>VMOF01000035.1:64084792-64593481 GCA_011764245.1 Trialeurodes vaporariorum
AAGAGCCACCCGGGCACCCCTTACCTGCTTCGTTGGTGGCGAAAGAACTGGGAAATAATTGGTCCAACTGGAAAGTACCGTCACATAAAATGCAGCGCTCAAACGTAGACGAAACTTAAACAAACAAACAAACAAACATGTTCTCTTTATAGTAAATCTGCAGACAAACCGTCAATTGAACTCCTCGAGTATCTATAAACAGGGCCGGATTTCCCAATGGACTAACAAGGGGAGGCTCAGAAGTCGCCGCCTCCAATTTTTTAAACAATTGCACGAAAATGTAGCTAAAGTAAAACTATTAGACCCGTGTTCCTCACTTTTTGCCAATGGGCCTTCCTAAAGCGTCAGGAATTTTTTGAAAGTTGCCGAAATTCACGTAAAAACCCGAGCGGAGAGTGTTCCGAATATCTATGTGCGAATTTTGACAACTTTCAAAAAATTCCTGACGCTTTCGGAAGGCCCATTGGCAAAAAGTGAGAAACACGGGTCTAATAGTTTTACTTTAGCTACATTTTCGTGCAATTGTTTTCAAAATCGGAGGCGGCGACTTCTGAGCCTACCCTTGTAAGTAGGTAGGCTGGCGTCTACAACTGCAAAATTTTCGGTCAAAAATTTCAAAAGGGATGACCCCTTTTTGTGTTTTGTTTTTTACTTGCTTACTTCAACATTTTAAAGCCGTATTTACGTATTTTACAAAGTGACCAACATTTTCGTAATTTTTAGGTAAAACATTTTCTGGGAAAAACTTATTGCCAATGGGGCAGTTGCAAGGGTCTGAAATGTTGTGTTTTTTAAAAAGAAAATGAAAGTTCTTGATGAGCTGAGATCAAAGATGCCTTTGGTTTCTAGTTAAGTCCCATTGTTCCAGAGATGAGATTTTGGCTCAAAACACATTGTTTTAAATGGGAATTCCGCGTAGTGACGTCACTACGCCCACGATTTTTTACAACTTTACACGTGTGTATCTCCAAAACCGGGACACATAGGAAAAAACCAAAGGTACCATTGTTTTCAGCTTATCAAAAACTATCATTTTCTTTATAAAAAAACAAACATTTCAGACCCTTGCAACTGCCCCATTAAAAAAAAAAAAAAAAAAAAAAAAAAAAAAAACGAGCAAATATCCTCAAAACAAATTTTCCCACTTGCACGCGATCCGCGGATTGCCAGATCTTACACGTTTTGCACTCTGAGATCGACACAGGCAAAAAAAAGTGGCATCCCAGACAGCCGGATTCCCCTCTCGAGCCGAAATGCGCGTGAAGCGCGGAAAACACGGGCAGAGCATAAGGGGAGTGTCAGGGTGGGGTGGGGGGGGGGGGGGGGGGGTGTTGAACTCTTGAATCATGATGAGGTGAGACGAGACCAACGACAGCCGACACGCGTGAAAACCAGAAGGGATAGGAGGACGGCCACCGGGCCACACGATGAACTTCAAGAAGAAAAACGCGGCCGAGCATGATGCATCGCAAATTGCATATTCGTAATATTGAAGGCGCCTGAACACCGAGAGACATACTGAGAGACTCACAATCAGCGCAAATAAGCTTCTTGCGAGAGGTAATCCTTTGTTCAGTTCAAAAACCGGGATTCATCGAAACAACAGCCAACAATCGCGCACTGTTGAGAAACAGACTGACAAAGGGGACATGGGTTCGACTTAAATTGGCAGTTTTTTGTTTTTTCTTCTTCTTTTTTTTTTTTTTTTTTTTTTTTACGGAATAACGGTTTCTGATTAATTATTTTGATATTACTTATATGCCTTAAATTTTTGAAAGTTTGACTTCACAGCAAAATATCGGCGAAACTCAAAGAACTGGAACCAAAACTGGTTCCAGAACTTAAATAGACTCCCACCCTGCCAACAGTTAGTTTGATACAATACAAACTTTGGGTCTAATACACCTAGGAAAAAGATAAATCTAGAAATAAGAATTTGTCACTTATTTTTCATCACATAATAAAGGAAGTAAGAGCACAATACATTTAAATAAATCAAATAAAAAAAGAAACACTTTAAAATAACTGCTCTTGTATTCTTACTACAAGAATTCGAGTTCTGGTTCAAATTCGGGAAAATTTGACTTCAAGATTCAGATTCGAAATGAAAAAATTGAATTCGCACACCCTTCATCAGTAGTAGTTAGAAAAATTGTCAAATTATTTTTTAAAACAATTACAAACTAAATGGCCAAAAAACATCACAGACAAACAAAGGATTAAAATGGGAACTAGACCAACAATGATTGATAATGATTGATAAAAATAATGATTGATAATGATTGATAATGATTGAAAACAAATTGATAATGGTGCTGTGAGTGCACCGAAACGTCTCGTCTTTTATTCATTGTTGGTCTTGTTCCCATTTTAATCCTTTGCTTGTCTGTTATTTTTTAAAGGAGAAAAAGGCGGGAGGGGAGGGAGAGGAGTAAGAAGAACCTGACACTTTAACTCACCAGCTTCTTCAAGCGCTAAAGCACCGCATCCATCACAGATACAATACGGAACCGTTAGACAGGGACGGAAGCTAAGAGAGCAAACAGGAACTTTGTGACCAGAGCTGCAGGTATAATGATCGACAGTTACATTGCTAACATGTAAAAAAGACATTAAGGCAAACACTCCATGAAAAAAATGGAAACGTACAATGAATTAATTTGTAATTTTACGAAACATGCATAAAATAAGACAAAATCCAATAATAAGACAAAACAAAGAAAAATGAGAAATGAGAAAATAAAAGGATATCAGAGCTGCAGATAGCACATGCAATGTTATCTTGACTATCAATAGACTGCAGGTAATTTAGACAGTCCGCTTTCACTTTTGCGCCGTTCTCTCCAAGTTGATTCACAGCATTTCGTAGCCACAAACATACAAGAGAGCTAGACAGTTTTTTACGAATAAAATATTTGATGTAGAGGAATGTTTTCATTACACCTTGTAGTTTTGTCTGAAACAAAGAAGAGAGGAATAAAACATATGTACAGTCAATGAATTAAATAATATCAGTGGACACCTTAAATTTTGGTTTAGGTAGGCAACTTGCAATACATACTTAGCACAATGAATTAAATCATTGCAGGTGGCCTATCTTGCCAAAATTTAAGGAGTCAACTGACATTACTTAATTCGTCGACTGTACAAAAATCAAAGCAATTCAAAGCAAAGCAAAGGAAAGTATTACACACACAAACAAACAAATATGTGACTCAGAAAAAATTAAAAAAAATATGAATATATTTTCAAGGTGACTGAAGGCAAAATGAAAAAATTGTTCATGGTTACCGTACAATTGACTTTGAGACAGTATTTTCTGAACAAATTTTGACTTGCCTTTCAATAGAGGCAATTTTATCAAGCACAGAGGAGAAGGATAATTAGCAACTGTTGAAAATAGGGCTCCTGCTAACTTTCGCTATCAGCGATTGAATATTTAATTCTTGCGTAAAATCCAGCAAAAATCACTATGAGCTCATTGAAAAGCTACAAAATTCACTCACATAAAGTTTAAAGTTTAAGGTTTAATGGCAGGGCTACTTTGGTGTACCATGGGATATTTCTATCTAATTTGAGGCTTTTCTCTGTGTTTCAATAAAGAGAGAAACAAATTATATAGGAATCTCGTATGACATCTGCATAGCTCCGCCACTAAGCCTTAAAAATTGAAGTCATTTTGTGAGTCCGTGAATGAATTTCGTAACTTTTCAAAGAGCTCGTCGTTCTGTGAGTCTGTGAGTGAATTTCGTGACTTTTCAATGAGCTCATCATAATTTTCGCTGGATTTTACTCAGAGTTAACTACAGAAAAAGACCCGAACATGGAGCAAACTTAAAATCAACAATAAGGCACATAAAATTGCGTGAAATTGAGCGGCGTCACCTCCAGATTGATTACCAGGAGGTGAGGTTGCTCAATTTCATGCCATTTTATGTGCCTTATTGTTGATTTTATGTTTGTCCCAAGTTAGGGCATTTGACTGCGTTCAATCGCTTACAGCAAAAGTTAGCAAGATCCCCATTTTAACAGGCACAAGATTAATAAGCAGCTGTTGAGAATGGGGCTCTTGCAAACTTTTGCTATGAGCAAATAAATAGTCCTATCTTTTATAAAGACCAGCAAAAGTCACGAAAATCACACTAAGACAGTCTAAAATTCAGTAATAAACTCACAAAACTGCTTTATCGGCAAGATGGTAATGGCGGTTCGACGCAGGTATCATGGGAGATTCCTGTCTATTATGTCACTTTCTCTACGGAAACACAGAGCTATGTCTCAATTTAGATAGGAATCTCCCATGATACCTGCGTCTCTCCGCAGTTAAGCCCGATTCTGAGAGTGAATTTTGTGATTTTTTAGTGTACTCATCGTCATTTCTAAAGGTTTTTATGCAAGAATCAACTCTTCAATTACCTATAGCAAAAGTTTGCAAGAGCCCCATTGATACTTTGCTATATTGTTGCATAATCAGTGTATTGAAGGAGCTGTTGAGTTGGAGCTATTGCTGTTGTTTTCCTTGGCTCTCTTCGCATCTGTCGCCACTTAGCAAGGGTTGTAAGGCAAAAATCAATCCTACATATCAACCCCCCTTACTAGCTGCTACGCTAATGGAGCCAACTTTTGAAAGGACAGTGAAAAAAATGAAAATGAATGAGTACTTACCCACTTATCAGATGAGACGGGATCAGCTTCCGATCCTATCTGAGCTAGTTGTAAACCAATTTGAAGAGAGCATTCATTCAATGAATTCAAATCGATATTGTCTAATAATCTTGCTGGAAAACTTTGGTCCTTCGGCAAGGAGTTCAACCTGAAATACATTACCAACTTAAAAATAAAATGTCAAGACCTAAGAAATTATTTCAACTGAATTAACTTCAAGGTTAAATATTTAGTAAATTCCAATACTTGGTAAATTTTAATTTTGAGTCAATTTTAATGGGGCTCTTGCAAACTCTTGCTGTGAGAATATGAATAGTCCAATGTGATATCAAAACCAGCAAAAATGACGAAAATTGCACTGAGAAAGTATAAAATTCAGAAATAAACTCACATGACTGCTACAACAGTAAGTTTGTAATGGCGGCTCAACGCAGGTTTCATGGGAGATTCCAGTCTATTTCATCACTTTTTCTAAAATCAGCTAGATATGTCTCAATTTAGATAGAAATCTCCCATGATACCTGCGTCTATCCGCCACTAAGCCCGATTCTGAGAGTGACTTTCGTGGTTTTTTAGTGTACTCACCTTCATTTTTACAGGTTTTTATGCCAGAATCAACTCTTCAATCCCCTGTGGCAAAAGTTTGCAAGAGCCCCATTTTTAGTAAATTTTAATTTTTAATAAACTTTAATAATCTATAGTAAACTTCCATTTTTGGTAAATTTCAGAGTAAGAAACTCAAATTGAGAACAGTGGCGTAGCATGCGATTTGACTACGTTGCATTTTGTCAATTTAAACCAATGTAGAAGGTCGAATTCGACGGTGTTCATCAAACACCCAATCGTTCGTTATTTTAAATGGGTTGAAATCAACAAAATATTACATTGCCAAATTACACGCTACACCGCTGATTGAGAAATGTTTTATTGACAATGCATAAAACAAAGGGAAACATGTAACTCTTAGTAAAGTGAGCGGTCTTCCCATTATGAATTTATCTGGATCAGTACCTGATTGCTTGCATGATATCTGCGATTGAGCTGACAGGAACAGAGCCGGACTTCAATGCAGAGTCTACGTTGCTTATTGGATTCACGAGCTCCTCTGGAAATCCAACCACATGATAGTGAGTAGTTTGTTTTAAGATGAAAGCGTCGTGAAACCTTGAGACGCTAAAAAAAGAGAATAAAAACTGGGATCAGTATTTTATATCAGTGTTTCATTTTAATAAAATGTGTAATTTACTTTCAGATTTTTTTTTATTTTTTTTTTTTAATTTTATTCAGGAAATTCATTAATTTATTTAATTTTTTTGCATGATATTTCTAGACGTCCAAAACTCTTGTTTCATTCAGTTTTGCTCCCTAGTTTGCCATGATACCTTGATGCCTACATTATTCAATGCATGCAATTTCATTGCAAATCAGCATGACTATTTCCATGCAAATAGGTGTGAAAGAATTTTTATCAATTTGTTTACTAGTTTGTTTATTTAATTATTTATTTGTTCATTTATTAGTCATGTATTTATTTATTTGTCTACATGTCAACTTTTGTATCTACTTATTGACTTATTTATTTACATTCACTTATTCATTTATTCATTTATCTAATTAATTAATTTAATACATGAACCTTAAAAAAGAAATAAAATATACCAAACACCAGTAATTGAGGTCATTCATTTATGTTACATTGTCTGATAATGGCCTAAAAAGAAATATGAATACACTGGTAATTAATGTCATTATTCATTAATTTATGTTACATTATCTGATAATGGCTTGAAAAAACAATATCAATACACCAGTAATGAAAATCATTAATTTATGTTACATCGTCTGATTATTATGGATTCCATACTGGCCAAAAAATCCTACCATACTTGATTTTATGAAAAATTGCAATCAGTCTCAAAGCTGCGTGAGTAGTTTCACTCCTTCTTAAAATAAAAATAAGGATCTTACCAATTGAAGAGTACCCCGAATGCTTTATTTTGAGATAATGCTAATCCGAAACAGCTATAATTGGCATACGAGATATCCTTATCAATTATGTCTGAAGCTAGAGAATTTTTTTCCACGGAGACTAGATGAATCTGCCCATTCCGCAGAACACAAATGAATTGCTTGCTAGAAAAACTCTTGATACCTGGAACAAAATTTGAAAAAAAGAGTTGGTCTTGAGGCAAGAACAGGAGAGATAAAATCTTATTAGGACATCAACTCTCAATACCTGGAACAAAATTTAAAAAATTATTTTGTCTTTAAGCAAGAACAGAGGCGACAAAACCTTGAAAGGCCATGATTTTAGATCTAAACTGATGTAGGTGTATTTACTCATTAGAGTCGACGGATAACACTGGCCTGATTTTAGGTTAATATCAGCTCTGATTACCTGCAACTGGCAGAAAAAAGTGCAAAGAATTCTATTGCTGTTTGTTCCAACATATTTGAGTGAAAAATCATTCTCTGTACTCACATATACCAAAAATAGATACAGATCGCAAATTAAAGAAATTGAATTGGAACTAAAGAACCATGATCCCACCGGTCTACAATCACACTCCGAATGGGGCAGTTGCAAGGGTCTAAAATGTTGTGTTTTTTGTAAAGAAAATGATAGTACTTGATGAGCTGTGAACAATTGTGCTTTTGCTTTTTTTCTAAGTGTCCCAGTTTTGGAGATGGACCTGTATAAAATTGTAAAAAATTGTGTGCGTAGCGTCACTATGCGGAATTCGCATTTAAAACAATATATTTTGGGCCAAAATCTCATCTCCGGAACGATGGGATTTAATTAGAAACCTAAGGCATCTTTGTTCTCAGCTCATCTTGTACTTTCATTTTCTTTATTAAAAACACAACATTTCAGACCCTTCCAACTGCCGCAATCATGGGCGCCCGCAGGGTGGGGCGAGAGGGGCCACTTGCCCCCCCTGGAATTCAAAACAGTCAACATTTCACGAAGAAAAATGAAAGGACCAAAAGAAAATTAAAAGTGAAGCTAAGGGGGAATATAATTGACGAAATTTATTATTAGTTTATGTTGTAATTTTAACTCACTTTTTGCAAAGAATAATAGAATTATACTTGTACTTACCATTATTATCATCTGCTGTCCGTTTTTCATGATATCAAAAACGTCAAAATTATTATAATTACTTGGATACACCTGAAATGGCTTAATAATTGTACAATATTTGTACATAAAAAAAAGAAACAACTTACCTTGTTCCTCGGGGGGGGGGGGGGGGGGGGGGATTGTTGGGGTTCAACAATTTTGCCCCACCTTGCGAAATTTTCTGCGGGCGCCCATGAAACGGACCGAACCGCCATGAAAGGCAATGAGTGCGAGAGAGAAACATTCTTGAAGAAAAAGGTCTCCCTCTCGCACTCATAGCCGTTTACGGGAACAACTGGGGAAACGGACCGAACCGCCATAAGTGGCAATGAGTGCGAGAGAGAAACATTCTTCACGAAAAGGTCTCTCTCTCGCACTCATAGCCGTTTACGGGAACAACTTGGGAATGGACCGACCCGCCACAAGAGGCAATGAGTGCGAGAGAGAAACATTCTTCACGAAAAAGGTCCCTCTCTCGCACTCATAGCCGTTTACCCGAACAACTGGGGAAACGGACCGAACCGCCATAAGAGGCAATGAGTGCGAGAGAGAAACATTCTTCACGAAAAAGGTCTCTCTCTCGCACTCATAGCCGTTTACGGGAACAACTGGGGAAACGGACCGAACCGCCATAAGAGGCAATGAGTGCGAGAAAGAAACATTCTTCACGAAAAAGGTCTCTCTCTCGCACTAGTGGCCGTTTACGGGAACAACTGGGGAAGCGGACCGAACCGCCATAAGAGGCAATGAGTGCGAGAGAGAAACATTCTTCACGAAAAAGGTCTCTCTCTCGCACTCATAGCCGTTTACGGGAACAACTGGGGAAACGGACCGAACCGCCATAACAGGCAATGAGTGCGAGAAAGAAACATTCTTCACGAAAAAGGTCTCTCTCTCGCACTAGTGGCCGTTTACGGGAACAACTGGGGAAGCGGACCGAACCGCCATAAGAGGCAATGAGTGCGAGAGAGAAACATTCTTCACGAAAAAGGTCTCTCTCTCGCACTCGTAGCCGTTTACGGGAACAACCGGGGAAACGGACCGAACCGCCATAAGAAGCAATGAGTGCGAGAGAGAAACATTCTTCACGAAAAAGGTCTCTCTTTCACTCATAGCCGTTTACGGGAACAACTGGGGAAACGGACCGAACCGCCATAAGAGACATTGAGTGCGAGAGAGAAACATTCTTCACGAAAAGGTCTCTCTCTCGCACTCATTGCCGTTTACGGGAACAACTTGGGAAACGGACCGAACCGCCATAAGAGGCAATGAGTGCGAGAGAGAAACGTTCTTCACGAAAAAGGTCTCTCTCTCGCACTCATAGCCGTTTACGGGAACAACTGGGGAAACGGACCGAACCGCCATAAGAGGCAATGAGTGCGAGAGAGAAACATTCTTTACGAAACAGGTCTCTCTCTCACACTCATAGCCGTAAGCGGGCACAACTTGGGAAACGGACCGAACCGCCATAAGAGACAATGAGTGCGAGGGAGAAACATTCTTCTCGAACCAGGCCTCTCTCTCGCACTCATAGCCGTAAACGGGCACAACTTGGGAAACGGACCAACCCGCCATAAGAGGCAATGAGTGCGAGAGAGAAATATTCTTTACGAAAAAGGTCTCTCTCTCGCACTCATAGTCGTTTACGGGAACAACTTGGGAAACGGACCGAACCGCCATAAGTGGCAATGAGTGCGAGAGAGAAACATTCTTCACGAAACAGGTCGCTCTCTCACACTCATAGCCGTTTACGGGAACAATTTGGGAAACGGACCGAACCGCCATAAGAGGCAATGAGTGCGAGAGGGAAATATTCTTCACGAAAAAGGTCTCTCTCTCGCACTCGTGGCCGTTTACGGGAACAACTGGGGAAACGGACCGAACCGCCAAAAGAGTTAATGAGTGCGAGTGAGAAACATTCTTCACGAAACAGGTCGCTCTCTCACACTCATAGCCGTTTACGGGAACAACTTGGGAAGCGGACCGAACCGCCATAAGAGTTAATGAGTGCGAGTGAGAAACATTCTTCACGAAAAAGGTCTCTCTCTCGCACTCATCGCCGTTTACGGGAACAACTGGGGAAACGGACCTAACCGCCATAAGAGGCAATGAGTGCGAGAGAGAAACATTCTTCACGAAAAGGTCTCTCTCTCGCACTCATTGCCGTTTACGGAAACAACTTGGGAAACGGACCGAACCGCCATAAGAGGCAATGAGTGCGAGAGAGAAACATTCTTCACGAAAAATGTCTCTCTCTCGCACTCATAGCCGTTTACGGGAACAACTGGGGAAACGGACCGAACCGCCATAAGAGGCAATGAGTGCGAGAGAGAAACATTCTTTACGAAACAGGTCTCTCTCTCACACTGATAGCCGTAAGCGGGCACAACTTGGGAAACGGACCGAACCGCCATAAGAGGCAATGGGTGCGAGGGAGAAACATTCTTCACGAAAAAGGTCTCTCTGTCGCACTCGTGGCCGTTTACGGGAACAACTGGGGAAACGGACCGAACCGCCATAAGAGGCAATGAGTGCGAGAGGGAAATATTCTTCACGAAAAAGGTCTCTCTCTCGCACTCATAGCCGTTTACGCGAACAACTGGGAAACGGACCGAACCGCCATAAGTGGCAATGAGTGCGAGAGAGGAACATTCTTCACGAAACAGGTCGCTCTCTCACACTCATAGCCGTAAACGGGCACAACTTGGGAAACGGACCGACCCGCTATAAGAGGCAATGAGTGCGAGAGAGAAACATTCTTTACGAAAAAGGTCTCTCTCTCGCAGTCATAGTCATTTACGGAACAACTTGGGAAACGGACCGATCCGCCATAAGAGGCAATGAGTGCGAGAGAGAAACATTCTTCACGAAAAAAGTCTCTCACTCGCACTCATAGTCGTTTACGGGAACAACTTGGGAAACGGACCGAACCGCCATAAGAGGCAATGAGTGCGAGAGAGAAACATTCTTCAAGAAAAAGGTCTCTCTCTCGCACTCGTGGCCGTTTACGGGAATACTGGGGAAACGGGCCGAACCGCCATAAGAGGCAATGAGTGCGAGAGGGAAATATTCTTCACGAAAAAGGTCTCTCTCTCGCACTCATAGCCGTTTACGCGAACAACTGGGAAACGGACCGAACCGCCATAAGTGGCAATGAGTGCGAGAGAGAAACATTCTTCACGAAACAGGTCGCTCTCTCACACTCATAGCCGTAAACGGGCACAACTTGGGAAACGGACCGACCCGCTATAAGAGGCAATGAGTGCGAGAGAGAAACATTCTTCACGAAAAAAGTCTCTCTCTCGCACTCATAGTCGTTTACGGGAACAACTTGGGAAACGGACCGAACCGCCATAAGAGGCAATGAGTGCGAGAGAGAAACATTCTTCACGAAAAAGGTCTCTCTCTCGCACTCGTGGCCGTTTACGGGAATACTGGGGAAACGGACCGAACCGCCATAAGAGGCAATGAGTGCGAGAGGGAAATATTCTTCACGAAAAAGGTCTCTCTCTCGCACTCATAGCCGTTTACGAGAACAACTTGGGAAACGGACCGAACCGCCATAAGAGTTAATGAGTGCGAGTGAGAAACATTCTTCACGAAAAAAGTCTCTCTCTCGCACTCATAGTCGTTTACGGGAACAACTTGGGAAACGGACCGATCCGCCATAAGAGGCAATGAGTGCGAGAGAGAAACATTCTTCACGAAACAGGTCTCTCTCTCGCACTCATAGCCGTTTACGGGAACAACTTGGGAAACGGACCGAACCGCCATTAGAGGCAATGAGTGCGAGAGAGAAACATTCTTCACGAAACAGGTCTCTCTCTCGCACTCATAGCCGTAAACGGGCACAACTTGGGAAACGGACCGACCCGCTATAAGAGGCAATGAGTGCGAGAGAGAAACATTCTTTACGAAAAAGGTCTCTCTCTCGCACTCATAGTCATTTACGGAACAACTTGGGAAACGGACCGATCCGCCATAAGAGGCAATGAGTGCGAGAGAGAAACATTCTTCACGAAAAAAGTCTCTCTCTCGCACTCATAGTCGTTTACGGGAACAACTTGGGAAACGGACCGAACCGCCATAAGAGGCAATGAGTGCGAGAGAGAAACATTCATCACGAAAAAGGTCTCTCTCTCGCACTCGTGGCCGTTTACGGGAATACTGGGGAAACGGACCGAACCGCCATAAGAGGCAATGAGTGCGAGAGGGAAATATTCTTCACGAAAAAGGTCTCTCTCTCGCACTCATAGCCGTTTACGAGAACAACTTGGGAAACGGACCGAACCGCCATAAGAGTTAATGAGTGCGAGTGAGAAACATTCTTCACGAAAAAAGTCTCTCTCTCGCACTCATAGTCGTTTACGGGAACAACTTGGGAAACGGACCGATCCGCCATAAGAGGCAATGAGTGCGAGAGAGAAACATTCTTCACGAAACAGGTCTCTCTCTCGCACTCATAGCCGTTTACGGGAACAACTTGGGAAACGGACCGAACCGCCATTAGAGGCAATGAGTGCGAGAGAGAAACATTCTTCACGAAACAGGTCTCTCTCTCGCACTCATAGCCGTAAACGGGCACAACTTGGGAAACGGACCGACCCGCTATAAGAGGCAATGAGTGCGAGAGAGAAACATTCTTTACGAAAAAGGTCTCTCTCTCGCACTCATAGTCATTTACGGAACAACTTGGGAAACGGACCGATCCGCCATAAGAGGCAATGAGTGCGAGAGAGAAACATTCTTCACGAAAAAAGTCTCTCTCTCGCACTCATAGTCGTTTACGGGAACAACTTGGGAAACGGACCGAACCGCCATAAGAGGCAATGAGTGCGAGAGAGAAACATTCTTCACGAAAAAGGTCTCTCTCTCGCACTCGTGGCCGTTTACGGGAATACTGGGGAAACGGACCGAACCGCCATAAGAGGCAATGAGTGCGAGAGGGAAATATTCTTCACGAAAAAGGTCTCTCTCTCGCACTCATAGCCGTTTACGCGAACAACTGGGAAACGGACCGAACCGCCATGAGTGGCAATGAGTGCGAGAGAGAAACATTCTTCACGAAACAGGTCGCTCTCTCACACTCATAGCCGTTTACGGGAACAACTTGCGAAACGGACCGAACCGCCATAAGAGGCAATGAGTGCGAGAGGGAAATATTCTTCACGAAAAAGGTCTCTCTCTCGCACTCATAGCCGTTTACGGGAACAACTTGGGAAACGGACCGAACCGCCGTAAGAGTTAATGAGTGCGAGTGAGAAACATTCTTCACGAAAAAGGTCTCTCTCTCGCACTCATAGCCGTTTCTGGGAACAACTTGGGAAACGGAGCGAACAGCCATAAGAGGCAATGAGTGCGAGAGAGAAACATTCTTCACGAAAAAGGTCTCTCTCTTGCTCTCATAGCCGTTGACGGAAACGACTTGGGAAACGGACCATGGTGGCCCGCAGGGACGGCAAGGGGTGGAGGGGGGCACTTAATTCCCCCTTTGGAACTCAAAACAGTCAACATTTCATGTAGAGAAATGAAAGGACCAAAAGAAAATTAAGTGTGAATCTAAGGAGGAATATAATTGACGAACTTTATTATTAGTTTTTGTTGTAATTTTAACTCACTTTTTGCGAGGAATAATAGAATTATACTTTTAGTTGCCATTAATATCATCTGTTGTCCGTTTTTCATAATATCAAAAACATGGAAATTATTTTAATTATTTGGATACACCTAAAATGGTCTAATAATTGTACACTATTAGGATGAAAAAAAAAAAAGAAAAAAAAGAAACTTCCATTTTTCCTTCGGGGGGGGGGGGGGGGTTCCCCTTGATCTTCCATTGGGGTTCAACAATTTTGCCCCCCCCCCTTGGAAATTTTTCTGCCGGCGCCGATGGCCCCATTGAACACCCGGGTAAGTTCAAATAACTTTTAACTTTAGGTGTAATGGACCTATTTATCCCTCCGATTTCAACGATTAAAATGAATTTATGGTCATTTCTACTCAAAATTTTCCGCTGAACAACGTGGTGATATTAGTTTTTTCATATTCCATCATTATCTGCTAAAAAAAAATGCATTAAAACACCCAAAATGTCATTACCGTAGATTGTAATTTTTTGAGGTCCCTGAAATCGTCGTCTGATTTTGATGCAATTAGAGGTAATGAAAAGTGTATATCCAGCATTTTTTATGTCAAAGTACTTTGAAGAAAAGGTTTTTTTAAGTTTTGACCGAAAGTTTGGCGTACCAAGAAAATTACGTCGTCGCGAAGAGATGTAATGGGTTTCGCGCCAATAATCGCCGACTGTGTTTTCGTTGCTTATCCGGCCGCTAGAGTGCAGTTCGTTCGCCGTTGCTTACTTCCGTTCTAAGTTTTCAAGCAATAGATGCCTATTGAACATCGCTGCCAGATCACTCCTGATTGTATTTCCTTTCTCAGGTAAGTTTTATTGTTTTAATAGTCTGAATTCTATCCTGTGCTCTTTCTACACTGTCATTACCGAGGTATACTTTTTTTAAAGCTTGTAACATGTTAACTGTCCACAAATTGTATGATCACAAAGACTTGTTAACCTTACCTCAAATCCAAAGTTTCATCCAAATCCGACGATTCAATCATGATTTCCCGCCATTTTTAGACTGAATTGTCATTACCGTAGATTCCCCCCTAATGAAACACGATCTACGGTAGTTAGGTAACACGAAAAACCACTGATATACTCCTTAGTTTTAACTGTAGGTGTGAGCTCTTGCAATTCCATTTAAATGGACTTTAGCTTGAATCAAGCTACATGATACTGGAGGTCAAAATTCATTTCCGTAGGTTTTTGTCATTACCGCCAACCATTATTCATTAGCGTAGATCTCTCAAAAAATGGTGAAATTTTAAAAGCTCCTCAATAAAGGGAGCAATTAATGTTAAAGTTTTATGTTTTTAACAAGTTCGGACCCAGTTTATTATTTTTTTGTAAAAAAAACGCATAAAACAGTCTTCACACCTATGTTTAAGGAATTTTTTTTCGGTCAAATGAGCAAAAAATCAAATTTTGGCGATTTTCTGCCTTGTAACTTGTGATAAGCACCAATTAAGTACTCACTCATTACTTTTATCACTAAGGCGCATAAAAAAGGGGAAGATAAAATCATAGTTACGCGTATATTTAGGAAAATTTTATGTTAATTTAAAGCTCAAATGCGTGATCTACTGTAATAACATGAAAAAAGGCCTAAAAATTAAAAATGGCGGCAAAAATATGTTTTCAGTACAAATAATTCTTGACCACTACTTAAAAATCATTCTTGGGGGTATGCTGCCCCCCAAAAAAAATATGGGGATCTATGATTTTGACTTTCATTTTTCAAAACTCGGCTGACCTAAAAGTTAAAAGTTATTTGAACTTACCCACCCCTCCCACGATCCTCATCCAAATGACTCCAAGCTCCACTAGGACCACGTAAGTAATGACCCTCCTACTCCCAAAAAGAGGTCCTTAATGTCTGGGGGTCTGCAAGGGCTGCTGACAGTCACCCAAGGGGCTTGCTACCGAAAAAGTTTAAGAACTACTGATCTAAAGAAAATCGGGCCTTTTTGTAAAAAACAATAGAATCAAGAAGTTCTAGAATCTTTAAAATATTGATAAATTGACCAGTGAAACTATACCTGTTATTGATGAAGTAAACTTGTGCATTATCACAGGTTTTTCGGGAACCTTTTTTTTCAAGCTGAAACGACAAACGACTAAATGAACATCCTTGGTCATAACAACTGAAAGAGCTTCACTGGCACCATCTTGATGGGGTAAGGAAATTATTTGTGAGATCAAAATACGATCAGCGCTGTCCCATAAATGAAAGGATGACTTAATAGAAACCGAGAGTAATAGTTCGTCATGTTCAAGGTCAAATGCATAAGCAGTTCCATTCAGGCAGCTGATAAAAAGGAAGCCTGAAAAATAAATTTAGTCGTAAATATCTGCAAGTGCGTGGACAATAAGTCCAAACGTTTACCTTTAATGGGGCTCTTGCAAATTTTTGCTATGGGGGATTGAAGAGTTGATTCTTGCATCAAAACCTGTAAAAATGACGATAGGTACACTAAAAAATCACAAAATTCACTCTGAGAATGGGGCTTACAAGGGGAGGCTCAGAAGTCGCCGCCTCCGAATTTGAAAACAATTGCACGAAAATGTAGCTAAAGAAAAACTATTAGACCCATGTTTCTCACTTTTTGCCAATGGGCCTTCCTAAGCGTCAGGAATTTTTTGAAAGTTGCCGAAATTCACGTAAAAAACCCGAGCGGAGAGCGTTCCGAATATTTACGAGAATTTCAGCAACTTTCAAAAAACTCCTGACGCTTTAGGAAGCCCCATTGGCAAAAAGTGAGAAACACGGGTCTAATAGTTTTACTTTAGCTACATTTTCGTGCAATTGTTTTCAAAATCGGAGGCGGCGGCTTCTGAGCCTCCTCTTGTTAGTGGCAGAAAGACGCAGGTAGAATGGGAGATTCCTATCTAAATTGAGACATATCTCTGTGTTTCCATAGAGAAAGTGACAAAATAGACAAGAATCTCCCATGATACCTGCGTTGAACGGTCATTACAATCTTGTTGTTATAGCAGATATGTGAGTTTATTACTGAATCTTAGACTTTCTTATTGTGATTTTCGTGATTTTCGCTGGTCTAAACATCAGATTAGACTATTCATCTGCTTACAGCAAAAGTTTGCAAGAGCCCCATGTAGACAGCATGCATAGCGGTAGCCAGAATATAGTCTTTGTCTTTCTTAGCTCATTTGAACGTATGTGTTATAAAAGGATGGATATAGAGGCAGTCCCGTGACTTCAGCCCTAAATTCTGTCCTTTTCTTACGTATACGTTCAAATGGGCTAAGAGCGAGAAAAAGACAATATCCTGGCTACAGCATGCCTAGAAATTTTCAACTTTAAATTCCCCTAATTTTTTTCTTGCTTTCTCATGATATCTCTAGATTTTTCTTATGATTAATTTTTTTTATTTTTATTTTTCCAATTGCTACTATGACTTGCAAAAAAAAATCCTCGTATCGAAATTGTTCTTAAAGAATTTCTCTTTTATTTTCCTTTAAATTAAAATTTTTTGAGGCCGACTTTCTAATCGCAACTCTGTGAAACTCTGAAATACCTGAAAACTGTAAAATGTTTCAAAACTTTAATAAAAAAACAAAAAGTTCTATCAGGATACTTCCTTTTGAAGCCATAGTACATATATGTACATCCTGATTAGGGTTCATACCAGGGCATCGGACCGCGGCAAAAATCAGTTCAGGTTCGGTTCGCGATTCACACTTCACGGAAAAAAAGGTTCGCGGTTTGGTTCGGGTTCACGCAACTTTCCTGACTGCTCCTAACCAGTTCAGACATTTGGGAACCGGTTCGGAGCGGTTCAATTCGGAGAAAATTTGGACGAGTTCGAACATTTGCGGCGGCAGTTGAGAGGGTCGAACAACTTAAACGTACTTAGTTTCATTGATTTTATACTTCAACCAGCCCTATTTGCTGCTGGGGCAAAGTTTCGCAACATGCACATTGCTAAGGCAGAAACAGAAAAAAACAGTGGACTAAAACTAATGGGTCAGAATGTATTGGTTTACAATCAATTGGGCGCTGACTGCAACCTGTGTATCACGTGACTCAGCATGCCACAGACTTTTGAGACCCTCATAACTTCAAACGAATCAGTAGAACAATCAACGTTCAGTTGCATCAAATTAGTTTAGATGCATGACTCTGTGTAATATTTCTATGCGAAAAGTTTGCGATTTTGATATCCATCGAGGACTCACAGAGTAAATGCTCAAACTTTTCGCTCTTTTCCCTATTCAGGTTTTTTACAAGACCTCTTTTTCAAGCCGTTGAATCGGTTCGAACCGGGTTCGGGTTCTCTGCCTCAGTGGAAAAAAGGTTCGCGGTTCGGAAAAAAGAGTAAGCCACCGTGCCCACTGCTAGTGCATCTATGATATACTGCCTCTGTTTGAAACAAGACATGTTTTTCATTGTTCTTTCACATTCTCAAATTTATTTCATCTAACAAACATTCAAAACTTGACTCCTATCAGTAATCGATACCTCCACTAAAAAATTGAGTTACAAAATTGGTCATAGATTGAAAGAGCAAGAAAAAAATACAAACTAAAAAACAAAACTCTTTCGGATAACATCCATGACCCAATGATCAAAAATTAAAATAATTAATAAGATTACTTACTTCTCTTGACACTAATTTGACTCCATTTCATAAATTTTATTTCACCGGAAACTTCAGGTTTCAACAGATCCAGAAACGCTCTATCCGGAGCCTTCTTGGTAACAGAAAGGGTTTCGATGCGCCAAAGAGAAATCTCTTGATTTTCGTGAGCACATAACAAAAGAGCGCTTCTCTTTGGACCATCTCCGACAGAATGACTCCATGTGATGACTGAAGGCAAAAAAGAGACTACCTAAGTTATTCGTTGCCGTACTAAAGAAAAATGCTGTTGAGGACAAGCATTAGACTATAATAGAATTCCTTTACCTATATTAAGGTGATTTCGGGCGAAACTTATCCAGATTTCAATATGATGGATAGCGATACTAGTCGCTTGTGGGAAAAGTCGTGTTTTAGGCATTTTAAATTGAAACCAAAGAAAAAATGTAAAATCCAATAATGTCAGCATCTACAAATTTTTTTGTGGATTTTTTGAGCCCACAACGAGCAAAATTAGTTTAGAATTAAAGCCGTAAATCATAAAATTCAACCTCAGTGAATGAGAGTGAGTGCGAGTAATTATATGTCTATCTGCCTCTTTTGCTCTCATTGAGGCTTATGGGAATTTTCGTATTTCATAATATCCGGCTTGATTTTTGAATGTTTCAGCTTGAAATTTTCAGGGTATACTCCTGAAGTATGCTCGCAGGTGCTGACGTTCATCAAATTTGTGCTAATAGCATAAATTCGTCAATTTAAGCCAGAAACTGTTGACTTTTAGAGCAGCACGACATAGTGTCCACGGTTCCAAATCGACCTAGGAATAATTTTAAGATGCGTCAGTGCTTTTCCGGGAGTCTTGGCAGCATCTATATTGTTTGACTGTCGGAATTATGACTTGTGTGACTAGATAAAGTTGAAAATTTGGGACTGAAATCGAAAGTAACTCATCAGAGTTTCCCTCAATTCTAACTATAGTGAGATCACATGACAAAAACCTAAAACCTAGGACCTAAAAGGAGTTCAAAATTATACTGAAACAATTTTTCACCTTCCGCTTTTATTTTCTGTACTTTGCTACAGAGATCAGGGAAGTTAGACACGTTGCAGCCGCTCCATTGCTCGGCGCATTTTCTCACCCATTCCTCCGTGATGTTCATGTGACGCACAAAGTCAAAACGATCGCGGAGGTATAGGTCGCAAGATCCAGCATCGGTGAGAACAGCTAGGACACACCTACAGAAAACATATGAACAAGTTTTTATTTTGTTGGTTTCATATTTTAGGCATTGAGGATCTTAAAAGTGACTGAGTAAATCCACTTTTTGACTTATCTAAGTTAGTTAATTTATTTACTTATTTATTTATTTATCGATTTATCCATCTATGCATCTATTTAGTAGTTGTAGTCAGTGGCGTAGCGTGCTATTTGGCAATGTTGCAGTTCATCCATTTAAACGCATGAAAAATATCGAAGTATTGGGTGTTCGGTGAACACCTTGGCATTCAACCTTCTACATGGGTTTAAATGGACAACGTACAACGTTGCCAAATTGCACGCTACACCACTGGTAGTAGTAGTAGTAGTACTAGTAGTATACATTTATATTTAAGAGGTGCCATAGAGACTTCGCCGACTTCGGCCATTTACACCTCTACAATCTAGGTTTTAAACTAAAGCTTAAACTCTAAAAGGTTACATGTATATGTAATTTTAATTCTTGAAAATACTTGAGGATCTGTTCAGTTATTTATTTACGTGTCTATTTATTTATTTATTTATTTATTTATTACACTTGGTGGATAAAGGCATTGAGTAAGCTGTGGTACACGTCGACACAGCAGAAAGAAAATCCATTAATTACCAGTTTCAGGTGTTACAAAAAGGACTCATCTAAAGAGTAGAAGGTTTTACCTCACAGATATTCACACAATTTTTTTTTTTGAAAAATTTCTAAGATTATTTAACATAAAGTTTTTTCTAAATGATAAATAAAGGAGGTTTGTTTAAATACCTCAATTGGCTCATGGAACACATTTTGTTCAGACAGTTTGCGTTTAACTAAATTATTTTCCAGACACGTTCCCATATTTTCCCTGAAGTTGATAAATTCCCTGTTAGTTATTTTTATTGAATAAATTGATCTTTCATTTTTTTTGTGCGACTGACACATTTTATAAAAATATATATTTTTTTATATTCAATTTAAATCGTTTATTTGTTATCCTTCCATCATTTAACACCTGTAGGCATAGATCAGTTATTCCTAGAATCTCTGATCTTGCTAAAAATTGTTCTGAGTGGATCGCATTTTTTGGCATACCCATTTCAAGGTTTAAATTTCTTGTCAAAGAACACGTTCTTGTTTTTTAATTTTCGTTTTCTAATTTAATCTTTCTTGTCTGTGCCACTTGTTAAGTTGCTAATTTCTTTTTTATTTTTGTTTTGTGATTGGGACTTGTCCTGTTGATAGTTAATAAATAAATAAATAAATAAATATAGATCGGCTTTCAAATCAGAAGGAGGAGCAAATGTGAAAATACCTATTCTGAAGGTGCAGACCTCTTGGAGACCATGCAAACTGCTTGCAAATCGGAATGAAAGTTTCAGTTCGGCTGAATCTAGGAAACAAGTTTTTATCCAACACAATCTGGTACAATTCTTCTTTTTTTAATGTCACGAGCATTTCTTCGACTTGTTCATGGAACTGATTGGTGGGCAAATATGAGCTAGCTTGAATTATCCTTTGATGGACGCGAATCGAGTTTGTTTGTTGTTTATTCGGAGGAATTTTCAACGGATGAAAATGAAAATCCTGAAAAATAAGATAAAAAAACAAAAACCAAAATAAATTCACTGTTTTAGTAATTTGATAAAGGTAGGTACTCACAGGAAGCTAGGATATGGTTGGTTCAAGTTCCAAGCAGTTTTGTGGAACAAACATTTTTGATAAGCTGAAAGGAGCCTGTGATGTTTTTAGATTCCATCTACTCAAAGAAGAGAATATAATTATGAAAAGAAGCCTTAGTTTGACAAAAAAATATCAACCATTTACCAATAATTAAGAGTTTTAAATGATTCAAGTTGTAAAATATCAATATTTAAAACTAACATTGAAGCTTATAAACTTAGAAGAGCTGGCCTCTTTTTCTTTTATTTTTAAGGATTTCAACGTTTATTCCACAACACAGTTTTTGGTGCTGAATCTAAAAATTGAAGGATTAGAGCTTTAAGCTGTAATTTGTTTCAATCATCAGGGTCACTTTATTTGCCCTGATGTACTATATCAAACGCTGAAGTTTTGGCGGTTAAGAATTCGAGATAAGTGCCAAATCCTTGTGTGATCAAAGCTTCTGCATACATTCTTGACTGTCAAAAATGTTGCGTTTGCTGGTACTTCTTATGAGCAATAGGTCCACACAAGGTTCCTGGATAAGGTCCGACTTCTCCAGCTAAGTTCCTTATTGCCGTCAATCAGCTTCAGCGCAATCTTTAATGAGATTTTTGAACTGATCCTTTAAAAACCAGCAACCAGCATCAATTTCACAAAGAACCTCAAAACTACCCGCATTGACCATTTAATCACTGTTTCTGCATTTCCTTGAAGTTTGTTCCGGGCAGATAGGACCCCTTTCCTGAAATGCGTCACATTGATTGATCAGAGCCTGTTTCATGAGTTCTTATAGTACAATAGTCCGTACTGATGCACTTTTTCATTCATCAGAAAACATGCAGGAACAGCGCCAATTTACAGCGCACAGAAGTAAAATAAGTGAGGTAGGGATAGCTCCAGTGCAGCAGCAGTTTTTTGTTCAGAGCTCCGTAGTCTAAATACGTAGTTTTGAATGATAGTCTGGTGCAGCACTGGAGCTAACCCTGTTTTTTGTTCAGAGCTCCGTAGTCTAAATACATAGTTTTGAATGATAGTCTGGTGCAGCACTGGAGCTAACCCTGTTCTTTGTTCAGAGCTCCGTAATCTAAATACATAGTTTTGAATGATAGTCTGGTGCAGCACTGGAGCTAACCCTGTTTTTTGTTCAGAGCTCCGTAGTCTAAATACATAGTTTTGAATGATAGTCTGGTGCAGCACTGGAGCTAACCCTAACTCTCATTTGAGGAGGTTTCTGGAAAAAGGGCCCGTAAAACAGCAGGTGTGCTCTTCAGCTAAAAACCTCCATTGCTCTCCATGCACAGTTCTCGGGAAGAGCACACCCTTTGTTTCATGAGCCCTTTTTTCCGGAGACAGCTTCATTTCTTCTTTTACTTCCATTTACATTTACATTGGAGCTAAACCAATGCTCCTACAATGAATAAAAAAATGCGTCATAACAGATTACTTCCTCACCTGATTCATTACTCTAGCTTTTCAATGATTAGTTGTGATTGATTCCGTCAAAAAAACACCACTAGATAAATGATGTTCAGTGGCAGTTCCTTGGGTTAAAAAGTGGGGGGGGGGGGGGGGGTGTTTGTGTCAAAAATTCTTGGCCCTTTTTTTTGAGGGGGGGGCTTTGAAGGAGTGCTTTTGAAACTATAGTATAAGGGAACTTACACAGCTCATTAACTATTATTAGTCCATGTATCTTAATTTCCTTTTCTTTCCTTTTTTATTCCTTCTCTTCTTTTTCCTTTATTTTCTTTTCCCCTTTTTCTCTCTCACTTTGTTTAAGCCCTCCTTTCAAAATAGATGAGGGGCTTGAGCCCCCAAAGCCCTCCACACAACCACTAATGATGTTTGCACTTTATCGACAACATTGTCAACTCCAAAAGGCCATCAAATTAGTTTATCAAGAATATTTACACTTCTTATTGCAACTAGATAGTATTAGAAGTCTTTAAGTCAAGGGTTCAATTTTGTACAGGGGCTCAACAAAACAATAGCCAACAGTCTCCGACTATTGAGTGACAAACACTGCTCCAATCAAAATCTGGATCTACCGGAAATTTCGCATCAAAGTTAAAATTTTAATTAGTTAATATCTTAATGAAAGTACAAAATTTTGAAATAAATAAACAGAAACAAAAAAATGTCAACTTAAACCAAGAAGAAAACCTGGCCTACATCCATCACTCAACAGTTGACAACTGTGGGCTGTTGTTTCGATGAGTCCTGACCAAACTTTAGCTGGAAAAGTGGCACCTGTCGCAAGCTTCGGATTGCGCTCTACTTATCTCTGGTTCGACACAACAGAATTTTACCGTACATTAGATGTCACCCCAAGAAGAAATGTTTCCCAATTTCTTGTAGAGTTTTCAAAAAAAAAAAAATTTTCTGATTCTTTTCGGCATGTTTTATTATTATTTTTTATTTATATTTGTGATAAATGCTGTATAGTTTTCAATGCAGAATTAGTTGAAGTGATATCAGTTAATTGAGCTTTGACCAGTTTGATGTTTCACAATTCCTTCTTCCTGTTTCTATCCTTTTTAGATTTTATATAGAACTGCAAAGAAATTTACAATTTCATCATTTGCAAATAGTTACTCTAGCTTCTCTTTAAATTGTTGCAAAATCAAATAAAATCTGATGGCTTGCAAGGAGTTTAGGTTAAAAAGGAAAAAAACTGAAGATTAACAATTAAAATAAAGTATAATTCATTCATTCTACATATTTACAATAAATTACAAAAAACGAATACAAAATTTTATAAAATTCTACTTTAACAGCTAAAAGTTATTATTGATAAAACATAATCTTAATGATCACAGTTTGAAGTTTTCACTTCAACATAATTAAATTAAAAATTAATAGTCAAGACTAAAAAATTCAGCATTTACTGATCTTAAACTAATTTTTGGAATTTTATAAAAGAGCCAAAAAAAAGCAGAAATATTGTAATGTCTCATAATGTTAACCTTACACATCAATACACTCTCGCATTGAAGATAGAGGGGGAAACTCTAGCATCAAGAGAAAACAAAGTTTTTACAGCACAGAAAAATACACAAGAAAAATAAAAAAAAAAATAAAAAAAAATATGTTTTATGGAAATAAAAAAAAAAAAATTGTTACAACTTACCAAAAATAAACTCCCCAAACATGAAAAGAAAACTTTGCAGTTAACTGCTCTGTAATTTATTGAAACAGTTATGATACAAAATGAGCTAAGACAATTTAAAACTATAACGGCCAAGAGCCCGCTTAAGATCTAATGACTGGATTTAAAAAGGAGTCTAATTCTAGACATTTTTGAAGAATTTGATTTAACACCCTAATTAATAGAGGCCATTTCTGGAAAAAAGACCCATAAAAAAATGGATGTACTCTTTCTGAGAACTCAGCATTGCGATTGAATAGAGGCTTTTGTCTAAAGAGCACACCTTCGTCCTTCTATTTTATGAGCCCTTTTTAGCGAAAGGGTCTCAATTGGATTCTTAGAAGACAGAACATTCCAATTAAGATGGTTCACAAAAGAAAGCTGATCAGAAATAAATTGGCATTTCGATACATTCAATCAAAGCTACCTCATTCCAGAGGTGCAAAATGTGCCCGATCTAGCAATCCGCAGACAGTAGCGTAGCTAGCTGAGCAAGCGCCCCCCTGCCGATTCGAATTCTGCGCCCCTCTTTTTGAAGGAAAAAATTGGCCGCTTCGGTGGAGCCCCCCCTCCCCGCACCCGCACAAGTCGGAGCATTTGTCGGAAAAATTCCTTTCTTTAAAAATTGTTATAAATTAATGTAGAAAAACTATGTTTATTTATTCACAATGATAAAACTAAAACAACAAATCACTATCATGAGTTTGAAAAAGCTCCGAACTTTGTGAACGTGAATTTCGGCAGAAGCACTTAGAGCCTTTACATTGCTTTCTCTCTACTTTTCTTAGCTTCTATTTTTCTCAATCTGTTCTCTTTTCTTTCCTTTTCTCCTTTTCCTTTCCTTTTCTTCCTTTTCCTCTCCTTTTTCCCCCTTTTCCTTTCCTTTTCTCCTTTTCGCTCTTCCTCTTTCGCTTCTCAAAATGTTTGCGCCCCCCCGCCCAGCGGGGTCAGCGGGGCCTACAGCTACGCCACTGTCCGCAGATTGCGTGAAAGTGAGGAAAATTCTGGGAAATTTATGAAGTTTATGGAACTTTGAGGAAATTTGCCCAGCTCATTTCGGGCACTTTCACAGAAATCCAGCCATGTTAACATACAATATTCCTAGAATGACTTCAAAATTACTAAAATGTCAGTCACTTTACGTACAAATGGTGTTAGAATGTTAAAATAAGCAAAAAAAAGTAAAAGAAGGATCATTATTTTTCAAATTTTTGAGTGGTGATTTTTCAAGAATTCTGTGAGGAAAACGCCCCGGATTGAGTGAAACTTCGGACATTTTAGAACATTTTGCATGGTTGCTTGGTTCTCATATAAATACCCAAATAGTTTCCTAAATATAGTCTCATTTTCTGATAATTTAGAGACAGGTTAAATTTTAAGTTGCAAAATTTTCAAAGGGATTTAAAAGAAATTAACATCAGAATACATAAATGCAGTCAACTTGAATGATAAAAAGTTAATCGGGATTAAATCAGTGGCGGCTCCTACAACCTGGCAACTGTGCTATTTTGCCATTTAAACCTGCACAAAAATACAAGGCACTGCGCCTCACCAAAGAATCGATTATTTTACATAGGTTTAAATAGAGTGAATCCATTGTGGCCACATTTCACAAGCCGTCACTAGGTTAATACTTTCTCATTAATGGACTGACAGAAAGAGGTAATGAATTCAGTCAGCAATTGATCGCTGATCATAACCGGACTATCTTAATGAAAACCTTGTAGAATATTCAGCATTCGCTTGGCATTCAAATACACTCAAGTTCACTCAATTTTCTTGAAAATACCACAACACTCCCAAAAGCCTCTCAACGGCTTAATTTGATAACGATCAAAGTGCTTCAATCCGAGCACCAACTTGTCAAGGGTATTGACAATTGACATTCAGCACATAGTAAGAATTTTTTACTGACATTGAGCAGAGACCCAAAGAACCCCTAGATTTTGCTCAGAAGTGCTGCAAGAAGAGAATTTTTGTTGCTGAGCCTGAATTCATCTTCAATTTCCCTTTATTTGCAACAATTTTCTTAGAATTAAAATGATTTGTATACATTAACAACATTAAGGTGAAATCCTTAAAAGTCTAACTTTACAATTACTTATGGCCGTTTAAAGGCCAAATTAGGAATTTTTGCTGGACAACACAAAATTAAAATTGACCGCAATGTATTTTTAATAAAAACAAACTTAGAGGTCTTAAAAGCTCAAATTAAGTTGATCACTTGTCAATTAAAAAAGGACCTCCTTGCCTAATACTGAGCTGACTACTGGTCAAGATAACAAATCATTTCACAACATAAAGTCAGATTACGATACAACGGTTTACAATCAGCACTAAGACTGTAATGAACCAATCAGGGTAGAGGGCAATACTGCCGTACTAAGCAAGAACATCGTGAGTGACAAGTGTTGAGTCACTTCAATTTGAGGAACCGTCAATGAATGGAAATGAATACAGCTCAAAGACTTGCTTTTTTTAACCGACTCATAATAAAAAATTAACTCAAATGAACAAAATATTGATGAAATTAAATTATAAAAAGCAGATAAAAACTATGACGAATCTTACAAACTAGCCCTCTCTTGAATGTGAATTAAAACTAAAACTAATTCATTACAAAAAAGAAGAGGATGGAACATCACTTTTGACAAAACTATGAATGATTGTGATAGAAAAGAGAATCAAAGTTTCTCTCAGGGAAATCACACTTGATTAGGAGAAATAACAACTGCTGATAGAATGTTTAAGTGAGGAGCGAGAAATTTAAAATCCAGCAATCTGATTGTCTTAGATGCGTTTTTCAAAAATGAAATCAGCATTCGATTGGTCCATTTTGAATTTCCGCTCCTCACTAAAACAGTCTATAGACTGTTTTAGTAGAGCAATATATCGTGTTGATTGCCGTCCAAGGGCCTCTGGTTCCAAACAAACTCTGGTTCAATGGAATTTCCCCATAAGCGAACTTTTGAACGGAAATTTAGGGTATTAAATCAAACAATTAATGCGACCTTTTTGCCATTAAGAATTCTACGTCCTCGAAAATGCTTAATTATGCCTGGTTCCTTGACTAAAACTGCCAAAATCAATAAGATATTACGGATTAAATGTTGCATTTGTAGGTTAGAATCGCCCAAAATCCTGCCAATTCCACAACAACAATAACATTTGGGTGATTCCAACCTCCAAACGCATCGTTTAATCTGTAATATCTTGTTGATTTTGGCAGTTTTACGGGTGGAACTAGGCTAAATTAAGCATTTTTGAGGACGTAGAATTCATAATCGCAAAAAGGTCGCAATAGTTGTTTGATTTAATAGTCTAAATTTCTGTTCAAAAATCCGCTTATGGGGAAAATGCATTGAATCAGAGTTTGTTTGGAACCAGAGGCCCTCGGACGGCAATCTATACGATATATCGCTCTACTAAAACAGTCTATGGCATACTTGAGATAATATAAACTGTTTCAGTGATGAGCGGGAAATTTCAAATCCAGGAATTGGCTTAGATGTTTTTTAAAATAAGAAATCAACATCCAATTGGTCAATTTTTAATTTCCCGCTTCCCACTAAAACAGTCTGTAAAAATAATCGTGTTAGTATAAATTGTTTTAATGACAGGCGGAAAATTTAAAATCAAGCAATCCAATAAGCTTGGATTTAAACGTAAAACCGACATCCAATCGGTCAATTTTTAACCTCCCGCTTTTCACTAAAACAGTCTATTGAAACCAATTTTTTTAAAAGCTGTTTCACAACAAAACTAATAATTGAGGACACTACTAGAAGAACAGCTCATATAAACATAAAACAAAAACAAACCAAAAACAGGTGGGCTCTTCTAAAAAAATCTTCATTTATCCCATTTGCTGAAGATTTAATTTTAAAATACACAAAAACTACTATACAAATGAGTGGTAAGTAAGTAGTAAAGTCCAGCCACCCAAACACGTGGTTTGTTATGCTGATATTTCACAGCGAACGACTGGACTGCATAAAAAAAGAAGTGGTAGGAAAGACAATCAAAGTATTCTCAAGGCAAAGGATAGGAAAGAGGACAGTAACGGCGTGAAAAAAAGTTTTAAGGCTGGTCAAACAGCTTGCACAAACAATTGTTTGGGTGCCAGTAGCGCTACCTATCAGAAAAACGCCAAACTACATTTGTCAGTGGCGCTACCTATCAGAGAAATGCCGCACTACTTGAGTGTAAACGCAGATTTCCTGCGACGATCTGGGCTCGTCATTTTCAGGGAATGGGTGAAACATGATGAAAATTATTGGGGACGAGCACACATACTGTTTTACAAGCCTTTCTCCGAGCAATGTCCTTGTTCAATTGATTTAATTATAAATAAAAGATTTTTCCAACAAAATAAATTACATTGCATCAAAATGGAATCTGTGAGCCTGTTGAAGTTTTTCACGTTTATCTTCTTTCCGTTCTTTCCAATAAAGCACAGCGATGATTGCAGATATTAGGATGCACGTACCCCATAGAGCAATAACACTTTGTAGAATTATCTTGCTCGGAGTGACAAAGAGTTGCGTTCGCCAGGACGAAGGTGACTTTAAAGGATATGGAATGACTATAATTTGAGAATTAGGTATTAACTGGAACCAAGATCGCCTGCCTCCGAAAAACAATATGGTTAAACTATCGATAAAATTCGGGGAGCGGCCCAAACCGAAAATCGTGTACGGTAAAATAAGTGAAGAGTGAGCCGATTGAGGTAGTTGGGCAGAGCTTGCTTTTTGAGGTTGTCCTTCTGGAGTTACCGTCTGATAGCTGATGGTCGGACCGGGCAAATTGGTTCCGTAAGTGCGATACTTCTTTCCGAGAGGACCGGGAAGCGCCTCGTAGTTCTTTTGTACTGCCGATATGACCATGGCTTTCAGAAAGTTAGCGTCGTAGTCTAAGCTGTTTTTAAAAGCAGTAACTTTCCAATCTTGTTGAACAAAAATGACATCCAAGATACCATCCTGGGAGAAGTCGTAGAAAACTCCTAGTATTGTGTTGTTATTTGAGGAGCTCAGAGCAGTCCATTTGATCTCAAACGTGCGCCGGAACGGGTGACAATTAGAGCACTCAACGTTTTCGAGAAGGAAAGTCTGCTTGGTGGTAGGATCATTTTCTGGAGAAAGAGTTGCAAGTAGATCGGGGTAACCATCCATGTTGAAATCACCTGCTCTCAAAGTTATTGCATTCAAGAAATATTCAGCATTAGGATCGTATGCAAAAACCCATGTTCTCTTACTTGGATCCGAGAAATGAATGTGTAAAGGTTCATGGCGTAAACCAGTTCCATCAGTATACATTACATAAATTTCAGAAGAAGAGCAACCTGATCCTTTGGGTTTGCAGCTTGGAACCAGCTGCAACAACTCTCCTGTAGACTCAAAATCTAAAAAGGTCGTTTGTCCGATGACAGAGGCTTTTGGAAAATCAATAGGTTGATCAGTACTTCTTGAAAAGTGATTATGTTCATTACGATGCCAAACCTCTAGATTTTTGTTGGCAGTGATGTAGAGATCTGCATCATAATCTGAGTTCAGATCAACAAAAGCATTGGAATGAGGTGTTCGAAAATGTTGATAATTTGTTAAGTTGGTCAGAGGTATTAGTTCCAGATCCGAGCCCTTCGTAAAATTTGGTGGAAATACCCAAAATGTTCTGGTTCCATTTTCATCTTCTCCGAACAAATCAATGATCATATCTTTGTTGTAGTCCACAGCCAGAGGTTGCCCTTTCATTTTTATTAGCCAATTTCTTTCATCCGCACAAGCAATTGAATTCGTTGATCCTTTATGAACATAAACATAAGTCAAACCATCATTTTCTTTGTTTCTTGCAGTCACAAGAACATCCATCATTACATCATGATCAAAATCTCCTGGAACAACACTTGTGATGACATGATTTTTGAACGTGCAGACTAGATG
Organism: Trialeurodes vaporariorum; assembly: GCA_011764245.1. NCBI lineage: Eukaryota > Metazoa > Arthropoda > Insecta > Hemiptera > Aleyrodidae > Trialeurodes > Trialeurodes vaporariorum. The sequence continues at coordinate 64,114,781 of VMOF01000035.1, forward strand.
TTTGTCAGGCCGGAGTAATGGCTCAGAATCGGAGCCCAACAATATTTCTAGGGAACTACCGCCTTTATGATCGAGCTTGATGGTGAATAGATCAGTGAACTCATCTGAATTGAAGTCACCAAAGGCTGCGGGAATACCAGCTGCATGATTCCCAAAAACCGCGTTGGTGATATCATTTGCTCCGACGAAAGAGGGATTAACGAACAATGAAACCAGGAAAATCATCGGGACCAACCTCCGGAAGCCCTGCCAACATACCCAAATAATTTGTTTTAGTACAACTGTGAGCTTTTTTTTTATTTAAAATATGAAGCTGGCTCAATCTTAGACCATTTTTCAGGGAATAGAAGATATTTTAAAGATCCGACGGGCCAACCGAAACCAAAGTAAAATGTTGAGAGAATGGACTACTTCCAGAGATTTTAAAAATTATTAAGAGGGCTGGAAATTCAAAATCGACCCATCAGAAGTCGGGTTCATGTTTGAAAAACGCAACTACGCCAATAACATTTTTGGATTTTACACCTGCTTGTTACTAAAACGGTCTATTAGGATTGAACGCTTGCTGAGCGAGAAAAAACAAAGCTTCTATCAAGCCTGCCAAATATGCTCAAACATTTTTTTGTTTAGATCGCAAAAAACATGATGGAGTATTATGAATTTTGTCTATTTATGAAAGGCAGTTTCTTTAGCTTCTCCTCACAACTAGAGGGTAAAAAAAAGACTGATATCGAAAACTTCCCCGAATTCAACAAAGCAGAGAAGTGAAAGGTCGTAATATCGTCCCAAAATGCTATGAAAACAAATTGCCAAGTTGAGTTTGAATCGCAGGAAAATTTCAGAGCCGCAGAATTTTAGGTACCCGTATCTTCAATCTTTCCTTTGAACCTTAACCGATATGATAACTGCGCTTAGCGATTGCGATTTTTAGGAAGGATTTTTTCAAGTGGGAAATAGAATGGAAACATTTTTAATCAATCTTTTGTTTGATGAAACCAGAGGAGTTTTTCAGTGCCCAGGATACACAATGGACAAAGTATCTTTCCTTGAGCAAATTGTATTACTTAGCTGTTTTAAGTTTTTTCTCAGCGAAAATTATTCACTCCCTACCCATTCTATCTAGCTTGTGTAAAAGAAGGCAAACCTTGTTTTCATCTTTGAATGTGTTTTATACGCCCGCAACTGATTTGATCTTTTAAGATAGAGCGATAAATCAAACCTGATTTTACAAACTAACTTGCTGACTTGTAAAATGTGTTAAGAAGGGATATACAGCATACTGTTTGAAACTTTGAGAAACTTGAAACTTGAAAGAGGACTTTCCAGTTGGAAATTTCAAGTAAACAAGTTGCTGTGGTCTTTTCGTAGAAGAGTGGACATTTTTTGAGGTGGTTTTTAGGAAATTTATCTCTTAAGAATACTCAGCACCCCTGAAATATTCTCGGAAAAACCAAAGAGCAAGTGTGATTCTTGTATCATACCCCCTTTTTTCATATACAACAAAAAAAAAAAAAAAAAAAAAAAAAACCAAAAAAAAACAAAATATCAAGTATGATTTTCTTGAAAGAACTACCCACCTCTGAGAATTAAATACTGTCGTTACATTCAGCCAATTGTCTTAGTTTGCATGGCTTGCAGGATATCCCGAGACACTCTACAATCTCCTAGCGCTATTTTTTACTCCAGTAAAAATATGCTCAAACCCGCAAACATGCCTTTGCGGGAGGCAAGAAGCACTCTCTACAACTCAAACTCTACTTACAAGGGGAGGCTCAGAAGTCGCCGCCTCCGATTTTGAAAACAATTGCACGAAAATGTAGCTAAAGTAAAACTATTAGACCCGTGTTTCTCACTTTTTGCCAATGGGCCTTCCTACAGCGTCAGGAATTTTTTTAAAGTTGCCGAAATTCACGGAAATATTCGGAATGCTCTCCGCTCGGGTTTTTACGTGAATTTCGGCAACTTTTAAAAAATTCCTGACGCTTTAGGAAGGCCCATTGGCAAAAAGTGAGAAACATGGGTCTAATAGTTTTACTTTAGCTACATTTTCGTGCAATTGTTTTCAAAATCGGAGGCGGCGACTTCTGAGCCTCCCCTTGTTAGAGGTACAACTGGCCTTGGACTTGACAACAATTTTTCAGCAGTTTTCCATGTTATCCTTGGTCAGTGGTCACTAGTGTGTTTCAAGTCTTTAGTTTTGAAAGAATGCTTTCTGGTAGAATCAATGTGAACACAACACTAGAAGAGCTACTTAATAATACTTTCGAAGATTTAAAACAGAACTTGACATTTTTGAACACAAAGTTACTTACAGCCACTAGAATTCCGCTTCGAGTCAAGGCAGCTACGCTATTATCTTCCGACCATGAACAGCAATGACTCGGACCGAGTTGACAAGTCAGAGGTTGCTGCTGAATTTCTTTCAACTTCATTCTGCCGCTGACCAATCAGTAGACCTGTGAAAAGGAAAAAGTTCATTACTTTACACAAAAACACAGCCAAAAATGGCAGTGCTGCTTGGCGCAGACACACACATGCCTTTCACACATATTTGAACCTACTTGTTTAAACAGGGGTGCAAAATGTGCCTTACTTTCCACATTTTTTTCCTTATACCTGGTCTCTCACAAAAATGTTGATAATTCAAGGTGCTCACTCTTTCTATACGATGCTCTGTGCTGTTGCGTGCGTAGTTTTCACTTGCGCATGACACAAAATACCAAATAAGCAGAGAATACAACAAGGAAAGCCCATGATATACCTATCTAAATCCTTATAATTCCACAGCGTTCCACATTTTTCACGCGACCGCGTGGTCGTCAGATTGGGCACATTTTGCATACCTAATTGTTTTAGTGACATGGATACTGCGTCAACCAGAGTTCCAAACTTCAGGGTTGCAGCGCAAATCTCAACCCAAGTTAACTCTAGTCTAGTTGAGCCAGCGTCAACCCATTTGCATCATAAATTATTTGATAACAGTTGCTTGGCAACGGAACTAATGCGCTCATTTTGCGCTCCTAGCGACAAAACGGCAGGAGTTCAGTGAAGTGAGCAACACTAGAGCTCGTTTCGCAAAAGAAGACCGATGACAGATCATGCGGCTCGCTGCGCAAAGAGGTGTTTGCAGTCTTACACATGCGTAAAAACGCAAACTCGTCTCTGCACAGTAAACAAACCCATCTGTCATTTACCAACTTTCGTGAAACGACCTCTATCTACGGGAACACAGAACAAGCTCTTGAGTATCGTCGCATCACCGTCGTTTAGTAGCTGACTCACAAGTAGATTGGTACTCAAAATCTGGCAGAGTCTGACTCATCCAATGATGTCAATGGGTTCAGCAAAAACTAATTTGTTAAAGCGCGTACATCGTCTCAGATTAGGTTCAATCTACTTTGATGAACCCAGGTTGAGAAGCCTCGCATAAACTAGGCTACCTACTGCTTTCTCAACTCTGACATACGTAGGTGGATAATCTGCATTCTGAGTTCTTTCTTCATTGCTTTGTTTTTCTTTGGTTGAAGACCAAGAAGACCCCGTCAATAATACCTACATCAGAAATGCTGAGAAGGTGAAATCATGTGGAGTTGCGAAAGGAAAGGAAAATAGAAATAAAACTAAACTAAGTAAGTACCAAAGAGAAAAGTGACTGGTACAAGCTTGAGTGGCTTGAGAGTTGAATTTACTGTGAAGCACTTGGTGTTGAGGTGTCCAGACAACTAATACGAGGCATGAAATTCGATTCTTTAGATGAAAGTCACGATAACATAAAGTCGATGAAAATTTCGCTACATTGTGAGAATTAGGCACTGCGAACACGAATTGAAAAAATTAAAGCCAGCACACTTTTAAATAACGTGAAATCAAAATTCAAGCAGATTCAAGTCTCAAAAATCGACAATTATGACGACATTCGTTAGTCACCACCTGAAATCAACAGTCATCAGTTTCTAGTGGTCCTGGTGAGCAACTGCAAGTTGCCAAAATACTGACCGATGATGACTGAAAGTTGCCCCCTGAAAATTTTTGTTTTGAAACGGATTCTTCAATTCTTCATTCTTCATCGCTTTCTGTTTGTTCAACCAACGCACTTCCTTGCGGTTATTAAAATTTAATCACTTGTAACAAAATATTTATGATTTAGTCGTTTGTTCCTCACATAGTTACCTTTAAAACAATGGCAGGAACTAGTCTGAAATTTTGGAAAGTGTTTTCGAATGTCAGTAATACTAAGAATGTGCTAACCAACAAGTAAGTTCTTCCCTCCTTTCCCATTGTTCAATTTAGCCACCCTGCAGTCTACAACCCCCTGTGGGTATTTTTAGCTGTTGTAGAAGAAACAGTATTTGTTTTATTTCTATTTGACCCTTCAAGGTTCTCCTGAGTCTAGTGACTAAAGTCCATGTATACTATCAAACTGAAACCATTTTTACAAATCACCGCCAATATTTAAGAAATCATATCGGATCCTATTTTATGTTCGACAGAGGCTGTTTCCATTCCATTGGCACTTGATGTTAGGAGGTCGTTTCATGATAGTTGGCCAATGACTGATGGGTTTGTTTACTGCGCAGAGACGAGTTTGCATTTTTGAGCATGTGCAAGAACGTAAACTTGATTTTGCGCAGCGAGCCACACCTGTCATTGGCCTTCTTTCGTGAAACGAGCTCTAGTTTGTGTCTTTCTTGTGCAGACGTAAGGGTGTATCTGTATGCTGTATTCGGTTAAGATTATAGCAGCCCTTTTTCTAAACTATTTCCATTTCTTGCGCAAGAAAACTAATCTGTCAACTTTGCCGTGCTAAATCATACAGTACTGATAGATGCCATTCAAATTGAAATGACCTCTACTAATCCATTTGAACAGAAAACAATCAAGCGTATCATGTTTCTGTGGGGTGCTAAAATCTCTCCGAGTGGTTTATGCCTGAAGATGTGCGGCCAGGAATTCTTAGTTTCAGGATCTGACATGAAATGCTGATTTTCTGAAATGTGCCGGTGAGCAATTAGCCTGTTGCAGGCTTAGATTGTTTGCCAGGCAATGATTCTCAAATGCATTTACTGCCAGTCAACTATCTTTACTCAGATAATTTTGCAGTTTCTGAAACCAGAATTTTGTTTAACGCCTGGTTCCCAACGAGACGCATGGCCATGTAATCTGTAGCGATGCGATGCTTGCATTATGACTGGTAAAAAAGGGACAATGATAATCATTCTCAGTGAGCAGAAGGAACAAAAACAAATTAATTAATTATTAAATTTGCTCAGAGACTCATAAAATGACTACGATTGAAGGCATAATGGCAGAGCTACGCAGGTACCAAGGGAGATTCCTATCTACTTTGAGGCTTTCCGCTGTGTGTTTCTATAGCAAGAGCGACAAACCAGACAGGAATTTCCCATGATACCTCTGTAGCTCTGCCATTTAAAAGCATTAATAAAGGAGCTATGCAGGTATCGTAGGAGATTTCTTATCTAATTTGTCTCCCTCTTTTTAAAAACACAGAGGAAAGTCTCAAATTAGATAGGAATCTTCCTTGCGTAACTTTGCCATTACGTCTTTAACATTAAAGTCATTTTTGAGTCAAAGTAAATTTCGTCTTTTTTTTAATGTGCTCCTCGTAATTTTCTCTGGATTTTCTCAAGAATTATTTGTTCAATTCCTTATAGCAGAAGTTAGCAAGAGCCTGATTCTCGTAAAAATCACAGGAATCCCTGTATATTCGACATGTTTCCACGGCCAGTAAATTTGAATCCTTTTTTTTACAATTCCAGGTGTCTTCAACCGGTCCAGTCTTTTGCAAGTGTCAAACAACCCACGGATAAATTTGCCAATTTCCCTGAAAAGCCGAAACGCCCAGCTTCAGCCTTTTTAACCTACTACAATTCCATTTATCATAAGCTTTCTGAAAGAAATCCTGGCTTTAAAATACAAGGTGATGGCGCAATTTAATTTTCCGAATTTTTTGTTTTCATGGAAGTGAAGATTTTGTACCTCACTTTTATTTACAGTTGTGTTCAATCAACTCATGAATAGTTTCAATAGTAAGTCAGGAAACAATGTTCTAAGGCGTAAGTTAGTGATGTGAAATTTCTGGAAAGTTTAAATTTATTTATTTATTTATTTGAATAACAGGCATTAATGCCTAGCAGGGGGGGTGTCAATATTGTCCGCCGCTGATGTTGATGAAATATACGCGAAAATGTAGCTAATACACAATTCTTCATCGAACCTCGCCCCCCGGCCCCGCAAATGCCCCTTAACATTTTTTGAAATTCAGAATTTTCGGGCAAAAATAGCATGCGCGCATAACTGTAGGATTTTCCGCTCATCTGCCACTGGAGCTCCGTAGCACTGTCGCCTACGCCACCACTCTTCCCGTTGTTTCGAATCTCACACTCGACATCAATTTATTAGCGAATGCCTTTTTAATTTTCCTACCTTAATGATTTTTCATAAAGAAGCACGAACACCAAAATAAAAACCAACAAAAACAACTCGAAGAAACAGAAGAAATGACATGTAAACAAATATGTTTAGATAATCAAGCAACCGCATAATGAAGAGAGATACAACTCACCAAATACCTTGCAGATGAGGAAGATATTTTTACAGGACGACCCAGGTTTTTGACGAGCCGAAGAAAATGTTTCAATAGACATTAAACTTTAAACATTTGTTTACATGTCATTCCCTTTGTTTAGCTTTGAATTGTTTTTGTTGGTTTTTATTTTGGTGTTTGTGCTTCTTTATGAAATATCGTTGAAAAGGTAGGAAAATTGAAAAGGCATTCGCAAAAAATTAGACGCCGAGCTCGGGTTCGATCGGTGTACTCTACGATCAGTAGGGTGGTGCCGTAGGCGACTGCGCTACGGAGCTCCGGTGGCAGGCAAGCAGAAAATCCTAGACTTATGCGCGTGTGCCATATTTGCCCAAAAATTCCGAATTTAAAAAAATGTTAAGGGGCATTTGCGGGGCCGGGGGGCGAGGTTTGACGATGAATTGTGTATCCGCATCACGTAAGCTACATTTTCGTGTAAATTTCATCAAAATCGGCAGCGGACAATATTGACACTCCCCTTGTAAATATAAACTTGCATAAGTTTTTAAGTTGTACAAAAGTTTGTGTCAACACATGATGTCACTATAAAGTATTCATTGCATTTAGTTGAGATTACCAGAAAGGTAAGAATGGGTTACAAAACAGTCCTTTCTCACCCTATTCCTTACTACTAAGATCCCAAATTGAAGAAAAGTCGTGAATTTCCAAGAATTTTGGAAATCTATAAGAAAATTTGAATAGTTTTCCATTCGAAAAGTCTCCTTGTGGAAGTTTTTCCGAGCCTGCATCAATTTGTAAGACCGTAAATTATTAAATTAATGATTAGACTATCTAAAATTCAATGCTAGTTATTGTTTTCTACCTACAGTTTGTTCGTGTGTAGAACGAAACATAATTTTGAAACTTTTTTTTTCATAATTGGTTGATTACTTTGTTTCCTCGTGTGGCATTTTTCTGCTCCTACAGCACCGAGTACTACTTTTTCCCATATATTTGACCACCTAGGGAATTGAAAAACCCATTTTTGGTTGGGAAAAAAAAATCTCATGCCGTGAAGGGTTATTTAATTAATGATTATACCATCTAAAAATCAATGCTAGTTATTGTTTACTACCTATGGTTTGTACGAGTGTGGAAAGGAACATAATTTTGAAACTTTTTTTTCATGATTGGTTGATCACTTTGTTCCTTCGTGTGGCATTTTTCTGCACCTGCGAACCAAATAAATTTTTTGGTCGGAAGCAATTAAAAAAAGCTTTAAAAAATTTAATCTAATTCATCCGCTCTCATTAGCGGAGAAACCTCTTGGTCATTATTACACGGAAAAAAATAGTTGGCCAAACTTACCATCATGATGACTGATTTTGGCAACTGCGAAAAAGATGGTAAACTATACGAGATATTGGGGTGAATGAACTAGACACTATGTAAATTAAACTTAAGTTCAGGCATACTAACCTAATACCTGGTATAGTTTACCATCTTTTTGACTGGTGGCAAAATCAGTCATCATGATGGTAGTCTAGCAAACTATTTTTTTCCGTGTAATAAAACGAGTCTCTGATTTTTTCCAGAAATTGCCAAATTAGCTGGTGCGGAGTGGAAAATCTGTGACCCCAATGTAAAGTCTGAGTTGCAAGAAAACTTTAAGAAAAGGTTGGCTGATTATAAGGCTGCTAAGGAAAACTATGAAGCTAAATTATCGCCTGCCATGAAAGAAGAGTTGTCAGCTGAAAATGAAAGGGTGAAGAAAGAGGCTTTGAAGAAGAAGCAGAAAAAAGTAAGTTGAACACTGTTCAGTAGCCAGCTTCTGTGAAGTAGTGGTCTAGGCAGCTTGCTGCCAACCCCGAGGTCCTAGGTTCAAACCTCGGAGGTGCAGGCTAGAGCCCCTATATACGATGAGAGTTGTGCCGTGTCATTCAAATGAAGAAGAAGAGGCAGATCAATAGAGCCCCCAAGAGGCAAATTGCAAATGGCAGATGGCCTTTTGCCTCTGCATTGTTGCCACTATTTCACTATCTCTTATAGGTTAGGTTCTGATTCTCGACAATAACGGTCGTTATTGCAAGAGATAATGTTCTCCAGAAAAACATTCAGGCAGAGGAAAAATTAACAATAACTACCCCGGTCACTGTTTCGTTAAACGTGTAATGAAAGCGAGTACTCGAAAAGTAAACAAACCCCACCATTTTCATTTGCCTCTTGGGGCTTTCTTGGCAGCCTAAATCTGAGAGCCAATCAGAAATGGATTCTGACATGGCGCAACTCACTTAGTGTATAGCAGTGGCGGTGAAGCAAGTGAGGCAACAGGGAGCCATCGCCTCACATTTTTTGATAGAAGAGAGAAAAAAAACTATTAAAAAATAACGCAAGTTAAAATGGTTATTATTCCATCTTGTTTTGACTCAATAGTCCAGAGAGTGTGATTAAAACATGGAATTTTCAAAAAAGTTTAGGTGAAAAGCGTTTAAAAAAAATCCTGTGCACCTCTCATTTTTGTCGCCTCACCTCCACGAGCCGCCAGTTCAGTGGTATGTAGCGACTCTAGTCAGCCAAGTCTTTTCACAGACCATTGTGAGCATTGGGGTGATTAGATGTAGACATGGACCTTTTCTTACGCTATGGGGGTTTTCAGAGCCGAACATGGTGGGGGAAGGACGCGTGATTATTGCTTGTGTGCTTGAGGTGCATGTAGTCCATCACATGGACTTGCCTGGTGACTAAAACTTAGAAGGCCTGGGGAGTACTTCTACACCGGGAGGCCTAAAGATAGCAGAGTTTAGCGTAAGGAAAGCTGGTCATAATAGATCCTTACAGGTCTCTCTGTCGTTGGACTTGGCTTGCAGTTTTGTTGCATTCTAAAAGTAAGTGTGTGGAGACCCTAGGCTATGCCCACCAGTCCAAATAATAATTGACACCGTTTATTTTTCTATTTTTACAATTTTCTTTTTTTTTTTCAAATCATTTTGTAAATTTCTCAATTGTTCATCAACTAGTCAGGGGTTGAAGTAGTCTCCTCAGTTAGATGATTGTAATCTGTTACATTGGCTCTTACCAGTGGTGGACCGTGGGTTCAAAAGCGGGGGACTTAAAAAAATGCGGTGACCTTTTTTCCTTTTTTGGGGGGTTTTCTTTAGCTTCATTTAAAAGTGGGTAGGGCTTTAGGTGTTACAACCATTGTTTTTCTCTTTTTTTGAGCCCTATTCAACTTGGGATTTTTGCCCCCCCCTTTTTTCCCTCCCTCTCTCTTACTCCCCCTCTTTTTTTGGACAAAGGAAGGGAGGAACGATTGCCCCCTTCGCCCTTCCCTTGTATCTGTCAATGCAGCTCAAATACTACATTGAAAAAGTATTTTCATAAAATTTTATTTTATTTTGGACTGTTCTAATTACAGTGATATAACTTATGACAATGTTTTCAAATTCCAGGACAAAAAAGAACTAGGAAAACCAAAAAAGCCTCCAACTCCATGGACCCTTTATGTTAAGAGCAAATCAGCAGATAGGGGAAGTCTCAAATTTCCGGTAAGTGGACTTGTTGTAAAAAAAACTCAACTGTAGTCAATTCATCTAATTATGTTTTTGCTCGGTCTATTGATTCAAGGGCATAGCTAGATAAGCATTTGCAAATTCTGAATGAGGTCATACAATTTTTCCTTCCCCCAAATCAGTTTTTATTATTTTTCACCACGGTGTACTTTTCGGACTTGTTTGAGAAAAATATTTTTTATAAATGTGTATTAGAGGAGTCTCATGTTAAACTATGGTTGTTGTATCAAAAGTGCAACTTGGTGAAAAGAATAAAACACTATCAATTATACATTTCAACCCCAAAAAATGGCCTAACGAATAAAAAAAAAAAATGTTTTTAGGTCATTTTAATATTGCCCCTTAATTTGGGCTCAATCAATACAACTACTCTTGCGGTACATTCATTTTGTCAAAATTTTGAAAACAATTCCAGCGTGTAAATTAATTTGTATAAAGGACTGGAAATTTTGCAGAAATTGGTTCCTTGTGGTCCTTAATGTACCTCCAAAGTTTCGTTTTGTAGCTAAGTAGCTCATCTGGGCCCAATTTCATTTGCTTATCCTACTTTGCTCTGTTCTGTCATTGTTTTGAAAAACTGTAATTTAGAATTTACTGCAAATGAATTGAGTTTAAACCTCTGCATTTTGTCTAGCTGGTCAAACAATGACAACGTTTTCAGGAAAATTGGTAAATTTGAGAACAGGGTGGTTGAAAATACTCCTTAGTAGAATCAAACGATTTCTCTTGAAACTTTTGGCATCTGAGGTCTGTTTGTGGCAATTTTCGGACTTTTTTTCTCTAGTAATTTCTGTGTTTGTCGACCGTTCAACAAGACAAAGGCAGTCCAAAAATGTTTGATAGACTTTACTTTTTAAGTTTATTTTTTCACTTTTTTTCTATTTTTTTGGCTTGATTGCACCTATGTATTTTTCCCCTTGAACCTTGAAACGGTCAAGGGTATTTTATACATAACTAACTCTAATAACATCTTTAATAATACTTGGATCTTTTTTTCTTTTGTAATTTCTTTGTGCTTCTACTATTCGATAAGACAAAAGCAATCCAACATTTTTTTTATGGACTTCACTTTTATTTAAATTTACTTTTTAGCCATTCTTTTTGTTATGGATGAGACACTGTGTCTGAAAAATTGACATAACTCGAACACTTACGGTCGGATGAATCTCAAAAACTTACAGGAAGTAGAAAAATATTGTCTTTATACGAGAACCAAATAGCTCATGGGTTCAACAAGAAACTTATTAAGATACAGCAAAAAGCAGAGCTTTCTGGGCGGTACGCTGACAAGTCATGTCCCAAATACTCTCTTCTTGCAAATTCTCCTAAAAATTTCTTTATACTTACGAAAAAATCGATGGTTCTTAAGAAACCATCTTCCTCTACATTCCATAAATTTTCAGCAATTTTTCTTTTGTAAATGTTTGCATTTTACTAGATTATACGACAGAAAGAACCGGTGCACCTAGTTGAAGAATGGCCATTTTTCACTTTTATTCTTTATTTTGGCTTGTTCCTATCTAAGGTAAACATCCCAGTAGCCGGCACTCCTAAAATTTGCATCAGTATCTGGCACCCATTTTTCACACTGTGAAAAATATTATTTTAGTGGCAATTTTTGTGTTTTGCGTATTTTTTTTCGAATGTTTCACACTTGAGGTCTCAGAAAAAACCACCCAAAACACCTTTAATGCCACCAAACTAATGCTACTGGTACTGGTGCAAATTTTAGGAGTGCCGGCACTGGGATGTTTACCTTTTGTATATTTCCCCTTGAAACGGTCTCAAAGTTTTTTTATTCGTAGCTAACTCTTATAATGTGGATTATGTTTGTTTATTAAAATTTGTTCCTTTTTCTTTAATTTTTATTTATTCTTTTATTTATTAGAATTCATTCCTTATTCTTGAATTTATTTATTTTTAATTTTCTTTAATTTATTTATTCATTTTTATTCTTTAATTTATTTTATTCAATAGGATTGGGTTCGGCAGCTATCAAAAGAATGGTACCTGATAGATTCTAAAATAAAGGCGAAACAAGAGGAAGAGTATCAGGCTGCCATGATAAAGTACAAGATCAATGTAGATAAGTGGGAAGAAGAAATGATTCGTCAAGGACGATCGGATCTAGTCAGATCTCACGCTCAAATCAAATCTAAAGCTAAGGCTGTAAAAGCCGCAAAACCCTCCAAGTCAAAGAAGTCAAAGAAGTCTACAAAGTCTGAAGAGAGTACAAAGTCTGAAAAGTCTGCCGAAAAGTAAACAGGTGAGTTTAACCCTTTCATGACCGCGGCCGAGTTATCTTGTGTTGGAAAAAAGTGTACCCGTATCACAAATGGCCATGCTGAAGAATCTAGTAACATTGCCGGTGCATTAGGTTCTTGAAGCAGTCATCTGTTTTAAAAGTGAAGCGACCTCTCTTGTTACTCTCTGTCACGATAGTGTTTTTAAGCTTTTGCTTTGACATTTTTTATTTCTATCAAAAAGTCTTGGGGTATCAATTTCTGTGTTCAGATAGCCACTCTCCAACACTTGCACTTCCGTTTAATACCAATTTCAAGTGGATTTGTCAAAACTTCCTCTTCAAGGTTAAAAAAAATGAGGCAAACCAGCCATTTATAATGATAGAAAGGCTGATACATGTTATAAGTCCTATCTCAAAGTGAGGCAGCATGGGCAATCTGATTCTGGTTTGTTTGCCTCATATTTTTTAACCTTAAATTGAAAAATGTAACTAATCCAGTGGAAAGTGGTTTTAAAGGAAAGTGCAAGTGTTTAAGAAAGGGCTAATGGGACACAGAATTCTAATAAAACTATCTTGGTGAGAAAATTTTCCATACTTCCGGTTTGTGCCAGTTTCTTCATCACACTAATCCTTCCAGAAAAAACAGTTATATGGATTTCTGTATCCAGATAGCCACTCTAAAACCTTTGCACTTTTGTTTATAAAATTATAACCAATTTTAAATGTATTTGTTGCAGTTTTTTTTAGAAAATTTAAAGGTTAAAAAAAGTGAGGCAAACAAACCGAGCCTGTTATGAGAGATTATGATCATGGCAGCCTCCGTGCTGCCTTGACATAACATCAACGTGCTCTCGGGTAGAGATCTAAGGTGATTCCAGCAGTGGCGTTGCGTGCGATTTGGCAACAATGTATTCTATCCATTTAAACTCATGTAAAAGATCGAATTCAGGGGGTGCACAGTGCACAAGGACAGTTCGATATATTTCATGAGTTTAAATGGAGCAGTTGCTTTGTTGCCAGATGGCACGCGACGCCGCTGGATTCCAGGCAAAACTTTTCCTGTTTTCAATCGGATGGACAGCGCCACTAGTCACCTTTTGAGAATGTCTTGTTTTTGGCATTTTAAATTGAAACTGTAAAACAAAACAAAAACGCAAAATCCAAAAAGTAAAATTTTTGTATCCCATTTTTTGAGCCCTAAATGAACAGAATTGGTTGAGGATTCCAGCCGTAAATTATGAAGTTCATTTCGACATAAGCTTGGTGAGTGCGAGTGAGATACTATGTCTATCTGCCACACTCGCAGTCATTGAGACTTATATAATTTTCGTGTCTCATAATTTCTGTCTCTATTTTTGAGTATTTTAGCTTGAAACTTTCAGGATATCTTCCAGAGGTATGTTTGCAGATGCTGACGTTCCTAAAATTTGTAATTTTTTGTAAAGTCATTAAGTTTAGCCTAAAACTGCTGACTTTTTGAGCTGCGCAAGTGGCGCTATCCATCAGATTGAAATCTGGTGAAGTTTTGCACGGAATCACCTTAAAGCTTGAATCTCTGTAAGTCTTGAGTAACATTAGTTTCACTATGGTCTTTGAGGTGATTCTTCAGTGTTTTATGCTGATTTCTATCACCAGAGCGTTACCATTCGATTAATGTCAAATTACTGGCCGAAAGTAATTTATATTGAAAAAAATCGGAGTGTCAGTTACTAGATAATCATCTAAAGAACGTATGTGCATATTATCTCGTCAATAACTTCAAAAATAAGGCTGAAAGTACCAAAAAAAAGGAATATCGTATATCGATTCTTGTATTAAAAGGAGATAATTCATTTTTTGGTACGTTCAGCCTTATTCTTGAAGTTGTTGGCAAGGTATTTAGCAGAGACGTTCTTCAGATGATTATCTAGAAACTGACACTCCGATCTTTTAAAATATAAACTGTAATTTGACATTAATCAAACGATAGTGCTCTGGTGGTGAAAATTGACACTAAACGCTGAAGAATCAAGTTAACCCCCAAAAAAAAAAGTCTCACCGTTTCGTATTTTTCCTGTTTTCCAGATGTGGCATCATCGTTGGAGAGAGAACGCTTTCTATTCTTCTACTTCCAATAGTGCTCAAGAAAAGAGAAAACCTTGTGTGATTCATTTCTGATGTGTAAAATACCTGACTTTATTTTACCGTCTTCAATACTCTGTTCCGAATCTGAGTTGATATGAGCCCTTGGTTGAGAAATCTTCGAACGTGTATCCTATTATTTTTTGGTTTAATTTTGGTAGATATCAGGTCATCCATTCAAAGAAAGATGAAGAAATTTCTGAGTAAAGAGTGCCTGCCGATCGAATCATTTTTCTTTTACTCCCAAAGATAATTGAATAATTTTAGACAGTATAGAAAGCTAGTTTTGTTTTAACAATCTTGATTCCTCCTAAAAATACTTCTGTAGCTGCGCAACCATAAGCCTCCTCAAACCCGAATTTTATTTTGTATCGTAAGCATAGCCGTAGCCAAATATTGTCTTTCTCTCTCTCTCAGCCCATTTGAACGCTCGTGTTAGAAAAGGATGGATATTGATAAGGGCTGTCATGTGACTTGAGCCCCTGGCTCTGTCCTTTTCTAATGCATATGTTCAAATGTACTAAGAGAGAGAAACGTAATATCCTGGCTACGGCTGTGATCGTAAGGCTGCAGAAAAATACAATCAGAACGGAAACTCCCACAAGATCCGATGGAAACATTTTTTCAGTCTCTTTCGGTGACTTTTCAAGATGGCGGATGTATCTCTGTCTCTGTCTTTCACCTTACTTTGAATGAGGATAGTTTGGAACTTCTGAAGATGGCGGACCGGGAAATAACGCTCCAAAATAAACCTAAGTTTCCGTTCTGATTGTAGTATTTCGAGTTTTGTGAACAATTTTGCGTTAGTGTCATCCCATAAGTTACGAGTTTATCTTAGAAATGTAGGCGCACCTATACCAATATAACCTTTGGCGATAGTTCAATTTTTATTCCTTCTAAGCAGAACAAAACTTGCTGGCGATTGTGATGTTTTGATTTTGAAGCGTTCCTAAATGACAGGTAAACGCTTAAGATTCATTTTCATTCATTTTTACCTGGTCGTGTGAGAAATAACGTTGGAACATTCCAAAGATTAACGGTCTAGGTGTGCCTACCTTTCTGAAACGACCTCTCTACACATGATCTCATTTTCACCTCTCCTAGAAGAATGGTTGATTGTATTTTGTTACAAGTGGATTCTGGTTGAAAATCACCATTCCCATCGAACTCATAGCATTCTAAATGTGTGATCATTTCAACCAGGTCCCAAATAATGTTACGGCTTGACGGTCCTCCGAAAGACGTTGGATGGTGCGCACGTAAGTATATTTGCGTGTAGTTTATACCCCCCGTAAGTGCTCACCGATCATCTGCGTGCGGGACCGTGAGGACGCAACACTATTTGGTCCCAGGGCTGCCATTTTGCAGATCTAGGAAGAATTTTTTAATTCACCGATGATTCTACTTGTTGACATAAATATTACACTGAAAAAACAATGCGGTATTGGACATCGTAAATTACGGACTATATAGGTTTACTGAGGGATTACGGGCATCACAACGGTAATCCCTCGGTAAACCTATATAGTCCGTAATTTACGGTGTCCAGTTTTTTCAGTGTATACACAGTCTGGTTCAGCAGTATGACTGTAATGCATGAAACCACTCTAATCTGTAATATTTTTCCAACCGATAGAATCATTAATGATTATGGAAATTCCATCAAATTTCAGAGTCAACGGTGTTGCCTTTCGTTACGGAAAAGACGACAGATCTGGGCCCAAATTGTATGGGACAGACGGTCCTCACCAATTGATGAATGTTGAGAATTTAGCATTTGAAACACAGTAACTAAATCCTCAACATCCATCAGTCGAGTTGACTGTCTAACATCTGTCCCGTACAAAGTTTGGGCCTAGAGTATTTTCTTGGATTTTAGTCAC
This sequence comes from Trialeurodes vaporariorum, assembly GCA_011764245.1. Taxonomy (NCBI): domain Eukaryota; kingdom Metazoa; phylum Arthropoda; class Insecta; order Hemiptera; family Aleyrodidae; genus Trialeurodes; species Trialeurodes vaporariorum. The sequence continues at coordinate 64,131,143 of VMOF01000035.1, forward strand.
ACTGTTGAAGTAGACTGTGTTATCTTCTTGGAACCTTTGGTTAATTAAAAACTCTGTACTTAAGAACCACGAAACAGTAGCCCTGATTTCGACTAGAAAACCATCATCTGTGTAAAAATACTCGTGGTCAAAACTCCCTTTAAATGAGTAACAAAATAACCATGTTGCTAGCTCACGATTTGTTGATGAATACCATTGTTTACTTGTGGTGATGCGTTAATAATGATCCTTGAGATAACTTTGACTTTGTATCGAAGGAACCTGCGACCATTTAAAAGGCCATTTTTTTAATCACCTATTTTTTTTTTTTTTTCTCCACCCTGAGACAACAAAGACCGCACACCACCTATTTTGCCCTTGAGATTTTTTTTGGGGGTTGCAACAAAAACGTCTAACGGTTCCTATGTTATCTGTTAAGCAAAGATGTCGATGTCAGTAGCCAATCAGAATGAAGCATCATTGTTTTGGTTGTTGGTCTACAATCAACGTAGGAGTCGTTGGATGTTGTTCCCAATGTTACTTTGTCTAGTCCTCGATCGTAAAGTTGTCCATTGCAAACGGCTAGTGCATGGCCTCTGTGGGGGTCATTCCATGGCATATGTGACACCCTCAACTCTATTCTCATCTCGTGGTTCAAAGAATACCATTTCATTTGACCAAAATTATTCTGTAAACCTCATTCTTGGCTTCAATAACTCAACATTTTCCATCGATACTGGAGGAATATTACTTCAAAGTGTTAAGAGTGCCGCATTTGCCGTGGAATAACCCTGTTGTCTCTGTTCTCACCCTAAATAAAGTCAACTGCAAGGATACATAAATAAAATCTGTATCCATGCCTGTTTGGAAAAATCAAAAGAGTCAATAAGATTTTTTACTTATCAGTCTGTACCTTAATTTTAGATTATGATTGAAGTTTCAAAGCCAACCGATATAGTTGGCTCTTCGCTGAAAGTTTTATTTTTAATTTTGTTATGGAACCGTTGTTAACAGATGTCATCATTTTTTCTCTCTTTTTTTTTCTAACATTTTTTCCGTGTTCTCATTCATTATTTTTTCTTTCCGTATCCTTTTCACATTTTTTTTGTTTTGAAACTATAGATTTTAGTTTCCCAAAATCAAACTATCTCAAGAATTTTTTCGTTTTTTCTTTTACCTGACTGGCCTTTCTCATTCTTTATTCTTCTGCACAGAAATTTAATTAATAATTAATTAATTAGTTTGTTGGAAATTCAGGGTGTTCCGCTCTGTGGCGGTATTCCGGTGGGTGTTTTCCTCATCCTTCTTCCTTCTTACATGTTCAGGTCTGTCGTTCGCTCTGAAAGTTATGGGCATAAGAGCTACCACCGAAAGCTAGGGCAGTAGAGCCTATATCTATCTATCTATCTAATTAATTAATTAGTTTGTTGGAAATTTGTATCTTGGTCCATTTGCTTGCAGATTTTGTAGATCCCGATTTTCCTCTCTTTTTTTCCCCCCTCGCTGCATTATCACTCTGGTTATTACTTTTACTACCATCATTGTTCATATTAGTTTAGTATTTATTGTTTGTAATTTTTAAAGAAATAAAAAAAAGGAATTTTTTTATTAAAATATTTTTTTTCTCTTTTATTGTAGTCTCTTTACATTTTTTCACTTGATTTTTTGACGAGTCTGAGATCAAAGACGAGAGGCCAAAAATCAGTGAGAAGTCATCAAAATTCATAGTTTTCGACCTATTAAGCTTAATTTATAACTTTCTAGTAACATTTCTAGGTTTAAATAGACAGTTTACCCAACAAAGGAAGTCAACGGTCACCCAACAAACACAACAATGCACTCATTGGTCGCAATCGGTTCAGACAATACTTGCGTAGCGTTCCAAACTATCTCACTCACTCTCCTGTGACCTTCATGTACACCCATCTCTTTCTAGTTTCGAAATCTGTGTACGGGGCCTAGTTTTACTACATATTATTATCTAAATTGCATTAAAATGCGTATGGAGGAATTAGGAATTCATTTTTGCCAAAAATTTCACAAAAGATGTCGCTGTGTACGATTTTTGAAATTAAAGTGAGATGGCAGTACATGGGGATTATGTAAGAGCAGAAGAGACAGTTTGTCTTTGTTTGAACGCTCATCGCCGGAGGACGTCATCACCAAGTCATCACTAAAACCGTCTATTATTTGATAAACGTATTTTCTGTCATTCAAATGGTCTTTGAAGTTTATAAATGATGATTGATGAGAGATTTAATTTCTAATTTTTGGCCAATTTTTGACGATATCAGACCATAAAGCAGTGCTAGGAGAGAGAAAAAAAACTGTGCTCTGGTGTGCAAAAATAAATTTATTAAAAAAATATTGTAATATATTGTAATATCAATGGTAAACCTGTGCCATCCATCGAAATAAAATTTCTCAAAAATATCGAACTTTTGATGGTCAAAATTTCTAAATTTTAAACAAAATTGAAAAATCGATGGATGGAAACTTTGATAATTTTCTCAAATTTTGATTCAATGATCAAAAGAACAGAAAAAATTCAACATTTCTCAATCGATCAAAGTTTTTTTCCAAGTTTCGAGCGATCGCTCGAAAATTTTGTTTTGGTCAAACGATCGGACGCACATGTCCAGTCAAAGGGCAAATAAACTAAAATTAAACTTTAATACAAAATAATTTCATCAGACGAAAGATTTGCAAAGCCATTCGTTTTTAGGTATCCCGAGGATGTGCAAACATCTATCAATACATGGAACATGATGAAAGTGAAAAAATACACACAAAAGTCTAAAAAGAATTCATGAAAAATTTTGCCTAATTTAAAGAGTTTCAATGATAGACTAGGATTTATACCATATAAAACTAAAAGTTGAAGGAATAGATTTGATGTCAACTTTGTTGATCTGTATACGATTGTTAGTTTTATGATGCTAACAGTCAGAAAGGGTAAAATCATGGACTGAAACAAATGAAATCAAAGAAAAAAAGAGATTAAGATAAGAGAGCAAAATGAGATTCAATCCATTTACATCCAACGCCCAAACGGCTTATCCTCGAACCCTCAATTTTTTATTCAACCCTTTGAAAACTATGGACATAATTTCACTAGATTTTTTTCAGCAATCTGAAACAAAAACGGCTTGAGGAATGTGGTACCAAGAATGAGCCGTAGCCACAAATTCGTCTTTCTTTCCCTCTATCCATTCAAATACCCGTGTTGGAAAAGGATGGAGGGAAGTGGGAGGGGGGGGGCTTGAAAAGGTGACTATAAAAAAGTATTTGTCCTTTGGTTTGGGTTTGTTTGTTTGTTTGTTTATTTTGTCCCACCCACTCAAGCAATTCTTTGGGGTGGTGCACAATGTTGTTTTCATTTATTTAAGTCACATTGACTATTTCATCTGCGAGTCTGCTCTCCCAACTTGTGAACTCGCAAGCCAGTACGAATACCAAGCAGAGGCCCTAGTCAGGAGCTATTTGGCCCCCCTGGTACGGCTGCGCTTGATCCACTGATGGACAGTGGGATATGGATGGGCAAACGAACTAACCAGCATTGGGCCAGGTGCTATAGCTCAACAACTGAGCTCGAATCCGTGAGGTAACTGACTAGCGCACTTGCTAAACGCTAGAGCAACATAGCTGACTCTACATGCTATAGGCATCCAAATTTCCTTCAATGCTGTTACTGGAAGTATCTTTTCACAAAGAACTCACAATGGGGCTCTTGAAAACTTTTGCTACAGGGAATTGAAGAGTTGGTTCTCAAATAAAAACCTGTAAGAATGATGATGAGTAAGAAAAAATCACATACTCTCAGATTCGAGCTTAGTGGCGGAGAGACGTAGGTATCTAGGGAGATTCCTATCTAAATTGAGACATATCTCTGTGTTTCCGTAGAGAAAGTGACAAATTAGACAGGAATCTCCCATGATACCTGCGTTGAACCGCCATTATGATCTTGCCGTTAAAGAAGTTTTGTGAGTTTATTCTAAAATTTTAGACTTTTTTAGCGTGATTTCCATGATTTACGCTGGTCTTCACATCAGATGAACTATTTATTTGCTTATAGCAAAAGTTTGCAAGAGCCCCATTAGCATTTCAGAAAATTTGGCACCACTACCAGGATTTGAACCTGGGACCTTCAGGTCGGCAGCCAGATGTATAGCTGCTGTTGGAATGCTCTAGCCACTAAGGCCGGATAATTGACAGATTAATTGATCAATTGACAATAACTCCTCACAAGCAATGGTGTCAAATCTTGCTTATCAACTCTGTTGCCAGGCTGATTAAAATTATTTCTGAATATTCGGTCGCCCAACTCTGCTTCAGCCCATCATTCTAAACCACGTCAAATTTTTCTTTCGGGCTAGGAAAAGTTGAGATGAGATAAGGTGAAGTTGACTAAATTTCCAATAACCAAAGAAGTAGGATTTAGCAAAAATGACAAAGAAATATCAGTCGTGGAATAATGTATTAAAAATAAAAGCTTCGGTGAAAGTATACTTACATCATTAATTAGATGACCGGCATCATTGACTAAAATAACATACACTAAGATTGCCATCACAACAAAATACTTTTTTTCATAGACAAATGAATGCTCCGATCTTTCCGCGGTTTCCTCAGTTTTTGATGGAAGCAGTTCTTTTAATCTCTCGATTCCAGAGAAATCACATTCTTGGTTCTTGATAGGGGCTCCAGGAACTTGAGAAGCACTTTCATTTGACTGGTGAGAAGCACTTTCATTTAACTGGTGAGAAGCACTTTCATTTAACTGGTGAGAGTGATTATTCTCAATTACTTTAGTGGCACTTGGTGTTTCTTTTTCTGTAAGAATAAAAGAAAGGAAAAATAATGTTAAATTAGGATGACAGTTTTTTTCTTTGTAACTAGCATAGCCATAGAGGGTCTACTTAGTTGCCAAGTCTGAACCGCTGAAAACTATCGTTGCCATTGCCAGTATACAGGGAGCGTGAACAGTTCTGTCCACGTTTGACGACACTGAGTTCCAGGCAAAACTCGCGGATTTAACACCTGTAGACAGTGCTACCAGTCACTAGTTCTGTCCATGTTTGGCGACACAGAGTTACAGGCAAAACTCTCAGATTTCACACCTGTAGACAGTGCCACCAGTCACTGTCCTAAATTAGGATTTAACCTAGGAATCAGACCGATTTATCAAGAATTTACCTTGTACATCAAAAAGTTGGCACCTCTGTCATTTGATGATGGATCTTTGGAGCCATCAAACATTGATTGCAACAAACTAGAAACCAGGGGTGTGCCGAGGGGGGGCATGTGGGTACCCTTGCCCCGGGCGGCAAAATCAGGGTGATCAGAAAAAAAAAAGTCATCAAATTTATAATTTCATTTGCAGAGGGCGGCAAGATTACATTCTTGCCCCTCCTCTCTGGAAACCACGGCACGCCCCTGCAAGAAACTTACGCTTCAATGAGCAAGATTGTTGCTCCATAAACCATAAATACTTACATGGTGCAGTCTCTACATAATCAAAGCAGAAGGAGTAGAAGTGAAAGATACTGTAAATGAAATGAGGATTGCGCAGTCAGGTATTCAACAACGGGAAATCCAGCAAAATAACAAATTATAGTGACAATAGTTAGAGAAAACTACTTCTGAGGAGGATGTTGAGTTGTAGTGAGCTGATCTGGCGAAAATGCCCTGTTTGAAATGCTAGCTACTAGCTAGTTCACAAGATGACTGCTATGAGGTGCTTCCGCGCTAGGTTAGCGTACGGTAAGCGATGACCGCGGTCTTTTTGAATTATCAAATGAGTAATTTCCCTCTTTTCTTTCCCTCTTTCTGTCTTCTTCTCTTGTCTTCTCTTTTGAAATTTATTTCATTTTAGGGGAATTGTTACGCCCTTCGGGCGAATACGCACGCTCCGCGCTGCGTTCACCTCCCGCTCGCTCCCGGTCTTTTTTATAATCTAACTTGGGGTTGTCTGCACTCGGAAAAGGGGTTTCTTGGGGGGGGGGAGAGGGGGATTACAGTTTTTTTCCGTTTTGTTGGTGATCATAAATCGGAGTTCGTCAATGGTTCGTCGAAATCACGTTAACATAGGTTCAAAATTGAACGTCCCCTTTTTTGTACAACACTGGAGATAATAATCGATGTGCAGGATAAATTGTTACGGATCGATACAAATATAACGTTTTTGTTAATTGGGGAATGGCAAAAAAGAATGAGCACGGGCGCAAATCGAACCCGCGATGTTCCTAGCGCCAATCCAGCACTGTACCGCTAGACCACCGGCCTCAGATAACTTGCTCGCGCAAACTTTCAATATAGAAAGAAATCAAATGCGTCGAACCCGCCGTTTGTCTCGCACCAACGCTCCGTAGCGGCCATTACTTGAACTAGCTAGCGGTTTAATTAGGGCCTTTTCGTAATGGTGTAAACACCGTTGAGTTGAGGGTTATGCTGAGAGTACTTACTCATGTAAAATTCACAAACCTGTATCATCTTCCTTATTCAATATCTTTGCCAATCTTTTTTCAGAGTTTTCGAGAATCCTTCGGCGTCTGGCCTCTCTCCTCTCCTCCAGTGACAGGCTCATGTTTAAATATTATTCGGGTAAAAGTTTGGAGGCAAATTCATTCGTTCCTTATCATAACCAAAAATTTCGAGCTTTGCTGTCTAATCTTAGTCACGGCGAGCATCGAATTAAAAATGAAAAGAGAATGAGGGATGGAAAATTTGAAACTCGTAACACTTAGTTGGTTGTCATAAAGACCATAAACATTAAACATTGACACGATTTTTTGACAGTCACTTCACTTGCAATTTTTCCGCAGTAAACACAAATTAGTCGGATAAACATAACCTCAAAAAATGTAAACAAATCAAATCCGTATTCACCAGTCAACGGCAGACAACAGCAACTAGTTGCCTGCAAGTTGCTAGTTTCCTTGAATATCTCTCATAAACGACGACGTCAGCACTCACTACCCATTGATCTCTCTCGTCTTTGAAGGTATTTAGGTATTTGTTTTGAAGATTACACCTCGTCGAGAAGCGGAATCAATTTTTTTTTTCGTCTAATTTCACTAAATTATACCTGTGTCAGTTATGTGTTATGTGACTTCCTTGAACATCATTGTTTTAATAATTTAAGTGCATTTATCTGTTAAAATGGCTGCTGCCATCAAAGCTCCTTCCTCCGATTCTAGTGATGATAGATTTAATTCAGCCAAAAAACCTATTTTAGTCTCAAAACTCGAAGGGTGTGTTGATGATATCAACCAAGCAATCATCATTCCTGGTCAAGACGGTGTCATTAGTGTTAGCAATGACAGGTACGTCGTGCATTAACAGCTGGATCTTTCTTATCATGTCTCTTATCACTCATTGTCACTTAGTAGAGATGATTACTCATCTCCTATGCGAGACTGATAAGAAAATTTTCCAATTCGACCATGGGTTTTCTGAACTCCAGTTCTTCCGTCAATATTTTTCATTCTCAACAGCGTAGCAATCGTTGTTTATATCTTACAGACCTCTCTGAACACTTCCAAGCAAAGCATTTGAATTATGCAAGTGTGTAGAAACACATCTTGTTGGAAGTAAGAAGGACCCACTGTAACATACTGCTTAGTACAGATCAATATTGTTTCAGTGAATGGAAGATTTCTAAGATTGATATTGATCTCGGAAAATTTCTAACATTGATATTGATCTCAAATGAAACTGCCTCTGAAACCGCTTGCTGAACTCTTTAAATGCCACCTATGATTTCCTCTCTTATCCTCTGGAACAGATGCTCGTTGAAAAGTTTGGAGTAGGACACTGAAGAATTAAATCTTCTGTGTCATGTCTGATGATGTAAGGTTGAAGGTGAAAGCATTCTTAATCGAATGATGTCATGTGATGTTGCAACTGTTCATTTTGCTCAGCTCAATTCGTACTGTGGTGCGGTTTTTTTTTTTTCATTGGAAGAGCACTTGTGCGGCTCCAATGTAAAGCAAACCAAAGTAAAGTAAGAAATGAGAGTTTGGGGTAGTTCCAGTGTGGCATCAGGGGGGGGGGATTATAGAGGATCGGATAGTTATCGTATTCAGATTGAATACATTATAACCTCAAGGGTGGCTTCTCTGATTGAATTGTTTCGAGCTATTCATTCTGGTAAAAACTGACTAACGGAGCCGATGAGCGGAGACCGGTCATATTCACTGTTGACTGAAGTAAGAAGAGGTGAGGAGGGGGTTACCTGGGCAATTGAGTTACGCAGCAGCAAATCCATTTGATGTAAGGTATTCAATCCGATTACGATAATCAAAATGATTCAATCCTCTGTTATCACCCCGCAGTCTATTGTTCAGAGCTTTGATCAATAGACAGGTGCTGCATTGGAGCTTCGGGTACCTCTCATTTCTCAGCATAGGTAGTTCCATTCGCTTCAACGCGAACCTGCTCTGGCGCTCCTTCAATGAACAAAAGAACGCACCACTATGCTGATATTGTTACTTGGACTACATTCTTACCGTCACACTGCATTCATTTTTATTCAAATGCTCTCTGGATAGTAAAGATTGCATGTTTTTGTGCAATCACTTCAGCGCAAAAGGAACATAGCCTTGTTCTTGATGTATTCTTGAATCTTGATCTGATTCTGATCTTAGGAAGGTACGAATACCTCCAGTTTTACTGAGCAGAAGCATTTTGAGCACTGAATTTTGACATGTAGTGATGCCTGCTTCCGAATTTCATCAAAATGCATTGGTAAGCGGTTGGTTAACGCAGAGTTTTGTCTCGTTGCTATTGAATCGGTCATCGATGCATTTTAATGTAATTCGGAAGCGGGCACCACTACTTGTCAGAATACTCTAAATGCTTCTGCTCTACTTATATCATGAATTTTTGTTACTGCCCCACTGACATTTGATAATTAGTGATTGTATCGACCAAAGATTATGAAAATTGTCAAAATGATTGGCAAGAGCAGGTCTGCAATGCCTTGAGCAATAAGTACTATGATCTTCAAAAGAAAGTTCCCGGATCGAAATTTTTACTCTTTTAAATCTCGGCAACCTTTAAACAATTTTGCGGCTTTCAAGTTTTTGAAGACTAATCAGAATGCCCTTTTCAGAGTATATCATAAACAATTGAAACCTCCATTGAAAACAACGGGGAAACTTAAGGGGAGTGGGACATGGATTTCGGTCAAAATTTTAAAAATTCGTTTTTTCAGCTAAAGTTGTTCCATATTTCATCAGCTTTAATTTAAGATCAAGTTCACTTATTTTTGATGAATAGTCTACTCTGTAAGAATAATTTCATTAAAAAAAGAAAAACAGTGTTAAGTGCATTTTGCATTTAAAGTGTTTTTTCCGGAATTTTTAAATTTTGTTTTCCCCGAGTTTGTGTTTTTTCACACAAGAGGTACATTTTCTCAGCAACCACTGGGCCGATTTTCAAAAACTTTGGCTCATTTGATTCGTCATAGTGCCCTGCATATTTTAACACAGGCTTTTTTCAAAATTTTGTTTCCCTGAATTTTTGTGATTTTTCAAGTACCAAAAAATAATGCATTTTTGGAACCAAATTTCAAAAGATCGTAAAATTCTCAAAATTCAAGATTTTCAAAAAACCCCGTGTTAAAGTGAAGAGGGTAACAACACAAATCAAACAAGCTAAAGTTTTTGAAAATCGGTTGAGTAGTTCCTCAGAAAATGTTCCTTAAACATTGATGGTTTAAGGTGATTCCAGGCGAAACTTTTCCAGATTTCAATCCGATGGATAGCGCCACTAGTCGCTTTTTGGAAAAGACGTGTTTTTGGCGTTTTAAACTGAAACCACAGATAAAACGCAAAATCCGATAACGTCAGCACCTGCAAAATTTTTTTATGGATTTTTTGAGCCCAAAATGAGCCAAATTGGTTTAAAATTAAAGCCGTAAATTATGAAATTCGTTTCGCCATAAGTTTAGTGAGTGAGAGTGAGCGCGAGTGATGATACATCTATCTGCCTCACTCGCACTCATTGCGGCTTACGGGAAATTTCGTATTTCATAATTTCCGGCTTTATTTTTGAGTGTTTCAGCATGAAACTTTCAGGGTATCTTCCTGAAGTATGCTCGCAGGTGCTGACGTTCCTCAAATTTGTGTTTTTAGCGTGAATTCGTCAAATTAAGCAAAAAACTGTTGACTTTTTGAGCAGCGCGACGTGGTGTCCACAGTTGGAACTAATCGACCCTGGAATCACCTTAACATGGGCTGAGATAGGATGTCCCACTCCCCTTAACAACAAGAATTTCTACCAGAGTATTTTCTTTTGGAAGTCATAGTACCATCATTGTCTATAGCGAATTCCCCAAAGTCAATACTATACTGTCTATAATCATATCAAGATGCTTAAATGAAATTAGGGTTGTTTGGTGTTTGAAAAAGGGTTTGCAAGTGAAGATTGAAATTGTGATTTATCCTCTCTGAATATTTACAATATTTACTCTTGAAGGTGATTACGGAGGATCGTTATCGTTATCGTTTTCGAGTGCAGCAGTTACTCGCGCTGTAGTAGGCTATCGTCTTATTTCTTCTTCTTCAACACTGTTCTACTCGATAACGATAACGATCCTCCGTGATCACCCCCCTGATTTACAACTCTGTTACTCTATTTGACCCAGCCCATAAAAGTCCTTTTGAGGTTTCGAGTGACCTGCAGTGAAACCATTTTTGAAACTCTTCAAGCATTAGTTTTTTTCTTCAGATAGAAATCCATGTTTTCTGTTGCATCAATGCAGATCAAGTCCAAAATGTATTGATCTAGAAGCCACATTGTTGATCTACTTACTTCTAAAGCAAGGAGGGGTTTTTGTCAAATTTGAACCCTCCTAACTCTGTTTCTATGAAAAGTAGGTCATTAAACTTTGGGGAATTTTCTAATTATAGTCTCAGTACCTCAACCAAAGTTCATCAAAATCCAAGAGGGTCAAGAAAATTTATTTGTTGATTTGATATGGAATAACCTGTATTTATATAGATAGATAGATAGGTAAATAGATAGATACTCTATTTATTCCAAAGATATTGTAACAGAGATGTAAATCATAAGCTGCCCTGCCAAAAGAAAATTGTGTGGTAGCGATAGGGGTGTTATGTCACAATATAAATTAATCCTGTAAAAGTACTTATGCTCCTCTATTTTTATTACAGAGCGCATACAATTTTTTTTTTTTTTTGTTTGTTTTTTTTTTTTTTTTTTTTTTTATGGCAGGGGTGCAAAATATTCCAAAACTTCGGAAGTTTCACGCGACCTGACTTTTTCCTCACAGGATTTTAAAAATTTTCTCACAATGAAACTGACTTTTGGTTATTTAAACATTTCAACACCCCATATACTCAAATGACCTATAATTTACCTTTGACTATTTTCCTGGGAAAAACCTTATTGCATTTTTCAAACAAAAAAAAAAGAAAAATATTTGGACAAATTTCCTTTTTCTAGAAATTTCCACTTTCACGCGAAGGATCGCTAGATCGGACATTTTGCACCCCTGTTTTATGGGTATATTCAGTGTTCCTGTTTATCCATTTATTTATTTATTGAACAATTTTCTGTCACAATAGTCCTAACTCATAAAAAAAATCATGCACACAGTCTCATTAACAGTATTAGGTACATAAAAGTAGGTGAACCCTCTGGGAGGTAATTTTAAGAAACAGGACACCATGTAGCTTTTTCCAAGACATAAAATAACTGTAATAGGTAAATAATATTTGTTAAGAATAATATCTTCTTTTTTTTCCAGAACTGTTAGAGTATGGTTGAAGAGAGACTCAGGACAGTACTGGCCGAGCATATGTCATACTATGGCTTCTCCTGCCACAGCCGTCTACTATTGCCCCGAAACTCGTCAGTTATTTATTGGCTTAGAAAGTGGAACTATTTCGGTAATGATTTTTCTATGTGATTTTAATCCTCCTTTCATTACTCCGTCCTCACTTATTCTGTCTGTCTTGGTTCACAAGTGTTTATGCAAAGGGAAACACTTGATTTATACTTGTGATGCTGGTGGCATCAATGGAAATGTTAAACTACCAACCTACCTTTGGACACTTTTAAGATATTCTGATAAGAATGGGTTGGTTGACAACTTTTGCTGCATCAGTTATGAGAGTTGATTCTTAGGTAAAATTACCAAAGAAAAATGATGAGCACAATGAAGCTTTTGCGAGTTTTTGCGGAAGGCAAATGGACTATCAACTTTGATGAAAATAGGGCCGTGTCCAGAGACAATATATAATAGAGGAGCACTACCTATTTTGCCCATGTTTGCGCGGGGTGTCAAATTTTTTTTTTTTGGGGTCTCAACTGAACACCGCAAACATGGCCCTTACGATGACTGATGATAAAAGCTGTTGAAATTTTTGCCTAGTGAAACCGAAGCACCAAAATTGCATTAGTCAACGTATGGACCATGTTAGATGGTGCTCTCTCATGCTCCTGGTGTTAATTCCTGTTGAGTTCCAAAAAATAAGTCAGCCCGGTTAGTGCGTGGTCTCTATTATATATTGTCTCTGGTCGTGTCGAGGGGGGCATGTGGGTACTCTCACCAGGGACGGCAAATTTCAGTATGAACAAGCACCCAAAAAAAAGCAAATAAAAAAAAAGAACCTCAGGTTACAAAGGTTGCGTCTCACAGATTTTTTTGAGAGAAATACAGTGATAGAGCTCACGCATTTTGAATACCTATTGGGTTGACCAATTCTGACAAGGAGCGGTGCTTGCTTCGGAAATGCATCAAAACGGATCGGTGAGTGGTTGTTTAGCAGACAGTTACAACTTTTTGCTAACCATGCTAACCAACCACTTGCCGATGCATTTTGATGCACTTTGGAATCAAGCACCGCTACTTGTAAGAATCCGTAAACCGAACAGGTACTCAAAATGAGCTCTACCTACTATCATGGGCGCCCAAAGGATAGGGTAAAGGGGGCCTCTCCCCAAGGTACTTATATTTAACAGGTATGCTTGACTCGCTTCCCTTGTCATCTTCAGTGGCGCGCAGTTCAAAAAGCATTCCAAGATGGCCGACAAAAGAAGAAAACATTGTATACTCTTTCCAGAAAACATCGGACTATTTTCTGCTTTTCTAGAGAGGGAAGCCTAATGTTTTCTGGAAAGAGTATACAATGTTTTCTTTTTTTGTCAGCCATCTTGGAATGCTTTTTGAACTGCGCGCCACTGAAGATGATGCGGGAAGCGAGTCGAGCATACCTGTTAAATATAAGTACCTTGGCCTCTCCCCTCCCCCCTTGGAATTCAGAACAATCCAAACTTCACGATAAAAAATGAAAGGATCAAAAGAAGATAAAATATTAATGAAAGGAGTAAGAGTTGAGGACTTTTATTGTTAGTGTACTTTATAATTTTATTTCACTTTTTGCAGGAAATAGTTGTAGAAAGCAGTTTTCTTACTATCATTATCATCTGTCAGTTTTCACATCCGTAACCTCAAAATTAGTATAATTAATTCATACATAACTAATACAGCTTAAAATTGTATCATTTTGAAGACAGATTCAATTTCTTTCTTTTTTTTGGGGTTGCCCCTCCCTAGAAATCTTTCTGCGGGCGATCATGCCTACCATAAAAAAAATTTTCATTCGCTATAGGAGCGTCCTTCTTCATACATCTAATCCTCTTTGAGATCTCACGCATTGATCCTTTTTTCCAGGAATTCTCTTTAGCTGATGATATGAATCGTATGAACCACGTCAAAGATGTTCACGCTCATCAAGGTCGTATTACAGGCATCCATTTTGCGCTCAACTGTGAATGGGTCCTCTCAATCGGCAGAGACAAAGTTTTCCAGTATCATTGCTCAGAAACTACCAGTCAACGTGGAACTTTTTTCAGTACAGCCTGGTGCACTGCTCTTGCGTATCCTTTTCGCTCTCATCAAATTTTCTTCCTTTTTTTCTTCCTCTTCTTTCCTGTTTTTGAATTAACTTGATATCTGTCTGAAATCAGAAAGGAAAATCCAATTAGGAGATGGCGCTGTCGGTCAGTGGTGGATCTAGAAATCTTTTAAGTAAGGGGCTGGAACCTACTTTTTGAAAAAAACGCCCGAAATTTCCTCAAAAATCCCTTGTAGATAGTGTAAAACGTTGGCTCAAGGGCGGTTGAAGCCCCCTCAGCCCCCTCTTTTGGATCTACAATCTACACCTGCTGTAGGTCAGAAAAAATTGGAGTGGCAATACTGGATGACTTTTAAGATTTTGAAATTTCAAGATTTATCAACCAAAGTTCCTTGCAAGCTGATCTTGTTAGTTTGCGTGGTCTGATAAGCAGAAGAAAGAAGGAAAAAAGGATGATTGTCAACTCTTAGTGTGTGCAATCCGTAAAAGTAAGAGAACTTCTAACGGAGACTCACTTCCTCAGTTTTTGATGGTTTGAACTTGCTATCATTAGGCGCTACGTACACGATCAAACAGGTTTGATCAAACAAGCAGTCAATGAGTGGAAATCCATCACAAATAGCAGGTGAGCCAACCGTTGCATGTTCAGAATAGAATAGAAAGAATAGAATAGAATCAGTTGATGTTCCGTTTGTCAAATAACTACAGAGTTATTTGACGATAGATGGTGTATCATCTGTTCACCAATTTCAGTTAATAAAACCAAAAAAACCAGTTTTTGAGGTGTTTTGGTCCAGATTTTGTTTGAATTTTGGAAGTGTAAAGTTGGCAATTCTGCAGTTTGATCAAACCCATTTAAGCATGTACAAAGGCCTTAAAATCTTTCAATGGCTTCTTCGAGAACCTTTGAAAACTGTTGAAATTGGTGATAGTAATCACATTCTCAAAATAGAATAGACTGTTTTTTTCTCATTGGTCTTTTTTTTGTTTTTTTGCTATCATTGTGTCAAATTATGTAGTGAGAAACTTTTATCAGTCATGAAATCCTTAACACATGAATACAGATTTGATTCCCAGTCAAAACACGCTTTTGTCGGGGACTATTCCGGTCTCATAACTATGCTCCTGCTGAAAAACGATGGTTCTCAAATCATTACTCAATTGAAAGGGCATGCTGGTAGCATTCGCACAGTGGCCTGGGACTCTAATAAAAGACTCCTCTTTTCTGGAAGTTTTGATCAGACAGTTGTCGTTTGGGATATCGGCGGAAGGCAGGGAACTGCATATGAACTACAGGGTCACAAGTAATGAGTGCTTTTGTTTATTTTCAAGATTCTTCCTTTCCTTAGGGTATCACGTTTACAACGGTCCTCTTGTCCTCTTACCGTAAGGAGAGGCTGTAAGCCTTATCTTCACCATTTAAACCAACCGAACTTTCGGCACACATTTCTCAAGACCACTTGAACCTAGGGAGCAATTTTTTTTTTTTTTTTTTTTTTTTTACACCAAAGCACCGCAGCTGATGCCCTTCTGTCGGTTGTAGGAAGTCCTTTCCTGTGCAGGATCTACTGCATGTAGCGGAGTCCACCGTGCTCTTTCCCATCCTTGCACCCTGTCTTTCCCCCAAACTCTTTGAATGCTTTGACTATGTGCGAACAATTTGCCAAGTGGTCATCTCAGGCTATCAATAGAGGCAAAGAAATCGGTAAAGCCAAAGAAATTGATAAAATTGGGTACATTTTCCTGCAACGACTCATTGATGTTACAATGAAGATTTTGAATACTGAACCGATTACTGCATTGCTTATGAGATGACCTCTATCTACCTGCTGTCTCTCTTCAGTATGTTATTCTTACCCCTGTTATCTTGTTAATTTTCCAGGAACAAAGTCAATGCTCTATGCTATGCAGGATTGAAAAACACTGTAATATCAGGTGGTGAGGATATGGTTGTCGTATTCTGGGATATGAATGCTCAAAGAAAAGAGGTAAGGAGAAATTATTTTAAAAATGTTTGATCCTATCGTATCGAAGTAAGAATAGAACCAACACCAACACCAATGGTAGGGTGAATCTAAAAAATTTAAATTTTTTGAGGAAACGGCTCACGATCAAAAAAATACAGTAGTTTCACATGTTGGTAACTAGAGTGAAGTAAAATTTTAAACATGTTGCAGGAAGTTCAAAATATCTTCACCTACTTTAAATCGCAACTCATAGCTTAGTTTGGGTAAAATTTATTGTAATTTTTGACATTTCTGCAGTTGTTTGCTCTGAAAACAGCGGTTGTATTCCAGCAGTGTATCCAATCAAAAAACGGACTGTCGAAATCCTGAAGTTCTGAGATCACGCACTGCCGAGAATCTTTTACTGTATGTAGTAGGGTTTTTAAAAGGAATTTTTCGATAAAGTTTCATATCGTTGTCCATTGGTTGTACAGGCATAAGTCGAATCCAACAGAGACAAATAGAGACGGAGCACAAACTGGCTGCCGCAGAGGCACTCTGAATTCTCGCGGATTCAACAAAACAACAGTCAACGTTGCATGGTGTTGAATGGTGAGCACACTCCTCTTCACTTCCCGCCTATCCCCCCCAGTGTTTTCCGAATGTCACCGTTCAACACCATGCGACGTCGCAAGGTGTTGACTGTTGCTTTACATGTTATTTTGTTGAATCCCCAAAAATTCAGAGTGCCTCAAATCTTCCCTATGTATTTTAACGTAGTGTTCCGTCTCTATTTGTCTCTGGAATCCAACATTTCAAAATTTCCTAACTGATTTTTTTTTTTCAACCATGATCAATCATTCAATTACTTCAATTATTATTTTTCTGTGATCTTATGACTCATGAAGAACGTAGGAAAAAATATTCACGATTATTTGTCCATGCACTGTTCTTTGAAAAGTTTAAAAGGTGGAAGATGATCATGAAATGTTGGATTCGACTTACGTCCTTACGTCAGATGTACAACAATATGAGAAAGGTTTGAGATGGTTCTGGATTCGTTTGGTGTATTCTAGGATTCTGATTCAGATTCAGCGTAATTTTGAACTGACCCATCACTACGGCAAACCATGAATTGTCTTGAGTTATGGCTCTTTTTATATCATATCTAAATAAAATAAATAAATAAAATATCTCACCCTCAGATTTTAAAATTTTCCAGACTCCTGAATGGGTAGACTCTGACACCTGTCAATTGTGTTCTTGTCCGTTCTTTTGGAATGTCCGGGCGATGATGGATCAGCGACACATAGGCGTGCGTCAGCACCATTGCAGGGGCTGTGGTAAAGCTGTCTGTGACAAATGTAGTTATTTCCGGTCAACGATTCCGATCATGGGTTTCGAATTTCCTGTTAGAGTTTGTCAACCTTGTCATTCATACTTGCAAGATATTGAGTAAGTAGCCATTATTCTGTTTTATAAAATTTTGTCACTATTTTACTGAATGGGGTTCTCGCTAACTTTTGCTACAAGCAATTGAATAGTTGATTCTAGCTTAAATTACAAGCGCTTTAAAAAATTGTAACAAAATAAAGTGTCCCAGACATCCGGCTCGTCTATTGATGGGGGGGGGATTGAGGATCAGAGAGAGTTTGGTGTAAAGCCAAACTGATCTAAAAAATTTGGAAAAATGGTTTTTATTCGGCCAAAAAAATCATTTATCGAGATTAAGAACGGTGCATGAAACTCTTGTCTGAGTAACAGCTCAGCTAAAAATTGCAAGCGGACTTTCTAAAAAAAAAACAAAACAAAAAAACAGGAAATGTCGACAAATTGAAAATTGGCAGTAATTTTGGAAATTTTTGAAGTAAAATATTGGTTTGAAATGTTAATACTAAATGCATAACAAGGCACCCATTGAAGAAAGAATGCTGGAGCTTAGCATGAAATTTTTCTTTCTTTTGTGCACTGTTCTCCGCTGGTTAGTGCACCCCTATGTGAAAATCATCATGTTTTTTTTCTACCTCTGGAAAATTGGTGTGAAAAATACTATGTTTTTTCTTGTCATAAGTCTTTGAAATCTTATAAAAAGTCCTTCAAAAGTCCTTGAAAATCCTTGATTTTTCTTCAAAAACTCTGCCATGAACCACGTGTAACAATTTTAATGTTGTCACCCAACACTACTCCTGAGAACATCAATTTTTTTTTTTTTTTTTTTTTTTTTTTTTAAAAATTTTAAGTAGCCGGCGAGGCTAATCCCCTACCAGCTCACTACTACTCCTAAAACTGACTAAAAGAAAGGATAGGTTAAATTAAGGTATTAATATCTTCACCTGCCCGGCTCACTGGCAGGACTCAATAAAAGGAAGGCCATGGACCTATCTGTCACTATCCCCCCTTTTATACCCTACCAACAATCTCCCATCCCCCCAATTTTTCCTTTGATAATTCATGAGCATCCAAAAAATTGCTTTTTTAAACTGCCCCAAACTCTCGTTCTCCCATCTCATACATTCTACATTTTATTCTGTTCAGTTTGGTCAATTCTTATTCTGTCATTTTGTGTCCATCATTTTTTAACTGCCGCTAATCCCTTGTTTCATTTTTTCCCCCCTTTTTTTCAGCCGAAGTCCTCTTGCAACATTTCATGATGCAAAACATAGTATAGTGTGTATGGATTTAGATGAAGCTCACAAGCGACTTTTAACAGTTGGTCAAGATCGGCTGATGAAAATATGGGATCTCTCAAATATACTATAGTCTGATACTCTAGTTAAAGTTAGATTAATCAACCAGAAACGACTGGAATTGTTTCGTTCGCGTTATGAACTAATTCCAGCGTTTATCATCAGATCATTTGTGGTGATGATCGGTCTCTATTTTTGTTTTTAACAGCCTGTAGCCTTGTCAAAACGTCATCTCCTTGAATCATTTATTGTCATCTCTCAAGATTGTAGAATACTCTCATCATCTGATCAAATATCCGTAACTAATCAAAGTGATGAATCCAAAGAAAATGGGTCTATTGCAAACTTTTATGACAGTAATTTTGAGTAATTAGTTCTAATGTACAATAACTTTGAGCTCACTCTTAAGTTAAATATGTGATGCGTTTTTCCAAAACAGACCATATCTTCAATGGGACTAAAAGTGACTGAGATACTGGTACGGCTGCATAGGAGAGGCGGTCAGTTATGGCGGTCAGCTTAAGACGAAAAACGTGCGAAAATCCCAAAAATTTACAGAAGGGAGGCATTTTGAAGTTTTTAATAGAAATAATGTGATTTTGAGAAAAACGGACTTAAAGCTTGGGAAGTCAGTCGTCAACATTAAAATATATTGATTTAAATGTGTTTTTACAGCATTTATTGGCTAAATAATGAACTGAAACTTCATGTAGTTATTTTTTAGTCTACCAGAGAGCGTTTGGCATCAAATCATGAAAAACCATAGTTTCGACTTCAGCATCTTACTTTGGCTCTCCTAAAAATTTTGGTCTGTGAAGATACGGTTGGTTTTTTCAGACCGCGTCACATATAGAGTTGCTATTATTTACCTGATTTACTATAGCTTGTTCAAAATGAAATCTATTTCCTGAGGTAATGAGTAGATTTTGTAAGTTTGTAATGTGCTCATTTTTATTTCTGATGAATCATTTGTTGGAATCAATGTGACGTTTTGCTGTAGCAAAATTACACAACAGATCCATTCCTTTGATTTCCTGAATTTCAATACATTTCTATTTCATCCGCTTATGATTTTCAAAGTACCAAAGATTACAATGGCGCTTATCTCTGCCGCAATTAAGCAAACACCTCGGGAAAATAGAATCTAATGTCTGATTCTTGAAGACAAGAATCACCAAAAAAATGCTGTTGTCAAGACGAGGTTTAAATACTGTGTAACAATTAGAATGAAGCTATCTAGAAGTTGTTCAATGGGATATTATGGCACCACCAATTCAACTTTTTGTTTGTGTACTATGACTTTTAAAAGAAAGTACCCTGGTCAAAATCGTTTAAAGATTGCCAAGATTTCAAAAAGTAAAAATTTTGACCAGGGTACTTTCTTTTGAAAATCATAGTACCACGAGGACAAGGTGCGGTGCTGCACAGTTATTCAACCTAAATCTGTGTATACTATGGCTTTACTGCGTTTAAATACATGATTAAATTGTTGATGGTCTAATGATATTATAACAAGCAAACTTTCATCTCAGTTATCAAAAAAAAGATAGAAACTACTTGTTGATATCACTGTTTTTCCTTAAAATTCTCTTCAACGTGAATCCACAACAACATAGTTATAGATGCCGCTGAACGTTTGCGACCTCTCGATTGAGGGTAAAAATCTGCAAATTATACGGCTTGTTTCCAAAACATTGAATCGTCAATCCTTCCCAAATTTTCAAAAATGCGTTTGCCAGAAAGGTCACGCAAATACTGGAAAGTTAAAACTTAAACTTCTTCCCTCCGCTTTAATTTTGAAATTTTTTGCAACCTTTTTCACGGACGCATTTTTGAAACCAATCTTGAGGGCTTGAAAATCAAAGTTTTTGGAAAAAGTAATTAAATTTTCTGATTTCCGTCATTGATCAAATGGTGGCAAACTCTCAAGGCCACCTATTGGCATCTGAAACTATATAGGTGAGGATTTATGTTAACCCTTACTGCTCGGATGTTGAGTTGTACTCAATAGATTCTGACCCTATTTTCTCTAGCTGCAGGATTGTGGTGTTTGCTGATAGAAAGTGCTGATGGCAGTTCTTCTTAACCCTTTTGCTTACAAATTATGAAAAAAATTTCAATGTAACCTGAAACCTATACCATTAAATTGAACGAACTTTTCTCTTATGATTTCATGTGCGAATCAATTTTTTTGAATTTCCATATGGCTCCATGTAAAATGTTGTCCCTTATATGGGACACTATGAGCGGAAGGGTTAATCTATTTACAAGCTGGGGTAAGTGAACAACCAAAAGAAGTCTAGTAGTAAGGGTAAAGGTTAAGTAGGAAGCATTTAATTTCATTTTTGTGCAGCGTCTAACTGATTTGTTAGGCAAAATAGAAGCTCACCAGATTTTCAGTCAAATATTAATAGCTCAAAATTTTGTGAAAGTTAAGTTTAAAATAAAAATGAGAAAATTTTGAAAGAAATCAAAAGTTCAATTATAAATCCAGCATAATCTGACTTTTGCCCTGTATAATACATCCTAGTTTTATTCTCAAGAATGATTTTGTTAGAAATGGAATGTAACTAAATCCATGGATCCAAAATTAGGTTGTCGTACTTTGAGTAGAATTTTGTATCACATAATTTTAAATACTAAAAGTGGTAATATTGCGAGAATTGAAAGAAAGACGCCAAGAAAATTCTGCTGTTTGAATGTTTGTCACATCAAGTCTTAGCAATGTATCAACCTCTAAAAAAGTACCTTATTATCAGAATTTTAAGTTTATAATTTTCTGCTCTCGCGCTTTGTAATTTTTCTACAGCCCCCAGCATCTTTTGATTCAATTTGTGAGTGTGTCTTGTTTCCATTGTAGAATTCAATTTTTTTTACTTCACTGCGTCAAATTAATTTAATGCAACTCTTTACATCCATAATTTTTTTTTCTAATTTCAAATCTAAAATTCCTATTTATAGTCGTCTTTTTTTATCTGTTCACCGTTCGAAGAATTTTACATGGAGTCTCATAGAGTCTCTTGGACTGGACAAATGTGAACGAGGAAAAAAATATTGTTTTGGCGTTTTGGGGTTATTTGGGCCCAATTCTTCATTCTTGATTTTGAGTGCAATTCGAAAAATAAAAAATTGGTAAAAACCCTCTGTGGAAAGCCTCTGTGTATTTGGACAATAATTGCTCACGATCGCTTGCCGTGGTTTGCACTGTGGGCAAAACTCCGTAAGATTCTGTGTGAACGACTGCGAACATAAGGGCTTTTTATTGTTACAAAGTTTGAAAACAGAACCTGACGAATTGAAAAACTCTCTCACTCAAAATTTTTCATAGTAAAAAATGAGTAAATTTGAGTTTTTCAAATTGTCTCGTTCTGTTTTTGTCCTTATTTTTGTTGAAGCTTACTGTTTTAATCTCATTTCTATCGCATTTTCATTCACGATAATTTTCAAATCTATCGTCAAGCAGCTATTAATTTGTTTCTCTCTCTTCAGATTATCCTAAGCTTTTTTATTTATGTAAAATTTCCTAGTGTGACAATTATTGTAACAATCATCGTTTTATGTTTAAAAAAATGTTTCATTCACTATTGTGTAATTTAATCATCCTGAAGGGTATCAGGAGTGACAATTAAAACAAACATAAATAAATAACAAGAATAAATTTTAAAATTCAAATGTTGAGAATTGACGTAGTTTCATATATTTTTTTTCTTATTTTAAACTTGAAAAGTAAGTGTCACTCACAACATTTTACCTGGAATGGAATATAAAGTGGAGGGAAGAAAAACACGCAAAGCTCCGTTTTCTAATTTTGTCCTCATAAAGCACTCCTTACGGGGTAATGATTTGTTTTTTTTTTTTTTTTTGAGTGAAGAGAAATGTCTTCCCTTCTAAATTCCTTGTTTCTAAATTCTAATCATGAAATTTGGCCCTGTGTTTTTGTACTTCAAAGTTTTTTCTTTATGATTTCACTGAACTCATGTTCGACCCTTTGAAGCTTTCGTAGGGACATTCCTCATTGTCATTTTTTAGATGAACTTATTTTGACAGCAACAGTCAATATGCCTTCATTTTTTTTTGTTTTTTTTTTTATTTTTTATTTTTTATTTTTTTTTTTTGCGAGGTAGTTTCCTGGAGGCTCTCCCGACGAAGATTGGACCTGACCACTGTACAGTTCGAATGAAAACTTCAGCTGCTTTCTGCATTTGACCAATCAGGTTATGCGATTGGCGGTTTGAGGCTAATAATTTCATGAAAGCCGTTGAAGTGTCAGGTTCAATCATTTCTGGGGCAAGCTATACATCTCTCTTCTTCCGTAGGTGGCTTTTGGGGGCTAAAAAAGAAAGAAAAAAAAGCTTTTTTTTTTTTTTTGAAAGGGCTTTTTTTCTTTTGAGTACCTACTTTTGATACAATTATGGGTACTATCAAACGCAAATAACGCGGCAGTTATGAATTTTCTCCAAGTGCAAAAAGGAGGCATGTAAGCTGTAAGGTCGCAAAAATAAGTTGTCAAACTTTCGCGAAAGGAGACTTCTGTATACTTATTTCAAGTTGCAAGTCAAAACATTGAGGACAAATTTTCAACCGCTTGGCAACATTCCATGCCTCCTTTCTGCGTTCTGTGAAAATGGATCTATCGTAAAATTTTGTTTCAAGCTTATTAATAGTTGTTTGTGGGGTAAAACCCTATCAAAATGTCGATAAGGCTCTAAAAAAATTTACAAAATCCACTCCCTAACTCACAAAATGCTTTCAAACTCGAGACCGTAGTGGCGGTGATTACCGCCTTACACATCGAGTTTCCCTATCTCAATAAGCTCAATCCTCACAAGGTGTTCTCGCGACACCACACAAGAAGAAGAAGAAGAAGCATGCAATTGCCATAAGATTTGGGTGCCACTACAGTCTCGCATTTGGTAGCATTTAATGAGTTTGGTAGTGGATTTCGTGATCTTTTAATGCTCTTATCGTCATTTTCACAGGGTTTTACCCCACAATCAACTATTAATGAGCCTGTAGCTAAAGTTTGCGACAGCTCCATTCTTGACAGTCAAAACTTTTGCGTTTGCTAATACTTGCTCTTATTTTTCAACCCTTAACCAAAATTGATGAACCCCAAAGAAAGGGTCATCACTTTCAAGTCCCCTAACCTTGACCCCCAAAAGCTGCCCTTGTCCTCTTCTCCGTATTTCTGTAGAATCTATTGCTTTAGGCTCACACTGATTTAATTTCCTCTGTATTATCATAGAATTTTTATTATCGATTATTGTATTTTCCAAGTCTGCTTTTCCCCTAGTTGAATCACAAATGGTGCATTTTTTTATTCACTGCTACACCGCACTGTTTTCTTTTATTCGCTTGCATTTGCACTGAATTGCTCGGGCGTGTTTTTTTTTTTTTTTTAACGGTGCATTACATTTGGTGCTGCTCCAGTGCGAGCTTGAATGCATTAGAGTTGATTGAGAAGACGTGGGGCTGGAGCTGGAGCAAGGGAGCATTCTAGAATTCTCCGGAGTATTGCACCAGTGTAGAAAAGATTATGAATAGCAATGATTTCCAAAATATATAGTTACACTACAACACAGGATACTATAATCTTTTCTGCACCAGTGCAATACTCTGGAGAATTCCAGAACACTCCCCAATGCACTGGAGCTTCCAAAGCTGCTCCGGTGCTACTCCACGCAGCTCCTTGTCATTGCAACGGTGCGGATTCCGTGGAATAAAAAAACGCACCAAAATTTATAACCGTCATCATCCTCTTTACCCATGATCATTATCTTAACATTTATTACGTATTACCTTTTTATTGTGATTTTATATTATGTTAAAAATAAATAGAATATTTAATTTTTATTATATTTTCCATAGTTATCTTTGTTTGTTATTGCTTAGAAAGTCTCGTTTGAAATCATATACTTTGTGGAGGAAGGGCCTGAGTCTATAGAATTATGTTTTAAGAAAAAATGAGTTGGAAAGTTTAATCGTTACACACAAATACACGCATCCTCAGGTTTTTTTGGAGTTACAGTCGGGGATGAAAAGAATGTCAGACGACTCCTTAAGATAGGCCACCTGCAATGCCTAAATTTATTGAGATAAGTATTGCTGGTGGCCTACATCAAGGAGCCGTCATCGTTAAGACTGTATTAGTGATGCTATTGGTCTACCATGGTGAGACCAGTGGCTGCTCATGCGATTTGGCAACCATGCAATTTGTCCATTTAAACCTGTGTAAAAAATCGAATTTTGAGAAGCCTCCTCGAGAATCTATTATTTTACATTAGTTTAAATGGAGGAAAAGCAATGTTGCCAAATTGCACGAGCCGCCACTGCGTAAGACGTGACTGTTGTTATGGTAACCATGATGGAACTGCCCGTTTTCAACAGCTACCCATGAGGAGCTGTTATAAAGCCATAGCTAACGGGAAACTTAACAACAGCCAAGTCTTATAATGCTTGATCTTATCAGTTATCACTCACGGAATGTCTTAAGCGAAAGCGTATGTAGGGGGACAAGAAGGGGTGTTCGCCCCTCTAGTCCCTGAAAAATCCTGAAACACTATGGAGGAAGGCGGCAAATGGCCTAAAAGTGGTATGAAATTGAATTTTTGCCCCCCCCCCCCCCCTGGTAATTTTCTCTGGTTGCCCTTGATATTAATTATCGGTTTAATGGAAAAGTAATTCTGTCTTGAATCCTTCTCCACTAACACAATATATACTTTTGGTTCCAAAACTTTTCTTGTTTTGGCCACGGACAAAAATATAGGTACTAAGTACGTTCAGAATATGTTTCATTTTGCGTGAATGGCAGCTAAATTATCTATCGGTAGAATTCTCGAAACTAGCCCTATCTTTACCGTACGGAAATTGGTGAGCTCATTATTTCAACGGAAAATCATTCTGAGTATCGTTAATTGATGCATTTTTTCCAGCCAGTTCTGCGGCTTTTAGAATTTTGGGATTAATTTCAATTCTTTTCCAATTTTCAGCAAGTCAAGCTGTTTTAAAAGAAAAAATCAAATGAATGAAAAAATTAATTTTAAACTTATCCTACTCTACTTCAATTTTTTTTGTAGAAGTTGAGACTTGAACTATTAACTATTTGAAGCAAAGTAAATACCAATGTAGTTTTTTTTTTTTTTGTTTTTTTTTTTTTTTAAATTTCCAAATCTGCGTCATCATTCAATGAAGCCGTTGGAATTTTAACTTTTCATAGCTGTTCAAATTGATTGAGAAATTAGCTTTAACGGATACTCTCTGTTCTGTTTATGTTGCTCTTTTTATGTTCTGTGTTAATAAATTTTCATCCTAAATATATTTTTATAAAATAAAAAATTTGTCTCTATTTTTGTTTTTCTTGGGGGGAAAAAAAAAAAATCAAAAATTGAGTTGATTAAATGCATTGAAATTGAAGCTCAGCCAAGTAATGTTCCATAACGTGCAGGAGGGATATTTTCAATGCATATTTAACCTTGCCTTTCCAAAGAAGGTCTTACAGACCCCAGGGTAGGCCTGTGCGATGTTTGATGCATTGATTGCAGTTTCAATGTTTTCCTGCCATCGAATGAGTTCGATGCTAAGGTTGCTGTCAATCGATGCATCGATAAAATTTTGATGTACAAAACTAGACATCACACAGGCCTACCCAAGGGCCTTTTTTTTTTATAAATGGGTCACCTTCCAATGTGATCTTTTGACACATTACAACTTTTCCATCTAGTATAAGGCCCGTTTTCTCTAAGGTTTAAAATTGTCCGTCTTTTACTTGTAATTTTATTCATGCCAAAGGTCAGAGGAGTTTGTTAGGCGTGGGTCATGTTATGGAGAAGAACCATTTTGAGTATCAGGCTCTGACAAGTAGTGTGCCTGCTCCGGAACTGCATCAGAATGCATCGGTGAGCGGTTGGTTAGCGCAAAGTTTTAAACTGTTGCTCACAGATGCGTTTTGATGCAATTTGGAGGCAGGCACCACTACTTGTCAGAACCTGATACTCAAAATGGTTCTGCTCTAGCAAGGAAATTCTTGTGAATTTGGGAGGTAAATTTTTTCCTTGCATGTATTATGCCTACATGTAATTTAAGAATAGAAAACCGTTTGATGGTGTGCTTATTTATTCATCAGAGAGCACCGATGCAGCTCAAATGTAAAACGAACGGAAGTGAGATAAGAAAGAGGTAGGGGTAGCTGTGGTGCGGCACCAGTCTAATGTTCAGAGCTCCGTATTCTGAATTCAGAGCTCTAAACAAAAGACTGGTGCTGACCGCGCTGCACCACAGCTATCCCTACCTCTCATTTCTGACCGTTGCTCCTTTTACTTCACATTGGAGCTACAGTGCTCCTCCGATAAGCAGAAACTCCCACTTTGAGTTTTAATACTGCTCAGTAGAAAAATTTCTTGGCTTGTCTTAAAAAAGTTACTTTTAAAGATTTTTTTGATCCTCTTCAAAACAAGGTTTAAAAACATTGCATTCAGTTTTATCAAATTTTTCATTTATAAAGGATTGAAAAAGCATATTTCATGCGTCTGGAAAGGGGGGAAAAAATGTCAATATCAATAAAATAAAATTAAGAGAAAATAGTCAGGGTATAAAAAAATCCCCATTTAGAAATTGGGATGGTTGCCACTTAAGAAATTGAAGGGGCATTTTATCATTACAGAGATAATTTCTACTTAAGCCTGTAATGGAGTCGACTCGAAAGTAAAAATACACTTAAATGAGGTACTTAAAGTGATCTAAAACTTAAATCTTGTGGCTTTGTGTTATAATCGTTCTGTACCGTAAACGAAAGAAGTCCCCTCAATTTTTCGAGTGGCTACCACCTTAACTTTTGAGTGGGGAATTTTTTTCAGTCTTTTATTTGTTGACTATTCGTGTAGCAGTTGGGTCTATGGGACCTTGCTTGGGAAACCCTGTAGTGGCAGATCCAAGAAGGGGAGGGGAGGGTAGAAGGGCTTGAGCTCCTCCTGGAAACTTCAAATGTTGCCCTTTTTTTTTTAACTGACAATAGCCAATAGTTGCAATTGCTTCCTGCGGCGCTTAAAAATACAAATTTTACAGGCGTCCCCCCTCCCCTCCCACAAGAAAAACTTTTTGGATCCACCGCCTTGTAACCTTGCCATAAAATAGCTCAGGAGGATGTACAGACATTGAAGTGCAACGTGAACATGTTCGAAAAGGACGAGTAGTATCTAAAATTGCAATATTTTCCATTTTAATCTGGACTTCGCATTTTATGGTTTTAAGTTTTAATAATAGCAATTATTCTGGACAGTCTTGATGTTTCTTCAAAAGTCATGGAACGAAAAGCGTCAATGTATATGTGGAAGTTTCTACTTCATCAAATGCTTTAAAATTACTTGCACAGTGTGGGTTGATGCCACTTCTGCAATCTTCATTAAACCATTTAAATAGTTACTGCTTTAAACACGGAATGAGGAGATGAAAAATGAGTAGTTAAAAAATGGTCTTGCAATCAAATTCTGCCTTTATCTAATAGAAGTTTATTTAATTAAGTCCGATAAACGGAGGCCGACGCGACGTCTGACTCGCATAAAACGCCTGCATTTTGAAAGATAGGCAAGCAGCATTTCATTCCATCGCAAAGATGCAACAGGTGATCGCGGCCATTTTGAATCGATGGTTCAGTTCGATTTTATTAAGTAGCGGAAGCGGAGAGAAACAGAAACTTTAGTTGCCAGTTGGCAGTGAAATTTTGGGAAGTGTGTGTCTCTCTGTACTTCCTCCCGGTCGCTTTTGACGAAAAATGTAAATAAAAGTTTTATCGCGCCGGATTGTATAAATGTCTGTCGGTAATATTTTGTTACAGGTGTAAGTGATAAGTGTATGAAGTTTTGAAGTGAATCGTGCAGTGAATCATTGAAATTGTTCTCTACTGTTGTGAAGTGTTCGTTTTGTTTTTCTCTGTTACCCATTCGAGGATTCTCATAATTCAATGGATTTCAACCATCGGATCAGCTCAAATCAGGAGTAAGTTCCTTTGCAGCAGTCCCGACTGTTAATTATCATCGAATTGATAGCATAAGTTTACTTTAAGGAAAGCAGGACTTTCACTTTCTGAATCGTCCTGTCACAGTATTTGTCTGACCCCTGTAATACTCTGTCTTCTCTCTCCAGTTTTTCCTGTTCTGAAACAGTGAGCATTCGATGCAACACACAACATATACATACAGCTTTTCCAACAAATAATTTTGATATCGCTGCCTTTTGCAGCCAGCTGATCATCGAAACTTAGCATCAACTTGTGTACGCCAATGTATACTGTTTATTTACTGCTGTTCACGCTTTCATGAGTTTGTTAAAAAATACCGCAGAAATGCAGAGGTCATTGCAGATGAATTGGTTGATGACAGTAATGACTAATGACAGGCGTCTTGTGACAAATGCTGAAACATTTCAAATTGGCAGAGATGTTACTTATGAGTTATGATGCACAGAAGTTGAAAACCCCTCAGCTGCGCTGAAGGAACTATGATGTGATGTATTTACTCTGAAAGAGATACGCAATATCCAAAAATAACAAAAATATCTTTGAACAATCCACCAAATCTTTATGTTCAAGATTGCGAACTCATTCGCTTACTGATTTGAAATGTCTACTGATCTAACGTTAATTCTGAGCGAGGATTTTTATGAGTGCGACATTGGACTGTACCGCAAGCCTCTCTGAATTGAAAATCATTCTGATCTAAGTTATCGTCACTATGAAAATCTAATTGAACATCAGGATTTTAAGCAATGTTAAGGGTTGCAGCTGCAGGAAACTTGATTGCTAGTTGCAAACCGCGCACAAAGTGACACCCTCTATTTTTCTACTTAGGTGAACCCAGGGGCGATTAGTTCGAATCATGGACACCACGTCACACTGCTAGAAAAGTCAACAGTGTTTTACTAAAATTGACAATTTTACACGTATAGTACAGATTTGAGGAACGCTAGTAACTTCGAGCAAGCATACTTCAGGATCAGATACCCTGAAAGTTTCAAGCTGAAACACTGAAAAATAACGCCGGGATTTAGGGAACGTATACATTCCCATAAGCCTCAATGAGTGCCTCTCAGGTAGATAAACATAGTATCACTCGCAGTCACAAAGTCTATAAAAAAATGAATTTCCTAAATTACAGGGTCAATTCTCAATCTATTTTGCTCATTTTGGGCTCAAAAAATCCACAAGAAAACTATGCATGTGAGGACTTTCTTGGATTTCGCGTTTCTTTGTTTCTAATTTATTTTGCTAAAAACATGGTTTATTGTGCCGATTTCTGCCTCCAGAGCATTACTGCTCCATTAACGTCAAATTGCAGGCCAAAAGTAATTTATATTCAAGAAATCAGAGTGTCAGGTACCAGATACTCACAGGAAGAGTTTTTCTGCTTACTATCGGGCTCATTACCTCAAAAACAAGGCGAACATAATAAAAATTTGAATATTGCATTTTGATATTTAAACCACTTTGCAATATTCAGTTTTTTTGTACTTTCAGCCTTATTTTTTGAAGTTACTGTCAAGATATTTTGCAGAGACCCTCTTCAAAAGATAATTACAAGGTAACCATTCTGAATAGTTGATCGATTGATTTTGGTTACTTAATTTTGTGTAGTAACTGGTTCCATCCTGTCAACGAATTAAATAATTTACCTACTGTAGGTCATGTAGGTGCAACTCTAAACGAGAACCTAAGAGTGTTTCTTGTGTTTTATGTGCATCTGAAATTGCTTTCAGAAAATAATGCACACTTATATAGGACCGCTCTGAATATGAGGAAGTTTGTCTGAAAAAAGAGACCTGTCATCTCTGAAAGACACTTGCGTAATGTGTTTATCACTAAAATGAAAAAACTGAAATGAGTTTTTCTAATTTTCCTGTTTCTACCTTGCATCACTTTGCCGAGTATTGCTGTTTTAAAGTAGTTACTAACTACTAACGTTATGTGGAGCATTCAATTTGACTTAAAACTGAGTTACTTATGAAAGCTGCTAAACGTGGCGTTTTTCATGGGAGCAAAACTTTTAAAAATGTCCCTGCATCAGCGGAAAACGAAAACCATTAAATTTTGATCGGCTCACATTTTACTTGGTTTTGTCCCAATCATGCCAGAGTTAAGAATACCATCGTTTTTTGTTACATTATCGATTTATTTTTAAAAGTTAATTGAGGCAAATTTTAGCAGGAATCAGACAAGCCAATTTCAATGAACTGAATGTTATGTGATAAACAGTAATGTTTTTCATCTTGACACATTGTTTCTATTCTTTCATTGAAATTGGTATGCCTGATTACCGCTAAAATCTGCCTCGATTGAAAAACGAGTAGGTATCGAAGCGATTACCACTTTTCAACTCTGAATTGAGGATTGGGTGCTGGAAGGGCACTTCTTCATCGCATTATTTCATTATTTCATTATCTACTTTATTTTTTTAAAGGGATGCGATGACATAATTTTTCTTGGTGATTTTACTAAAAATACCCAGAAATCATGAATAATTCTCAGTAAAGTTTTCAGCATGATAAATGTATTTGCTTACCTTGGAAAGATAAAATACACTGAGGAGATAATGAAACACTGCATCGTACAAGTGCCCTTCTCACACCCAGGTCTTCAATTACAGATTAATCAAATGTAAAAGTGGAGGGGAGGGTCTTAGTGGCGTCTCGTACAGTTTGGCATCAATGTTTTTCCTACATTTAAGGGGGGTCCGACACAAATTTTTTTCAAAAAACGAAATTTCTATTAATTTGATTTTCGTGTATAGTACAGTTATTTACGTTTAATTTAAGACCAAGATCACCTCGATCTGATGTATAGTTTTGAAGTTGTTCGCTGTTTTATGAGGAAAGGTTAAGCAACATGAAGGTACAATTTTCACCAACATTCCCCAGCTCTCTCGGAGATAGCTTATTGTTTACTTTCTTCTCTAATTGCATTTTCCGAAAACTACTTTTTTTTACAGTTCTGTACCTTTTTCTCAGGATCTACTGTACCGATTTTCAATTTTCTTTTTTGTTCTTTTCCTTATACTATCCTGCATAAATAGACGGGAGATTTCCTAAAATGTTGAACATATTTTTATGTATGGGACTGCCAAGGTCAAATTTTTACACGTTTCACAAAATATTTCACAATTTTTTAAAAATATTGTCAAAATTCAAATTTTCCACAAAAAAAAAAAAAAAAACTCCCATCTGTATATGCAAGAAGTTATAAGAAAAAAAATGACAAAAAAAAATGTGTAATTTGATTCAGTAGTTCCTGAGAAAAAGGTAATTGGTCATATGGACTGTCTGACCCCCCCTTAAATGTATGTGTAATAAAAATCGGTTGCTGGTGAAATGCTGCTTCTCTATCAAATCGATTGCTTTACATATAATCAAATGGAAGGTTTAAACATTGTTGCCAAATCATACGAGCCGCCATCGGAGGGGCCCAAATATTTAAATCAACTGTAGAAAACTGGATCGGAGGAAACAGGTCACTCGGCGGTCGGCGCACCATGGTGAGCGATTAAAAAAAAAAAAAAAAAAAAAAAAAAAAAAAAGTGGTTAACAATAATTGTAAAAAAGTAATCAAGAATCATCGTTTTCGATTTCGACCTTAGAAGCTTAATTTTAAACCCTCCACAGTTGTAAGTGGAAATTACTTGTTTAAAGTGTTCTCCGTGATTATAAAATTGGTCTTGACAGTTTATAAATGAAAAATTAATAAGAAATTTTCTTTCTAATTTTTGTCCGCTTTTTGACGATTTCAGCCCACAGTGCGGCAGAAACTATCCTTAACTATGCGATTGTACGGCGAAGCGTGCAATCTGTCGACGGTCATTCTGGGTAAAATGTAGCATCCGTTACATTTTACATCATACAGCTGTAACTTCAAATTGAAAGCTTAAAAAGTTTAACTGTCTAACAATGAAAGCACTGACGCTCACTCCTTTTACTTGGCAACTTCGTTGCTGTAAAGTAGACAATGGGTCTGTTGCATACTTTTGCTACAACAATATAGAACCTTGATTCTTATGTAAAATTCGACGAAAATAACGATGCACACATTAAAAACGTTCAAAATCCACTCATAAACGCAGGAAATCACTTTAATTTCAAACAGCCCGCGCTACACTAGACACTATTTGCACCGGTATACTACTACATAGACGGAACCACAGTGCATAAGTAAACAACATCATAACTACAAAATTATGGAGTTCCGTTCTAAATACACGAACTATTGGCTGCATTTGCTGTCTGGTCTTTTCGGTTTATCAAAGATTACAAAATAATATAAGAAAATGTACGCATCTAAACGAAACATTCTAATGTTTGTAAGTTCTGTTCATGATTACATAAACGAGATTGTTCCTATCAAAGATTACAAAATAATATAAGAAAATGTACGCATATAAACGAAACATTCTAATGTTTGTAAGTTCTGTTCATGTTTACATAAACGAGATGGTTCCATCTACGTAGTTATAAGTCGGTGATATGGTGTCTAGTGTAGCGCGGGTTGTTTTAAATGGAACGTATTTTCTGAGTTAATGAGTAGATTTTGAAAGTTTTTAATGTGCGCATCGTTGTTTTCGCCGAATTTTACGTTAGAAACAATGAGTCATATTGATGTAGCAAAAGTACGCAACAGACCCATTCTAAGTTTTAGAGCCAAAATTACAGTTTTAAAATATATCGGGTGGTATATATTTTACTCGAAATGGCCCTCCAATTTAATCCCATGCATAAGGTCGATTTCGAGGAATCGAGGGTGTTTATAGTGTTCACCGTACAATACTCGATAATTCGATATTTTTTAATGGGTTCAAATGCGGATTAGAATGCAACGCTGCCGGATTTTACACCATACGTCACTCTGCTGGGTCGGTCGTCTAATGAGTCCATGCACAGGATTTACGATCCAGTAATCAGGTTCCCCGTTAAGGTCCGTCGACTCATCGACTGTTGGATGGGAAGATGTAGCCTCAAAGTCAATCGATGTCGATCCGTAGACTCGAACGGACGCCCCCCCCGCCCCTTCCCCACGCCCCTCCCCCCTCCGTAGCCTCCGCCTCTTAACCCGGTGGCCGCTCTCTGCGCGTCAACCCCCCCCCCCCCCCCCCCCCACCTGCGCCAAGTCTCGCGAACGGACGTGAACGTGAACGTTATTGGAGCCATACGGCCATACGGTACGACGGTTTACTCACTCGTAGTGTCTCTCTTTCTCTCTCTAACTGCGCCGTTTGAACATAGGTGTTAGAAAAGGATAGCAGAAAGCACGGGCGTAGCTACTATGGGGCTGGGGAGGCAGCCCCCTCCCCCCAGAAATCCCCACAAATCGTGTGTTAGGGAATTTGAATTAAAAACAAAGAAAAAACGCAAAATCCACGAACGTTGGCACCTGCGTGGTTTTTTATGGTTTTTTATGTTTTTTTTTTTTTTTTTTTTTTTTTTTTTTTTTTTTTTTTTTTTTAAGCCCAAAATGAGTAAAATTGGTTAAGAATTGAAGCCTTAATTTAGGAAATTCATTTTGCCACAAGCTAAGTGAGATATATATCTATTTGCCTCACTCGCACTCACTGTGGCTTTTAGGAATTTTAGGATTTCCTAAATCCCGGCGTTATTTTTGAGTGCTTCAGCTTGAAACTTTCAGGGTATCTTCCTAGAAGCATGCGCACAGTGTAGCAAATGACCAATCTAGCTGTGCAAAAGTCGAAAAATCGAAGTCAAGCATTCCATCTGACAACACTGTTTATAGGTACATAGATGTTTGCTGACATGATATACATCGGTGTTTTATCAAAAATTCCGATGTTGATCGGTGAAATGATCGGGAACCCGACGAGTAAACAAATACTCGTCAAATAACCAGTGATTTTAGTTGAACTTTATATTACTCCAGTAAATTCCAGATTGATTCAAGTCACGAGTTACATTTTTTTCTACGATGAATGGACCTTCAGAAAGTATGTTAAACAGTTGATTTAATAATTTAAGTTTTTTATTAACTCCTCCCAAATTTTTCAATTTTTTCGTAAAAAAACCAAGATTTTCAAAATTTGAAAGACCATATCTTTTCATTATCCGCCGTTATCCGCGCTGAAATTTATGCCAAAATGTTCAAAAAACTATGTAGATTCCGAATTGTTTTGGTTTTTTTGCGACCGTCTGCGACCGCGAAAGATATTTGCGTTTTAAGTCGCCCCCCTCCGCTGTAGCGCACGCTGCACGAGGCGAGCGAAGCGACTGTCACTGAATTTCTCATCACACCTTACTATACCTCTGCCACGTGCTTCCATTCATTTGAACAAACTGATTGACCACATTTATCTCCTTACTGATTTGAATTCTTACTGTGGCGCAACTGGCTAGAAGTTATCGATGTAATATTGCAACCCAGGTTCTAATCTCGGCAGCAATTTTTTTTTTTTTTTTTTTTTTTTCTTTTCCACCAGCAAACTCATCACCAGGAAGATCTTTGCAATGAAAGCACTTAAAGATGTCACAAAAGATTTTGGAGGTTTTGGATTTTGGATATAGTATATTCATTAGTAAAGATCAGTACCGAAGCATGTCATTTGGCAACTTCGCAATTTGTCTCTTTAAACTTTTGAAAAAGGTCGCATTTCAGGGCGTTAGCCGCGCACATTTCTGTTCAAAAACTATCTAACGATCTTTTTCACATGTTTTAATGAGCAAACTGCAACGATGCCATATCGCACTCTTCGCCTTTGTATTTATTTGCCCATTCTCTTCCTGGAAAAATATATGGTTGCGCCTTTGCAATTTGCAGTGTTTCATAATGAAAAATTAGTATTCAAAGATGCATAGAATTATCGATTTGAAAATTTATTTTGATGATGATGAAAATGATGATGGTAATGATGACGAAGGTGAAGATGAAGATGAAGAAGAAGAAGAAGAAGAAGAAGAGGAAGAAGAAGAAGAAGAAGAAGAAGAAGAAGAAGAAGAAGATTAAATATGTATTCAGAATAAATTTTCCTGCATTCTCATAACATTTTTTGCTTGTTTTTTGCTTGTTTTTTTGTTGATTTTTTTTTTTTTTTTTTTTGGGGGGGGGCGGTTCCCCATCACCTTCACCCTTTAGGTTATGGTGATATTTCATGAATAAACTCATGAATACATAATACAATATTAATTGACCTGTTATAAGTCCGATAACCATGAGAAGAATTATGTTGAAAAATCTTTCAGAGTGGGTTAAAAATCACACTTAATAATAAATCGATTTCAGCTCATTAAAACTGAAATTATGAACTTTAAACGCCAACCCAAGTACTTTTCTTGCTCGGAAGGCCTTTGTGTACTGTTTTGTGGCCCACTCAGACAAAAATTCACTCCTTGCTGTGAATACAGCGAACGCCAAGACTTTTGCACAGCTAGATCGGTCATTTGCTACACTGTGATGCGCTCTCATAGGTGCCGACGTTCCTCAAATGTGTACTTTTTGCGTAAATTCATCAATTTTAGTCAAAAACTGTTAAATTTGTGAGCAGGGCGACGCGACGTGGTGTTCACGGTTCGAGCTAATCGGTCCTGGAACCACCTTCAAATATCGTCAATGATGTCCTGAATTTTCAAAATTTTTCCAAGGGAAGACGCCCGGCCCGGGCGGCCCGGGGCTAGAGCCCCCTGTTCCTAGGAAGTGTCCCCCCAAGACCCCCCGTATAACATCTACTCAGAGGATGTTTTGCCTCCCTCCCCCTCACAATAAAAATCTCAAGTTTACGCCACCGATTGTATGTAAATTAATTTGAATTGGTGTTTATTATAGGGTTTCTAAAGTTCTAGTCGCCGAAAGTTGATTTTGAGGAAAAATTGTGTTTTTCGCGTTGAAATAAGTAATGTGTTCATGTTGATTTCTGCAGACAGAATAAATATTGAGTAGGCAGTTTAGCGCTGATTTTCTTATTTATGCCAAGCTTAAATTTGCGAAGAGAACTAAACTGTCTGAGCACTGAGAGAAATAACAATGACAAGTGTTTTTGATAATTTTTTTTTTTTTTTTTTTTTTTTTTTTTTTCCAAGATTCAGCGACAGCTTCATAAAACACGCGACGCACTGTAGTCTAAGATCGTAAAAATTAGCAATACATTAGAAAGTTCTCTCATGAATTTATCATTTATATATACTTTCAACTTTCAAGAACAACTTTAAAAAGCAATTGAAACCTAAAAATGTCACTGGAAAGTTTTAAATACAGCTCGAAAGGTAGAAAACTATGAAGAAAACGATGATTCTCGATGACTTTTTCTCACTGATTTTTGGCCATTTTCCCCCCCGATGTTGGACCCTAGTCCGTCGGCGGCAAGTGAATTTTTTCCTGATACAAACAGGAATTTACTGACTGTGAGATACTCTCTTGTTCGTTTGACGGAATAATAATCTGGAAATTAATATATGAGAATCATACACGTATAGCATTTTACACCTTCAATGAAATTTCACGAACAAGCGCGAAATGATACCATCGTGAAATGGACCCATATTTTGTCTACTCTAATAATAGGTATTCTGTGGAACATTTTCCAATTCGAAGACCAAAAGAGTATCTTTACAATCAACAATGAACATTTTTGACCGCACGAAAGTTAGGCTGGGCCGAAAAAAGCGAATTTCGGATTTCGAAAACGCAATAGCAAAAAAAAGTTGCTCTAGGTGGTCCTAAAGACGTGTGTAAAATTGCAGCCCCGAAAAATAATTTTTACTATCGCCGCAACGCCTTTGAAATTTCGTCAATTTTGCGAAAAAAGCCAAAATTTCACAATTTTTGACGATTTGGCAACCGTGTTTTGAGGTCGATATTCACCGATATTTTGCCTCAAACCAGCTCTAATACACTTATCATCAACTTACTTTTGCTTATTTTGAGGTTTGGTGCCCCCTAACCCCCTTCTCAAAGGTCCTAAAAATCGCTGAAAATTCCGAAAAAACCCCGATTCTGAGAAACGTTTAGGAACTGTCAAAGGAATCTAAAAGTGATAAAAACGGGTATGTATACCCGGTTTTTTGGCAAAATTAAGGTGGCTCTAGAGGGGGGGGTGGGTATGCACCCCTATCCCCACCCTCAACCCCCCACACCCCCACCGCGCACCGGCCACAGGACCTATCTAGGTATTTTGGTGTGCTTTCTCCTGACGCGACGCGACAACAGTCTAGCTTTGCATGTATGTAATTACGTACAATGGGGATATTTTACTGTGTAGAATGTTTTTGGCAAAACAGATGTGACAGTTACATAATTTTAAAAATCAAAATTCAGCTCCCCCACCCTAAAATGTTGTCATCATTCTATCTATATGTGCCACAGCTTGCCAAAAAAGAGGTTGCCGCGTAAAACGATTTGCACCTCTTCAGAACGGAGACTTCGGTTCATTTTGAAGCATTATGTTCTAGGCTCCCAATTTCAGAAGTTTTAAATTATCTTGCATTCAAAACAATGCACAAGACAGAGACCGAAACAGGAAACCGCCATGTTGAAAATTCACCGAAATTGACCGAAAAAAATGTTTCTGTTGGCTCATATCATTGAGATGATTCATTAGGATTGACTTTTATGATCACAAACCTACTGGAAGTTGTGCCTCAGAATGAGGTTCTCCTCCTCGCAACCATCCCCAACCTCAAGACCACGTTACTAAGTACATGCCTCACATTTAGTTGGAACCAACGAGTTATAGCTATATATTATATAAGGGGTCACGCAAACGTGTTCAAACGGTGACAGCATGGACGATCGGAATCTGATTTGTTTGTCTCGCTGATTTTCAACCTTAAAGCAAAAATTATTGTTAATCCAGGGGAATTGGTTGTAAACGAAAGTAATAGTGTTTTAGAATGGCTATCTGGACACAGACTTCTAATACAACTATCCAGGTCAGAAAATGTTGATTTTTTCTGTCATGTGGCATTTTCTTTATTTATCATGCAAATCCTTCCGTTAGAAACAGTCATAGGGAATACCATGTGTCCAGATAGCCACTCTAAACCGCTTGCCCATTGGTTTATAATTAATTTCAAAAGTATTTGGCACAAATTTAATTTTTTAAATTTAACGGACAAACACTTGAGACAAACAAACCGAACCTGTGTGAAGAGCCTGCGTCCATAAGAGATGTAAATGAAAGGAAGCGCTTGGGTATAAATATTGAATCCTGTTGGATTTTTTGAAGATGTGATTTTGTTACATTTTCATAAAATGGTTACGCGCTACACTGGTGCCCAAGGAAGTACAGTGATTTATGCGTCGATGGACTATATCTGCTTAGTAACATGGTTTTGAGGTTGGGGATGGTTGCAAGGAAGAGAACTTCATTCTGAGGCACAACTGCCTGTAGGTTTGTGATCATAATAGTCAATCCCAATGATATAAAATTACTATCGTTGTAAATGAAGCAGTATCACAGAATAATGCAATCAGAATGTAAACTCTCATAAGAGCCAATGGAAACATTTTTTCGGTCAATTTCGGTGAATTTTCAACATGGCGGACCTGTTTCGGTCTCTGTCTTGTGCATTGTTTTGAATGCAAGATAATTTAAAACTTCTGAAATTGGGAGCCTAGAACATAATGCTTCAAAATGAACCGAAGTCTCCGTTCTGAAGAGGTGCAAATCGTTTTACGCGGCAACCTCTTTTTTGGCAAGCTGTGGCACATATAGATAGAATGATGACAACATTTTAGGGTGGGGGAGCTGAATTTTGATTTTTAAAATTATGTAACTGTCACATCTGTTTTGCCAAAAACATTCTACACAGTAAAATATCCCCATTGTACGTAATTACATACATGCAAAGCTAGACTGTTGTCGCGTCGCGTCAGGAGAAAGCACACCAAAATACCTAGATAGGTCCTGTGGCCGGTGCGCGGTGGGGGTGTGGGGGGTTGAGGGTGGGGATAGGGGTGCATACCCACCCCCCCCTCTAGAGCCACCTTAATTTTGCCAAAAAACCGGGTATACATACCCGTTTTTATCACTTTTAGATTCCTTTGACAGTTCCTAAACGTTTCTCAGAATCGGGGTTTTTTCGGAATTTTCAGCGATTTTTAGGACCTTTGAGAAGGGGGTTAGGGGGCACCAAACCTCAAAATAAGCAAAAGTAAGTTGATGATAAGTGTATTAGAGCTGGTTTGAGGCAAAATATCGGTGAATATCGACCTCAAAACACGGTTGCCAAATCGTCAAAAATTGTGAAATTTTGGCTTTTTTCGCAAAATTGACGAAATTTCAAAGGCGTTGCGGCGATAGTAAAAATTATTTTTCGGGGCTGCAATTTTACACACGTCTTTAGGACCACCTAGAGCAACTTTTTTTTGCTATTGCGTTTTCGAAATCCGAAATTCGCTTTTTTCGGCCCAGCCTAACGAAAGTCGAGCACAAACTCGATATCACACCTCAGACGGGAAGTCTCTGAAGCCTGTTTACAAACGAGTTTTAAAGTACAATTTTTTTTTCTTTCTTTTTTTTCTAACCAATGGGTCTCTTGCAAACTTTTGCTACAGCTTCGTTGAGGGTTGATTCCTCTGCAAAATCACTTGAAAATAATGTCGAGAACGTCAGAAATATCCAAAATCCACTCAGAAACTCGTTAACAGTCATTATTTGAAAAGGCCGACTTAACGAGTGTTATTTTATAACTTTTTACTTCTCGGTGTTTGGTAAAGTAGTTACGATGTTTTGGTACCAAATCGGACGGTCTTAAAAAGTCATCTTCGACTGCAAACTTGATGGATTCAAGAATTTAGAGCGAAGGGATTGTTAAAATTCGGACTCCATTGAAAAACTCCCTACATAGTGAAAACCGAAGGGTTTATTCAAAAGTACCCGAAAATTAGTTATGTCTGTAACAGCTTGTATTTCAGCGATAAATCTGATATTCTATAAATATTTTCCCAGGTTTTTGCTGTGAAATGCGGTTTTAAATATACCCTTCATAGTTAACAATTTATGGTTCTTCTGCTTTTCAAGGAACGTCGAAAATATTACAAAGTTGAAAGTCTCAAAAATTAGTGTTACGGACACAACAATTGTGCTCTTGCAAACTTTTGCTGTCAGCAAATGAATAGTCCAACGTGATGTATAGAGACCAGCGAAAATCACGAAAATCACG
The DNA here is from genome assembly GCA_011764245.1 of Trialeurodes vaporariorum. Lineage (NCBI taxonomy): Eukaryota > Metazoa > Arthropoda > Insecta > Hemiptera > Aleyrodidae > Trialeurodes > Trialeurodes vaporariorum. Next base: position 64,171,778 of record VMOF01000035.1, read on the forward strand.
AAAATCACTCTGAGAAAGTCTAAAATTCAGTAATAAACTCACATAACTGCTGTAACGGCAAGATCGTAATGGCGCTTCAACGCAGGTATCATGGGAGATTCCTGTCTATTATGTCACTTTCTCTACGGAAACACAGAGATACGTCTCAATTTAGACAGGAATCTCCCATGATACCTGCGTCTTTCCGCCATGAAACCCGATTCTGAGAGTGAATTTCGTGATTTTTTAGTGTACTCATCGTCATTTTTACAGGTTTTTATGCAAGAATCAACTCTTCAATCCCCTATAGCAAAAGTTTGCAAGAGCCCCAATTAGTCAATTAATGGCTGTTAAATGCGTTTAACCAAGTTACAAGATGACGATCAATGACGTATTTCAGCTCACCGATGCCAATTTGACGATCGTGCTTTGAGCGTGTACGAAGGCCTATAGCCTAGAGCGCATACTTTTTAGGGACTCTTGTTGAGATGTTGAATGAAAACCCCACTATTACGTGAGAAAGGGCCCAAAAGTTGTAAAGCGAGGGGGGGGGGAATCTAAAGCTAACCCCATACGGACCTCCCACGGGTGCAAGTGAACATTTAGCCTATAGCACTGTATGTAGGTAGAGTTCTCTGATCGTGAGAGAGATAGTTTGGAACTTTCGACCAATTTTTTCACCGGATGACGTCATCACTGAAACCTCCGTTTACTGTGTGAATGGCTCCTGAAAAACAGTAGCTCCATTATTCGAAATTTTTCGATAGAATCTATAATGTTTTGAGCCAGTGGCGAGGCGTGCAATTTGGCAGCGTTCCTTTTCCCCCATTTCAAACACATTAGAAAGGTCGAAATGCCTGGTCATCGGCCGATGACTGGAGCGTTCGACTTTTTTGGTGAAATTAAATGGAATAAAATACTTTGTTGGCAAATTCCACGATTCGCCACTGTTTTAAGCGCTCTTCAAAATTCGCTGTATACCATTTCCGGATTGTTAATTTCGACGAACTAATGACAAATTCGGACTCGACGACCAAAATTCCTTGCCGGTCGATACAACGTATGCACTCACGGGCCGGATTCAATCTTTTCCGGATGATTGCCCCGATCATAGCCGTATCCAGGATATTGTCTTCCTCTCTCTTAGCCCATTTGAATGCATGCATTAGAAAAGGATGGATATAGGTGCTGATCCCCCCTTTTTGAACTTTTCAAGCCCCTTTTGGTTTCCCGTCCTTTTCAAAAAAAACCCCACCATGTTTAAAATCCAAATTTTGGGTTTTTTAAGAGGGAAGAAAGGGGGAACCCAATATTTGGCCCGGGCTTTGGCCCCAATGTTTCTTTAGCTTTTTAAAAAAAAAAGGGAATTCCCCCCCCTCCTTCATCTTGAAAATCCAAGTTTTAAAAAAAAAACGAAATTCAGGGGTTCCCCCGGTCCATCAAAAACTGGGAAGAACGGCGGGAATTTATATTAAGTTCAACGCTGATCAGGGCGAGCGGATCCACCTTTTCACCAGCACCGGGGTTTCAATTTCCAACCAAAGGTTTCTCCCCCTCCCCTCCTCCTCTCCCCCCTTCTTCCCCTCTTCTCCATTTCCTTTTTCTTTTCTTCCTTTTCTCCTCCTCTTTTCTCTTCCTTTCCCCTTCTCCTTTCCTTTCTCCCTCCCTCCCTTTCCCTTCCTCCTCCCCCTTTTTTCTCTCTCTCCTCCCCTCTCTCTCCCCTCTCTCTCTCTCTCTTCTCTCTCCTCTCTCTCCTCTCTCTCTCTCTCTCCTCTCTCTCTCTCTCTCTCTCTCTCTCTCTCTCTCCTCTCTCTCGCGCTCTCCGCGCGTCATGCAATATCCCAAATTAGCGTCCGCGAATCCAGTTCATCTATATACGTGACATCATCGGGCCGCTTTGATAAAGCCAGTGGCGTGGCGACTCATATGCCATTTGGTAACCACGTTTTTTGCTATTTGAACCCATGTAAAAGTATCGATTTCTCAAGGATTCAGTGAAAATCCCCCGAAGATCGATTATTTTACGTAATTTTAAATGGAGAGAATCCGTTGGTGCCACATCTCACGAGCCGCCACTGGATATAGTTGTCGTCAGCCAGCAATCTTATAATCAGATTATGATTATCATATTATGATCTAGGTGGATCCAGAGCAGTGGCGAGGCGTGCGACCTGGCAACCTTCTGCCCCCCCCCCATTTAAACCCATTAAAAAGGTCGAAATGCCTGGTCATCGCCGATGACTGGACCGTTCGACTTATTTGGTGAATTTAAACGGAGAAAATACATTGTTGCCATTTAAGAGCCTCGCTGCCAAAGTTCCCCATTAAAAGCATTGAAATGTTGCAGCTGCTGCAACATTTTAATGCTTTCAATGGGGATTTTTGCCCCCCCCCATATCTCGGAAACCGTGCGTATACTCAAGCTGAAATTTTAACACGAGTATCAGGTCACCTTAAGGAGTAATTTAAGCCATATTTGGTCCAGGATTTCGAGGGACGAAAAAAGGGTCCAAATTTGGCAAGGCTCTTTCACGCTTCGCCACTGATCCAGAGGTTGTTTTCAAAGGGAGGATTCTTCAAGATAAAATTTCATCGAGCGCGCTGATTTTTCGGTAAAATGTCAGCCACCGCGTATAGTTGACCTGTTTACGAGAAAAGTGTGGCAAAACAGTTTCGTGTGCAAGGTAAAAAAAAAAAAAAAAAAAAAAAAAAAAAAAAAAAAAAAAAAAAAATAAAATCGGGGATTTCACGAGAATACTTATACAGAGGTCATGGAAGATACCGCAGGCCTGGGTATAAGCTCTTTTCTCTGTTGTCCTTCGAATAGGTCTTTTCCGCCCACTGTGAGCGACATCGAGGCGACGATGCGATTCGAGTCTCCCTCGTCCTTCGTCCTTCCTCACCGTCACCGTGGTTTTCAATGTTGTTTTACACCTGTTCACCTGTACCCACCTCCCCCCCCCCCCTCCCTCCCTCCCCACCCTGGTTCACCCCCTCCTCGAATTCCTTCACTCCCTCGCTTATTGCCGGAAAGGGGCCAATATGCTTCCCTTCTTCCGTATCCGGTTTCCGTTGCGTCGCGTCGCGTCGTTGCTGGTTGCCGATGCATGCCCAGTGCCCACCACCAGGGACGTTAAATCAACAACTGAACTGGAGATTCGGTAATGAGCACGAACAGAGACAAATACGCACGGAGAAATAATGTCTCGACTGAATATTACGGAACGTATATCAGTGCAATGGCGATTCGTGCAATGGGTCTATTGCACAATTCGGTTAAAGCGTTTTAAAGTGTCAATTCATACAAGGGCTGTTCAAAAAGTACCCGGACTGATGCTGTAACTTTGAAAGTAAGCTAGGCACAGACCTGATCTTGATTTCTTGTTAAAGATAATTAAATTTCCTATCGATTGAGTTCATAATGAAATTTTTGGTGTTTTCCGATGCTGTCATTGTCATTTTTACGGTTTTTTACATACAAAGGCTGTTAAAAAAGTACCCGGACTGATGACCGGACCGGACTTTGAAACTAAGCTAGGCACAAACCTGATTTTTAATATGTATTAAAGATAGTTAAATTTTCTACCCATTGAGACTAAGATCAGCTCATTTGGCTGAAAATTAAAAAAGTTACTGCAGTTTAAAGAAGGAAAAAAAGTTGACCCCTTACGGTTTTTTTTTTTTTTTTTTTTTTTCCCCTCTCAAAAATTTGTTCTTGCCGAAATTAGTATTTGTATCTGAAACCATATTCAATGCGGCTATGCGAGACCCCATATTTCTAACTACACCAAGGCATTCATGACCAAAAATGGCATAGAAACTATTCGTCGCCCACCGTACAGCCCTGATTTAGCACCATGTGATTTTTGGATGTTTCCTTTGCTGGAAAAAGGATTACGCGGTCGAAAATTTGAGTCAAGAGCAGAGATCATGAAGACGGTTTAACAGTTTCTCAATATTCCTGCAGATGAGTTTAGAAAAACATTCGTGCAGAAATGGCCAGAACGCATAAGAAAATGCATTAAAACTCAATGGAGATTACTTTGAAAAGGAAAATGTGTCTCTCTCTAGTAGGAGTCGGTCGAAAGCGATTAAGAAAATTAAACATCGCATTCTTGGTAAGGAAAAATACTCATTAAAAACCGTAGGGGGTCATTTTTTTTTTTTTTTTCAAACTGCAGTAACTTTTTTAATTTTCAACCAAATGAGCTGATCTTAGTCTCAATGGGTAGAAAATTTAACTATCTTTAATACATATTAAAAATCAGGTTTGTGCCTAGCTTAGTTTCAAAGTCCGGTCCGGTCATCAGTCCGGGTACTTTTTTAACAGCCTTTGTATGTAAAAAACCGTAAAAATGACAATGACAGCATCGGAAAACACCAATATTTCATTATGAACTCACAAATTTTGAAAAACACTACACACTATTCACCTCTGCGTATCTTTCCACCGCGTGCACGATATTTCGCGGGGTTAGCTCGGCACATTCAAATAATCATGGCCGCCTGTCATCACAGCTGACTTCATAATCAAATAAACAGTAAACACTGTAACAGTGCAATGTCTGACTATAGAGCCGGCTCACAAAATATCAATGTTTTATTTACAATAGTTGCTGCTCCAAATTATTAATATCGAAAAATAGTTTATCCTCGAGCGCCTTCAATCTGGTGTATATGCAAAACCAGCACCGCGGTGTAGGAATATTTAACTACACACTCAATTTGAGCGAGCTAGCTTTGATTTGTCTTACTCTTACTAACCTAACTGTCAAAACGTTAAGATGATTCCAGGGTCGATTAGTTCCAACCGTGGACACCACGTCGCGCTGCTCAAAAAGTCAACAGTTTTTTGTTAAATTTGACGAATTCACGCTAAAAACACAAATTTGAGAAACGTCAGCACCTGCGAGCATACTTCAGGAAGATACCCTGAAAGTTTTAGACTAAAACACTCAAAAATAAAGCCGGAAATTATGAAAAACGAAACTCCCGTAAGCCGCAATGAGTGCGAGTGAGGCAGATAGACGTATCATCACTCGCGCTCACTCTCACTCACTAAGCTTATGGCGAAACGAATTTCATAATTTACGGCTTTAATTTTAAACCAATTTTGCTCATTTTGGGCTCAAAAAATCCATAAAAAAATTTTGCAGGTGCTGACGTTATTGGATTTTGCGTTTTATCTATGGTATCAGTTTAAAACGCCAAAAACACGACTTTTCCAAAAAGCGACTAGTGGCGCTATCCATCGGATTGAAATCTGGAAAAGTTTCGCCTGGAATCACCTTAAGGCACGGCACCCCAAGGTACTTATACAGGTATGCTCGACTCGCTTTCCGCGTTATCTTCAGAGGCGCGCAGTTCAAAATCACTACAGCCAAGATGGCCGACAAAAGAAGAAAACAAACCGACTCACTCGGGTGACTCCGAGAGTGTCACCCGAGTGAGGTCGGCGAAACTCGGAGTCGCCCTCGAGTGAGTCGGTTTGTTTTCTTCTTTTGTCGGCCATCTTGGCTATAGTGATTTTGAACTGCGAGCTTCTGAAGATGACGCTGGAAGCGAGTCGAGCATACCTGTTAAATATAAGTATACCTTGAAGTCACCCCACAACTTTTTTGGAAAAGGGTTCTACAGAAGAGAAAAACAAAGGTCGTAACACCGCACCGTAAGCTCCCCCCCCCATTTTTATATGTAGAAGGGCTCAAGACTTTAGAAGTCAACAACAACAAAAACAAAAATCAACTTATTTTTCAAGCCCCTATACTTTTGAACCCATTGACTGCCACTATCGCAAAGAAAAAATTCCAATGTTATGAATTCTTACAAGTTTACTCGAGCACTTCATTAGGAATGAGTCTAAACAATCTACTAATATGAAGACCACGCCCGAATTTTCGAATTTTCGTGTTTGCTTTAATTCAATCGACCACCCCCCCCCCTCCCACCCCATACCAAGATCTCATAATTATTCATTTCCCGCATCAAACGGGTCAAACCTGTTGCTCATTTTTTTTAATATATATCTCATAGCCAAGTACTAACATATACGACATTACCTCATAACAATTTCACGAGTGAAAGTCTACACATAAGCTTTTTTTCTTCTCTTCTCAACGTCGCGCAAAGCAAATCCATCATGTGAAAATTCACTGTCTGAATGAGTCATAAGTCATAACCGTAGTCAGAAAGTTGTTTATCTCTCTCTTTGCCCATTTGATTGCATGCGTTAGAAAAGGAAGGAGCGAGGTGCTATTTCACGCCTTCAGACCCTATTTCCATCCTTCTCTAACACTTGTGATTAGATGAGCAAATAGTTAATAGAGAGAAAGACAAATTCCTGACTATACACGGCTCTAGAATGACTCATTGTTACTTCTTTTTTTTTTATTACATGAAAGTAAGAGAGTTGCGACAGAATTACAAATGGATAATTCTAATTATTGACGTGAGATCTGGAATGAAGGTTCGTATAAAACAGAGGTGTGCTCGTTATGAGTACACAAAATATGATGACTGTATTGGGATTCTTTGTTAAGAGCACATCTTGAGTTTTATAGTCCAAATCTATCCTAACATCGCCTCAGTTGAGAGGCTCTTGCGTGTTTTAAGCTCGTAAGCACTTTCATTTATCTCATATCTGTCTCAAACGTGTGATGAGTACCTTGTGCCTTTATACATGTGAGGCGAGACTATCTTGTTCCTCATACGATGCTCGAATTGCTCGCGTTCTATAGCCGAACTATCGAAAATCGTTGATTTTTGTATAGATGGATGAATACGTCAATCAACGAGCCAGACCACACTGAAAAAACAATTCCCAAATTCTAGTAATATTAACAGTAATATTACCGTAACTTCAGGCAATATTCATCTAAAAATTCTCACACAACTCATGCTTATAGTTATCGTTTTTATTTCCTTCCTTCTTCTTGTTTTCCTATCGAAGAACTTAAAACTCGCGACTTTTTTTTTTTATGAAAAAGTATTTCCGTAAGAAAACGCTTAAAGTGTTGGAAGACGGAAGAAACTTACAAACAAAAAACGAAGGAGGAATGATATTTCAATAATGAAAAAACTTATTCCTTTCTTTACTTTGAAAAGTTTTTCCTTTCATCAGGCCCGGGGCCCCAACATTGTCGGTCTTCAGGGGCCCTCAGAGCCTGGGGTCCACGGGGGCCTTATCTACGCCATTGAGCACAACGATATTTGAAAAGTCTAGTTCTTTTACCAGAATTTTATGGCGTTACTATCAAAATATGTTCACATCAGTACCGCAGAATTTCCTCAAAATTTTCAAGAACGATGGTACTTACGAACTCTAGAACTCTGAAAACAATTCCATCTCTTACCTCAGTGGCGGCTTGTGCAATCTGGCAACAATGTTTGTCCTCCATTTGACTCTATGATGAACAATCGAATACTGGTGAAGCTCTGCCTCACTGTCGAATCAATTGTTTTACATACAACCAAATGGAGGGAAAACATTGTTGTCAAATTTCACGAGCCGCCACTGTCTTACCTCAGTTCACATATCGTTGTGCTTCTGCGGTAGTATTTTCTTCAGTGAAGGTATGTAAAAGTATGTTCCCGTTGATTATACAAGTAGGATTTTGTTTTTTCCACAGGAAAGTCTTTCCCAGCAAACTGTTTGAATGAAAGGAAATAGCGTGTGCCTCAAACCTCCTAACAGTCTTAATTTTTTTCGCTGAACCTTCAAAAGTATCAAATCGCATTTCTCGTCGAAAACACTTAATTTCGTGTCTCAGTTTTTTTTTTTTTTTTTTTTTTTTTTTTTTTTTTTTTTTTTTTTTTTTTTTTTTTTTTATCAGCCTATCTTGAGAATTATGTCTCTATGTCTGTGAAAGGTGAAAAGACAAAACTTGGCACTTAACTGCCAAAGTGAGGGAACTTGTGAGTACCATTCGTCGCTCTGCCATACCTCCTCGCAATCATCATTCGTTTTTGAGATGATTCTAATCTGTTATCTGTTGATTAATTGGTTGGTGGGAGACGGAGTGTATCAGTTTATCCAGTCATGTGAGGAGTGGTCGCTAAAACAATTCTCTTTAATTCGGGGCTTGTCTGATGTCTATGATGTCTGTACTTCTGCAGCCGAGAAGTAACCGTCTGTCTGACTTTTGATCGGGCGTTGCCAGGTTTACAGATCTGGGGCCAAATAATGTTCGGGCTTTTTTTTAGCGCACTTACTAGCGGTCATCGGTAGAGCTCGTTTCAGAAGTGTAGGCGCACCAAAACTATAATCTTTGGCGCTTTTTCAACTTTTATTCCTTCAAATCAATACCGAATTTGCCCCTGACTTTATTCTTTTGTATTTAAAGTGTTCCTCATCGAAAAGTGAACACTCAATTTAATTTTCATTCATTTTCATCGAGTAATATCAGAAATAATGTTGACGAATTCCAAAGATTATCGGTCTAAGTGCACCTACACTTCTGAAACTACCTCTAGATAACTGGTTTTCGCTTACGAGAGGTTTAAGCCCCTCGTAAGTACGTAACGTACTGTGACCTTCAAAAGAAAAGCCTCTCATTGAAACTGTCTTTGATTTACTTTTTTTTTAAAATTCCCCAGCTACCTATTCTTCTCTTCTTCTTAATTTTAAAAATCTGACTCTCTTCAAGATTTGCCTCGCCATTGCGTTTGTAAAAAGTGTCATTTTTTCATAGTTACCGAAAAGCTCTTACCACAGCATATATTACCGCAACCTTTAACCATTCGTGTTAAAAGTCATGATTACGGTACCACCCAAGCCGGTTATCAGCTGGTTTATTTTTCGTTAGCGTCAGCAAATTTCGAAACTGACCAACTTCATAATTATGGTGCTATTAATTCGAGATTGACAATTCTCGATTCAGAGAAAAGAATCACGCAGCTGAAATTTTCATCGGCAATCTAAAATATTTTACCGTAAGAAGTGAAAGACCAGAATACAGACTGTTCATTTTTATTATTATTAATATTTTTTTTTTTTTCAATCTCATTGTCAGTTATAAATGCTCGTCCAAGTATATCTTAGAATAAATCTCTCAACTTATGATTCATTTCTGTAACCAAGATTTGAGGAAAATAAAAAGTTTCCTAAACTCTGGGTGGGGGGGGGGGGCTGCCGCTCAAAGGGCCATTTTTGGACTCCTGTTCATCGGGCGTGGGCCTTGGGGGGGGGGGGGGGGGCTTTATAGCTCTATAATATGCCGTGATCAAGTTTGTAAGGCAAACTTTTGTTATTGGGCAGTTTCAATGGTCTAAAATGTTATGTTTTTTATAAAGAAAATTATATTACTTGATGTGCTGAGAACAAACAATTACAATGCTTTTGATTTCTAATTAAGTCCCATTGTTCCAGGGGTGCAAAATGTTCCAAAACTTTGGAAGTTTCACGCGATCCATGACTTATTTCCTCACAGGAATTTAAAAAATTTCCTCACAAAAATTTGAAAGTGATGACTTTTTTTTGGTTATTTTAACATTTCAACACCGTATGTTCGCAAAAGGACCGATATTTTCCCATTTTTTACACTATTTTCTTGGGAAATCCTTCTTGTCATTATTTAAAAAAAAAAAAAAAAAAAAAAAAAAAAAAAAAAAAAAAAACTGCATAAATTTCCTCACTTTCCCAGAAATTTCCTCACTTTCACGCGATCCGCGGATCGCTAGATCGGGCACATTTTGCACCCCTGCATTGTTCCAGAGATGAGTTTTTGGCCCGAAATACATTGTTTCAGGGGTGGGAATTCTGGGTAGTGACGTTACGACGCACCCAATTTTTTACAACTTTACAAGTGAGGCGTGAAAATTCAAAATGTTTTAAGTGTCATCAGACGTTGCAAAGATTGTGCAGCTTTTTATCATCTTTTTTAGAATAACCTCTGAGGAAACTCAGCTGTAATTTTTTCCCCCAAAAAATTCGTCAAATTCAAGAAAATCGTTTGCCGAAATTTTCGTTCTTTTCAGAGCCTTCAATTATATTTCACAGAGAGAAAAAGTTGCACAATCTTTGCAACGTCGGATGGCACTTACAAAATTTTGAATTTTCACGCCTAAGTTTGTATATTCAAAACCGGGACACTTGCGGGGAAAAACCCAAAAGCACCATTGTTCTCAGCACATCAAGCACTATCACTTTCTTCATAAAAAAATACACAATTTCAGACCCTTGCAACTGCCCCATTGCATGACTTTTGCTGGGTCATTTTTCTATCAAAGGTTTTGTCGGTTCTACGGAAGCGTTTTTTCCGTAGAGGATTTTTAGTTTCTAGTTTCATAACCTCCTCTGCCGTGTTAACCAGGAACTTTTCTCAGTGCATGCCATTTCGAAGTGAGTTTCGACCGTTTAAGAAGCGCGCGCAAGAGACTAAAAAATGTAAAAAGAAGAAAATTGGAGCAAAGTCTCAGTAGTGTATTTAACCTGTGTTTTTTCGCCTGAGAAATTTGGCAGCTCCGCAGCCGCGACGAGCGTAGCGTCTATACTTCTCAGTCCATTGAGCGGAGCGCAGCGCCTGCGGTGTGAGATTTGAGTTTGCGTTATCAGTGTTGCCATTTGTCAGGTTGAAAGCTTGTGACCCCTCTATCGATTCAGCTTGGCAAATGGAGTCGATCGCCCTCAAGAGTTTTCATATCTTTTTGCAATGGGGCCGTTTTACTCATAGCAAGATACGACTCACCACATGGGCAAAAAGGTGATGTCGCCAAAACCCAGCTTGTGACCCCTCTATCGATTCAGCTTGGCAAATGGAGTCGATCGCCCTCGAGGGTTTTCGTATCTTTTTGCAATGGGGCCGTTTTACTCATAGCAAGATACGACTCACCACATGGGCAAAAAGGTGATGTCGCCAAAACCCAGCTTGTGACCCCTCTATCGATTCAGCTTGGCAAATGGAGTCGATCGCCCTCAAGAGTTTTCATATCTTTTTGCAATGGGGCCGTTTTACTCATAGCAAGATACGACTCACCACATGGGCAAAAAGGTGATGTCGCCAAAACCCAGCTTGTGACCCCTCTATCGATTCAGCTTGGAAAATGGAGTCGATCGCCCTCAAGCGGGTCTTTACTAAATCCTTTTAACGGCTGACACAGCGTGGGCTCTCAAAACATCTCCTCTGCTCTTCCGTTGCACCGCCAATGTTATTTTCAATGAGAAAACAGACTTACGAGCAGACGTGTCTTTTTTGTGGGCTTTTAATCGCTGACAAGGCGCAGGGCTCTCAAAACGCCCCCTCTGCTCTTCCGTTGCACCGCCAATGTTATTTTCAATGGGGAAACAGACTTACGAGCAGACGTGTCTTTTTTGTGGGCTTTTAATCGCTGACAAAGCGCAGGGCTCTCAAAACGCCCCCTCTGCTCTTCCGTTGCACCGCCAATGTTATTTTCAATAGGGAAACAAACCTACGAGCAGACGTGTCTTTTTTGTGGGCTTTTAATCGCTGACAAGGCGCAGGGCTCTCAAAACGCCCCCTCTGCTTTTCCGTTGCACCGCCAATGTTATTTTCAATGGGGAAACAGACTTACGAGCAGACGTGTCTTTTTTGTGGGCTTTAATCGCTGACAAGGCGCAGGGCTCTCAAAACGCCCCCTCTGCTCATCCGTTGCACCGCCAATGTTATTTTCAATGGAGAAACAGACTTACGAGCAGACGTGTCTTTTTTGTGGGCTTTTAATCGCTGACAAGGCGCAGGGCTCTCAAAACGCCCCCTCTGCTCTTCCGTTGTACCGCCAATGTTATTTTCAATGGGGAAACAAACTTACGAGCAGACGTGTCTTTTTTGTGGGCTTTTAAGCGCTGACAAGGCGCAGGGCTCTCAAAACATCTCCTCTGCTTTTCCGTTGTACCGCCAATGTTATTTTCAATGGGAAAACAGACTAACGAGCAGACGTGTCTTTTTTGTGGGCTTTTAAGCGCTGACAAGGCGCAGGGCTCTCAAAACATCTCCTCTGCTCTTCCGTTGTACCGCCAATGTTATTTTCAATGGGAAAACAGACTAACGAGCAGACGTGTCTTTTTTGTGCGATTTTAATCGCTGACAAGGCGCAGGGCTCTCAAAACATCCTCTCTGCTCTTCCGTTGTATCGCCAATGTTATTTTCAATGGGAAAACAGACTAACGAGCAGACGTGTCTTTTTTGTGGGCTTTTAATCGCTGACAAGGCGCAGGACTCTCAAAACATCCCCTCTGCTCTTCCGTTGCACCGCCAATGTTATTTTCAATGGGAAAACAGACCAACGAGCAGACGTGTCTTTTTTGTGGGCTTGTAATTGCTGACAAGGCGCAGGGCTTTTAAAACGCCCCCTCTGCTCTTCCGGGATCTCGGGTCATTTTAATGCTACTTTAATAATAAAATGTCTTGTAACAAGACGACTGAATACGATCTTCGACATTAGAGAGAGGTAGCTATGCATGAGGTTCAATGGAGAGTGGGTGAGATAGTATGGAACGCTACGTGAGTCATGTCACAGCTGATTTCGACCGGTGAGTGCCCTGTTGTGATTGTTGGCTAACCGTTGAGATCGCACTAAAACCGTATTATTTTAATTTGCCAATCAAAACTAAAACAAATTCTGTTTCTGTTTCTGGGACCGTGGACAAATGACAACACCTTCATCTTTCGTTTTGCTCACCATTCAACGGTATGCGAAGTTTTTTTGGTGAGGCTGCTGACTTGGTTGAGCTCGTGTCGACACTTCCTATACAAAGTTTCCACCAATACTGAAAAAAAAGAAGTAATAGTCATAATACCAGATTCTAGTCATAATATTACCGCAGAAGCACAACAATATGTGAACGACAGAAAGTCTAGTACCGTGACCTGCAAGCCGATCTTTTAAATCTGTGTATGAAACCGGTAGGCTGGATAAATGAAGGGCTACTTTTGGTGTTTTGGTCCTTCTGAAGTGTTCATCGAAAAATAACTATGTTACCAAGTATCCCTCCGCTACTTTCGATAGACTATCGGCTGCTAGAAACAAGCGGATAAAATCAGAGGGCCGATCATTTACTTCATCGTTAAACCGATCGATAAGAGTGTCTATGAGTGATGCTATTGGTCGAATATTGTTAAACTTGGCTGTTGCTATGGTAACCATCGTTATAGTGTCCGTTTTTTAAAGGTTACTCATGAGTAGCCTTTATAAAACGAGACTCTTAACGATGGTTACCATAGCAACAGCCAAGTTTTACAATTTTCGACCAATAGCATCACTCATAGACAGTCTAATTGATCAGTTTAACAATGAAGTAAATGATCGGCCCACAGATAGCTTATCGAATGTAGCGGAGGGATACTTGGTTACAGATGTATATTTTTCGATAAACACTTTAGAGGGACCAATAGCAGCGCTTCATTTATCCAGTCTACCGGCCTTATCTCATGATTTCAAAAATCATTCTGCAGAAAATTCTGGTGTTAGTACCAGAATATGGTCTTAACACTAGAATTTCCTAAAAATGTTCAAGAGCTATATTATATGTATTCGGTACAAACATTAGAATTCTGGTAATGGGTCTGTTGCAAACTTTTGCTACAACGATTAAGAGTGTTTAATCTACCGTAAAATCGCCTGAAAGGTCTATTGATGGCATCAGGAAGTCATAAAATGCAATAATGAACTCACAAGAGGCGTTTAATGAAATCCAAGATGGCGGATAAATATCGAGCAATCTGTATGCATGCACCGTGAGCATGCAAGGATGGCCAACTTTACCAACTTCACTGGAGACAGAGGTTATGTTTTTGTTTACTTTGTGATTGTTTGTAATTGATATTGTGAGGTTGGCAATCCCTGGATGTTCGATTGTTCGTGGTGCATGCATACAAAGTGCTCGATATTTATCCGCCATCTTGGATTTCATTAAACGCCTCTTGTGAGTTTATTCTTGCATTTCATGACTTTCTGATGCCACGAATGGACTTTTCAGGCGATTTTACTTTAGATGAAACGCTCTTAATCGTTGTAGCAAAATTTTGCAACAGACCCATTATGCGTACTATCCCTTACATATAGGTTCACTTATTGTCATGCTTCTGGTAACCTTTTTTTTTCAGTGAGGGGACTCTTGCTTCTACCACCATAAACACCGACACTCCTTTCATATCACACCTTCCTCCCTTATCTTTAACCCATTGTCCATAAATTCCCAGAAATCCAACCACTGTGTGCCACGAGCCGCGAACGGTAGAAGGGGGGGGGGCGGAGCGTGGTTGGTCACTGCACACAGCGGCCACCGATCCGGGTCCATCCAGGCATTCATGGTGAATGGTAGATGGTAGATGGAAGACAGTGTTGCCAGTTGTACGATGAACGACTTTTTAGGCCGATATATTTATCACAAGACCCAATTTATAAATAAAATATATAACTTTTAACCCTCAAATCTGGCAACAGAGTGATGGTGAATAGCATGGCGATGCGCTGCGCATCCCCGCATCATGATATGGCCATGCCGCGCATGCGTGTGAGCGTGTGTCGGTGTGTGTTCAATTCGGTCTTCCGCGGTGTTGTCTGATTTCCATTCTCTCAGTCGCGTCGCGTCCGTCCGGGATTTCTGCCGCCGTGTTAGTGTTCTCTTTTTATGCTTGTGTGTTCTCGTATTAATAAGCGGACTCGGACATCGCGTACGTACGGCTACGGCGGCATAGCATTTATAGAATGGAAGCGTGGAGCGTTGAGAGTGGAGCGAGTATGCAACGCGGCAAACGGCGGTCAAGGCTTCCTGGCTACCCTCAAGTTCACTGACCACATTTCGCTCAACTTCTTTCACTTCGTCCGTATGTACTCCATTCATCCTGTATCATCATCGTCATCGTCATCGTCATCATCGTCATCGCCGCCGTCGTCGTCGTCGTCGTCATTAGCATCGTCGTCTTCGTCGTCATCGTCATCATCGTCATCGTCATCATCGTCATCGTCATCATCGTCATCGTCATCGTCATCATCATCATCGTCATCGTCGTCATCGTCATCATCGTCATCATCATCATCGTCACTGTCATCGTCGTAATCATTGCCATTATTGTCATCGTCGTCATTGTCATCATCTTCATCGTCCGAGGCACTGTTGGGCAAAAATTAAGATAATCAACTAAAATTATTCACATTATTATGATTTAATTCATATTACAGTGCAGTGAAACCCCGCTAATTTCAATCTGAAGGGAACGAGAAAATAGTTCAATTTAACCGAGTTATAAATCATCGAGGGTTCCAAATTAGAGAGGTGGAAAAATATAGTCAAAGGGAAATAGGGTTTGATCCGGAATAAATCGCACCAGAAACTTTTATGGCTGGAAGTTGCTGATTGATACTATCTAAAGAACATGTAAAAAAATCGCCAAAATCCGAGTATGAGAAAGGGGGTTTGGCCCCCCTCCCCCCCCCCTAATTAGAGGATTTTTGCGTCTTTTTTCACGGTTTCCCTCAAATTTTGCACAAACTACCACTCCAACGCAAAAATTGGACTCGACTAATTTTGAAGAGGGTAAAATTTCCTACAAGATGGGCCACTAAATTTGAGCGAGTTATATTTTAGATTTTCTGTATTTCGTCGCTCAGTCTGTCAGTGACAGCGAAAACTACTCCACATTGTTAACATTTGCAAAATAATGTGTCATCGATCGCCTTCAATTACCGGGATAGGCAAAGTCAGCACCGCGGAGCACGAATATTTATCTACCCACTAACTTGGATTGCGTTAAAGCTATATGATTTCTATTCTTCTGACAACCTGATCCTAGCAGTAGATAGGTTAGTTCATGTGTATACGAAGAATGGATATTTTGGACGTGCTATGCTCTGTCGGCGGCTTGGGGGGGGGGGGGGGGGGAGCATACTTTTCGTCCGATTGCAGCTTTCAAAACTTGAGCGTTTCAACTCACTGCTGCTACTATACCGGTCGGTGACCTATAGAGATGACTAATTTCTCCATATGAACCTCCTCTCTCCCCTCTACCACCCCCCCCCTTCTGCCGTTTCCCAGTTTAGGTGCGATTGTGGGTGCTGTTGCTGTCATGTCTTTGTCAAAGCCAACGTTTGCGTAACCGTCGCGTCGCGTGTCGATCATATCTCGTGTATCTCGGTCAGTTCATTCACTATTCCTGAAGTAGTATATATATAACTATTATACTCGCTCGTGGTGGATTCTCCCCTCTGCGATCCGATGGGATGGTGAAACGCAATTCCTATCTTTTCTGCGACGCAATCCTGATGAGATCGGAGCCTGGGATTCATGACGCTGAAAATTGGTACCTCGGTTGCAGCATGAATGCAATCGCGTGTAAGTGCGTAGTATAGTGCGCTGTGGATTCATCGTCGACACAAAGCACTGTCGTAGCTAGGAACATGTCTCTCTCTCTCTCTCTCCCTCTCTCTCTCTCTGCCTATTTGTACGCATGTGTTGGAGAAGGATCGATGGAGAGAGGGTGTGTCACGTGAGTTCAGCCCCTGTTTCTTGTCCTTTTCTATATTTTATGCGGTAAAATGGGCAAAGAGAGAGAGAGAGAGAGAGAGAGAGAGAGAGAGAGAGAGAGAGAGAGAGAGAGAGAGAGAGAGAGAGAGAGAGAGAGAGAGAGAGAGAGAGAGAGAGAGAGAGAGAGAGAGAGAGAGAGAGAGAGAGAGAGAGAGAGAGAGAGAGAGAGAGAGAGAGAGAGAGAGAGAGAGAGAGCGGGTCAAAATGGGGGAGTCCTATCTAATCACAGATTTCTATGCTGAGAAAAATGATTCTTCCTATAAAAATCTGCAATCAGACGAGACTTCGTCATTACGACCCGCTTATTTGACCGCCATCTTGGATTTCTTCTAAAACGCCCTTTAATGGCTCATGGGTGGATTTTGAGACTTTTGATGCTTCTGATGTAATTTTCACGCCATTTTACTAAGAATTTGACCCTCCGCAACGCTGTAGCCAAAGTTTGCCATACATACCAATTGCGATGGTATCTAACATGAAATCTGTCAATCCTTAATTTTGTTCATTTCACCTGAAATTAAGATTTATTTAGATGCTAAGAGCAAGTCGGCTAGGACTAGCCTTTAAATCGGATTAAATTCTGAGGGAATTTTGCGTGGAATCACGCCGAATCACTTTTTAATGACACGCACTTACATGTAGTGATGGAAGCCGGGAATAATCCCAGGAATTTACTTGTACTCGGTTTTTCGAAGGGTTTTTTTTGTTTTTGTTTTTTTTTTTTGTTTTTTTTTTTTTTGCATTATTATTTTCAATTGATCTTTCAATTTCAACTGATTTTCAAATTTCGCGCCACACATTGAAACACACTATATTTTATTGCAACTTCTATCAGTCGGAAAAAAAAGTAATTCCCTAATAATTCCGTAAATTCCCGCTGAGTAGATTACCGGGATTAAATCTACACTACTTACACATCAGTATACCCGCTTGACGTGAGAATGAATTGTCCTGCGCCGCCGCGCCGTTTTGAGAGGTAAAATAAGGTGTAGAAATTAATAATGTGTTTAAAACCTCTTTCCTTTTTTTCTACGTCAGCCTCAAATAAACAAGCCAAACTCTCATCGTCTCGTCATCAGCGAATACAGTGTCAAGAACTATTACTCTTGCAACGCAGTGCAGCCAACTTTAGCGGGAAATTCAAAAATCTTACATCGCGTTCTATGAGAAAATTCTTATGACTATGCCCAAAACGGCAGTTACGCCTGCAATATACTCACCGCACGTTTCCTTATTTTTATTATATTGATGTTGTAAAACCGCGGTTAAAGTTGACGTCTTTCAACTCCACTGTTTTTGTGTGTCTTTGAAAGCCCTTCTTAATCTTACGGTCTTGTGTATTATACGCAATTGGAGTTATAGTCTTACTCTTTCAAGAGACCTGCAGTTTAACTGTTTTAAGTTATGATGCCCACGACGTCAAGTAAGTCTTCATTATAATTAAGCGCGGTTTGCGGTTCGCTATAAACGTCAATCATAGCCCCCCCTCCCCCCAATGGGGCACCCATTTTATTCTAATTAAGGAAGTAGGCCAATCCCGGGAGAGGCCATAATGTAACCTAAATTTGAACAATGCACTTGATAGAAGAAGGAAGAATTAAGAAAGGGGAGGGGGCTAAGAATGTCATCCTTACATTGTTATTTCATCACGAATAGATGTTGAATGTACAATGACATGTCGCAAGTTTTTATACTCTTTCTGAGTTAAAATATGTAGTTTATTTTAATCATACTTCGTGAGCACTTATCACTCCTGATCAATTATACTATCGATAAATCAATCATATTATTGAATGATGATTACCTTTCCACCTTTCTTTTCTTTTTTATTCTCTTCTTTTATCTTCTTTTTTTGTGGTATAACCTTTCTTCCGCGTCTGCGCGAAAAGACATTTCTGAGTTGGAAGTTGGAACTGCCCGCGAACCGAAGGCAGTGTGGGACACGTTGCATGGTTCCACATCGTTCGTTCAACAACCATTATGATCTTCTAAATACAAATCGAACTTGCTTAAATACCTGCCAACCCATACTTTCAGAACGCTGGACGATTTGTTGAATCTACCTGTATCAATGCATACCTTGCCCCCCCCCCCCACCCCATCACGATTGCCAATTTCGGATGCCGCTGCACAATGTTCTGAGATCGAAAAAAAATTGCCAAATTACAGTGAAAAAAATGAATCAAGAATCACTGTCTCCGATCTTTTAAGCTCAATTTAAAACTTTCCAGTGTCGTTCGTAGGTTTTAATCACTGGTTAAAAGTGTTTTCTATGAAGGGAAGTGATCTCGAAAGTTTATAAATGATGAATTGGTGAAAAATTTACTATCTGATTTTTGGGCACTTTTTTACGATCCCGCAAAACCGCACTCTCCGTCCGTCCCCGAAAAAGCGGATCAAGGAATTTGTTATTCTCTCTTTCCGCCTATTTGAACGCATTTGCTAACGAAGGACAGAGATAGGGAAGGCTTAAATTATGTGATGGCACTTCCTCTTATCATTTTCTTGCCGACGCGCTCAAATTGGAGGGGGGGGGGAGAGAGAGAGAGAGAGAGAGAGAGAGAGAGAGAGAGAGAGGGAGAGGGAGAGAGGGGGATCATTCCTGGATCCGCCTCTGACCGACCCTCCTCCATTCGTGTCCGGCGTACGCATTGCCTTGTTTCGCGGGTTGACGCAAAATGCAGAGAGGAATATGCAGCGATGCAAGATTGCACCAGCTCCTGCATTCCAGGAGAGGAGAGGAGAGCCCCATCGGTGAGCAGGTGACGGGGTGAGACCGAGAGAGGAAGTGAAAAGATTCCGGATCGAAAGAGCCGAGGTTGTGGAGTACGGTGTTTACAGCGTTGCCAGACTGAAAAATAAAACTGTAGATTGTTTTCGTTAACATCGCGATAAGATTTTATTAGTGGTGAGACTCTCCCGTGCCCGCCTATCAAACGGAGGGCAGTGAAAAAAAATGAATCCTTTCAGTCACGGACTTTTAAAACGCAACTGTTTGAACTTTTTAGATGCTGATGCAAGGGTTAGGGTGGTTAATGGGGCAGTTGAAAGGGTCTGAAGTTTTTTTTTTTTTTTATATATATATATAAAGAAAATGATAGTACTTGGTGAGCTTAGAAGTATGGGACCTTTGGTTTTTTCCCCCAAGTGCCCCAGTTTTGGAGATAAACACTTGTACACTGTACAGTTGTAAAAAATTTTGTGGGCTGTGGCGGCTCGTGATATTTGGCAACCATGCAAGTTTTCCATTTAAACGTAGGTGAAATAATCGATTCTTGCGGAGGCTGACAGCCTCCGGGAGAATCGATTGTTTTACATTGGTTAAATAGGAGGAGGACACGGTTGCCAAATTTCACGAGCCGCCACTGGTGCGTGGTGACGTCACAACGCGGAATTCCCATTTAAAACAATGTATTTTGGGCCAAAATCTCATCTCCGGAACAATGGGACTTAGTCAGAAACCAAAGGCATCTTTGTTCTCAGCTCATGAAGTACTTTCACTTTCTTTATAAAAAACACAACGTTTCAGACCCTTGCATCTGCCCCATTACTTGTTCATGGTGGCTTTTGTGATTTGAATTGGTATTGAAAGTGTGTCAGTGATAAATGGGGCCCTTGCAAACTTTTGCTCTCTATCTCAGTAAAGAACTCACATAACTGCTATAACGGCAAGATCGTAATGGCGGTTCAACGCAGGTATCGTGGGAGATTCCTGTCTATCATGTCACTTTCTCTACGGAAACCCAGATTCAGGGGTGCAAAATGTTCCAGAACTTCGGAAGTTTCATGCGATCCATAACTTATTTCCTCACAGAATTTTAAAAAATTTCCTCACAAAAATTTGAAAGTGATGACTTTTTTTTTGCTTATTTTAACATTTCAACACCGTATGTTAGCAAAATGACCGATGTTTCCCCATTTTTACACTATTTTCCTGGGAAATCCTTACTGCCATTATTTAAAAAAAAAAAAAAAAAAAAAAAAAAAAAAAAAAAAAAAATTGGACAAAAAATTTCCTCACTTTCCCAGAAATTTCCTCACTTTCACGCGATCCACGCGATCCGTGGATCGCTAGATCGGGCACATTTTGCACCCCTGCCCAGATTTGTCTCACTTTAGATAGGAATCTCCCATGATACCTGCGTCTTTCCGCCACTAAGTCCGATTTTGAGAGTGAATTTCGTTATTTTTTTTTGTGTACTCATCGTCATTTTTACAGGTTTTTATGCAAGAATGAACTCTTCAATCCCAGCAGTAGGAAAAGTTTGAAAGAGCCCCATTGACTCATAAACTCTTAAAATGCCTTTAAGAAAATGCAAATATGGCGGTCAAATGAGCGGGGCACAATGAGGGAGTCCCATCTATTATAGTAACTTTCTATGCTGAGAAAAGCGTTTAATCATAGAGGAAGCTGCGATTAGATGGGACTCACCTATTGTGATCCGCTCATTTGACCGCCCGACGTCTTGCATTTCTTTTAAAACGCCCTTCGTGGTTTCATGAGTGGATTCTGAGACTTTTTGATCCTTTCAGTGTAATTTTTACGCAATTTTACGTTGAAATTGACCCCTAATAACGCTACAGCCAGAGTTTGCAACAGACCTATTTTAAAAATTCCCCCATTGACACAATCAATCCTCTCTCCGACTATCAAAACGCCTTCATTTTTTGAAGTATGCAATCCCGTTTCCTACAAGTAGGAAGAGTTGCTCGATGCAATAGATGCTGCTTTTTCTATTTTTTATTATTAATTTTACCGCCTGATGGCCCTGATGGAAATTTTTTGTCTTGACGTTGTTCTATTATTCTTTGCAACTGCAACCTTATTTTTTCGTCTTCGACCAAATATGCAAATGCAAACCCCTGTAGAATCGCTCCTGATATTACTGCGCTCCCGATCCTCATGGGCGGAGCCAGCAATTAGGCAACTGAGGATTCTTTCCATTTGAATGTATAAGAAACAATCGATTAGAATTTGGCCATGGCCCCCCAAGAATCGATTGTTTCTTATACATTCATCTGGATAAAATCCACAGTTGCCAAATTGCTGGCTCCGCCCACGGATCCTTACAATCAGTTTTTCCTTGTCACGACAAACTGCTCCTGTTGCTTTTTTAGATAAAGTGCCTTCATTTTGTGGATCATGCAATCCCGTATCCTGCGAGTAGGCAGAGTTGCTCGAAGCAGCAAATGTTGCCTTGCAGCCAATTCTTGAACTTCGTTTCCGTTTGTCATCGCTGCGAGCTTCTCTTTGTGTGTGAATTTTCGGAGGATTCAGGCGAATCTCTTCGATTACCTGTGGCTTAATAATGTCGCGGATTTTCGGCACTCACGAGTGGTTATTGGCGGTCATCGGTAGGTTGACTGGAGTTCGCTATGAAGAGTTAAAACCCCCTATTAAGTACGCACCATCCCATCGTATATTGAATGGTGCTCTCAATGTTATTCTATTGAGTCCCCGAAAAGAAAGTTAGTCACTTATGCGATCGGCTATACGTGGTCTCTTATTATAAAGCAAATTTTAGCGATCGAATATCATTCACTTAAAGAATGGATGATTGCTAACTGATGCCGCTGATCGGTGAAAAATTTAGCCAATGAGAGTCGAGAATGAACTTCTGAATGATATTCTCGTGAAAATGAAAAGTTTGATAATAATATTCCATAATATAACCTCTAAATCAGCTCTGGATAACATGGCCATTTTTAACAATAAAACGAGCGTTTTCGAAGCTAAAATTATGTTTGTCTCACAGGAAAATGACCTCTACGCATGGTCTGTACAGTAAACTTTACCCGGAAAGTTCGTTGTTTCCGAAATTATCGTGGCGAAAGGAGTCAAAAAGGATAGAAGATGAGATTTCTGACACCGGTTGCAACAATTCAAAATCGAATCTACCTCCGGAGGTGAATTCGGAATTTCCAATTTTTGGACTTCAACGGTCTCCGGTGAGACGAACGAAACAATCGAATATCATCGAAATAAAATGCAAATCCATCGAATATCATACGACGATGAATGTGAATGATATTCGATCGCTAAAATTCGCTTATATTGTATGTTGTCTCTGCTCAACAGTAAGTATAGGCGACTGTTGGTTGTTGTAGTGATGAGTCCCGAACAAAATTGAACTGGGAAATTTGACTCCTGTTGCAAGCTTTGCACTGAAAAAAAAATCAGCTAAATTTAACTAATTTCAACTTAAAAGTATGGACACCACTTAAAACTGCTAGTTTGACTATTTGAATTAGTAAAATTAACTCCGTGCCATGTTAATTAACACGGCACGGAGTTAATTTTACTAATTCAAATAGTCAAACTAAACGTTTTAAGTGGTGTTCATACTTTTAAGTTGAAATTAGTTAAATTTAGCTGATTTTTTTTTTTCAGTGTGAGCTGGGTCTCTATATCATACGTCTGTGGAATTTTCGATGGCAATTCGGCAACGCTTGAAAGTGATGCGCTGTGGTGCCGGAGCAGTGGCTCAGTGGCTGTGTGGAGACCCTCCAGTTCTAATCGGCGGGCGGCATCTAGTCGTAGTCGTAGTCGTAGTCCTATAGTCGGGACACGGGGAGGCCAACGACCTTGCTGCTTTGCTGAGGCAAGTGTGGCTGCCATGCTGCCGCGGCATTCAGCATTCAGCAGCAGTGGCAGCATCAGCGGCAGCGGCGCGCCAACAAGCACAGGTTAATATATAGGTATAGGCAACTTGAATTGGACTCTTCTAACGAATCGATCATTAATTTCGTCGGACCACAAGGATATTTTGGCAATGGGTCTGTTGCAAACTTTTGCTACAGCGATTAAGAGTGTATAATCTAATGTAAAATCGGCTGAAAAGTCCTTTGGTGGCATCAGAGTCCTTAAATGCAATAATAAACTCACAAGAGGCGTTCAATGAAATCCAAGATGGCGGAGGAATATCGAGCAATTTGTAACCATGCACCACGAACATCCAAGGACGGCCAACTTTGACAACCTCACTGGAGGTAAAGGTTATGTGTTTGTTTACGTTGTGATTGGTTGTGATCGATATTGGGAGGTTGGCTATCCTTGGATGTTCGTGTTGCATTCATACAAATTGCTCAATATTTCTCTGCCATCTTGGATTTCATTAAACGCCTCTTGTGAGTTTATTATTGCATTTAATGACTTTCTGCTGCCACCAATGGACTTTTCACGCGATTTTACAAATTAAACACTCCTAGTTTGCAACAGACCCATTGCAGGTCATTGCAAGTGAGTGTAGGAAGAAAAAGGGATTTCTTCCAGACTATATGATTCCCTGAAAACACCTGTATAAATAATAAATATGCACTGATTTTATTTGTTAGTAATTTCTAAAGAGTCAACAAGAGTCGCATTGGGGCAGTTGCAAGGGTCTGAAATGTTGTGTTTTTTTATGAAGAAAATGAAAGTACTTGATGAGTTAAGGATAACGATGCCTTTGGTTTCTAATTAAGTCCCATATTGTTCCGGAGATGAGATTTTGGCCCAAAGTACTTCGTTTTAAGTGGGAATTCCGCTCAGTAACGCCACTGCGCAATACGCATACACAATTTTTACTTTCTCGCTCCCCCCTAATTTTACAACTTTACGCGTGTGTACTGTGTATCTTAAAGACATTTTATCAAGTAGACCGTGCAGCGTGCACAGTTCTCGCGAGTGGTGGCAATCTTTAATTATTCGCATGTGATGAGTGGTGGAGCGATGCGGCGCCGAACTGCCATCGATGACTTGAGTTGCCCCAGCCCGGGTGACATTGCGCATGCGCGACCGGTATGATACGCGAAATATCCGTGACGGATAGGGGTTTTTTTCCGGTGAGCAATAACCTTTGGGGGTGACAAATAATGCAGTTCCATTGTAAATTTCATCCTCTTCAACTTTGTTTTTTACACGTTTTACCGAAAAATGGGCCTGAAACGAGTTATTTAGGAAAAACCGAGCGCGCGAGTGCATTCCCGCATTCATTCCCGCAGCAAACGTTTTGCTACCGAGGGGCCACTCAGCGAAATGGAGCTTCGCAAAACTTGCTACGCCTAGCCCTCACAGCGAAGATGCGGAGTGCAAGGTCTACTTGATATAATGTCTTTGGTGTATTGTATCTCCATTATCCATAAGCGGGACTCTAAGGAAAAAACCAAAGGCACAATCATTCACAGCTCATCAAGTACTATCATTTTCTTTATAGAAAACACAACATTTCAGACCCTTGTAACTGCCCCATTGAGCTTGAAACTTTTGAACGAATTGGGTTATTTTTCTCAAAACTAGCTCTCCATTTTAAGGGTCCAAGATTCCTCAAATCGACTGTTCAAATGGGGCTGTTGCACACTTTTGCTATAAGCGATTTTATAGTCGATCCTGGTGTAAAAACCTCCAAAACTAACGATGGCAGCACTAAAAAGTACCAAAGTCCACTCCTGAACTCAATAAACTCGTATTTTTGCGAGGGCATAATGGTGCGGCTTAGGGTAGTATAATAATGTGAGATTCCTATCTTAATTTCGTCACTCTCTCCATGCTGACAAGGATGATTCACAGAGTAATTAGTCATCAGAGTAATGACCCATGCACATCCGATGAATGATACCGCAACACCTAGTGACACCGGTGTCAAATGAAAGTCGTCTCTTATCGATCACTTCTTGATGGAGTTGCAGTATTGTTCGATGGGAATCTCCTATTATTACTGCCCTCATCCACCATTACGCCCGCCAGTGGCGTAGCCAAAGGGGGAGGGGGGTCCAGGGGGTCGGGATACCCTTCTTGTCACCAAAATTTGTCCTGAAAAAAGGTAATTTTTTGCGTTTTCAGACAAATGTGACCAAATTAGTATCTTTGGACCCCCCCCCCCGACAATTTTCGGACCTTCAATCCCCCCCTAGTAAAATTCGTGGCTTCGCCACTGACGCCCTCGCCAATAAAAGCGTTTATTGAGTTGAGGAGTGGATTTTGGAAGTTTTTAGTGCTGCGATCGTTATTTTTGGAGGTTTTTACACCGCCGAATTGACTGTTGAATCGCTTTTAGCAAAAGTGTACAACAGCCCCATTGTCGTGAACAAAGGTCATAGTAAGTTATCAAATTCGATGTACTATCGACGAATTAAAGATTGTCGCAATATTTTCACACATTTTCAGTTATGGGTGTGAGTGCGGGACTGATCTGCAACGGATTTGGCGCCTCAACCGCACTGGCCTCTCGCCTGCAAAGTGTGAGGAGTATGGAAAGTGGCCGAACCGAAACCTTGAAGGCGAAACTTACCATCTCGTGAAAATCTCGCGACGATCTTTGATTCGTCGATAGTACTTACTATACTTATTGTTGGTTGAACATGGCAGTCTCCAGAGCTCTGGCGTTTCTGCCACGCATGTTGCATTTATTATAATGCGTCTCTTGCTTACTCTTTGGTAATTTCCAATCCAAGAAATCGATGCAAGACAATTTAGAAATGGGGGCGAGTTCGTAACCCTCTGCGTGGCTCGCTGCTCGTTACGGAAGAAATCGTATTTTATTTTAGCGATCTTAAATCTCGACTTGGAACGGATGGAACCGACTGGCAAGGCTCGCTCTCTAACAGACTTTGAAGCAACCGCGTTGAAAGAGAAGCACATGCGGTCGGCCGCAGTCCAGTCATCGGGAGTTGAAGAACCGGAGGTAGACGCTTAAGCGACATCGCGCGGCGCGTGAAAACTCGCTACCGCGTAAAAAAAAAAAAAAAAAAAAAAAAAAAAAAAAAAAAAAAAAAAAACAACCGTCGCGTCCACCTCGCGTCGCCTCGCTTGTGACGTTCAGTCGCGACGCCCGCTCCGCATCTCGTAGATCCGACGCGACGCAACGTTTGGACGTAGACGCGGACGGGTGGATCCGTGAAAACCGAAATCAATAATTAAAGCGTAATAATAGCCGGCCGGCCGGCCAGCATGGCATGGCAATAGCATCCTCCTCCATTCTCGTTTATTTAACGATAGCGCGAACGCCAAGCCGGGCGATTGCTCTTCTGCTCCTACATTGTATTCGATGCGCGGTGCGGAGAAAATGTGACGTCATTCTACGCACGCATATCATATGACCGTGAGTTGGTGATGCGATACGTTGCGCTTCACAGCGTTGCAAAATTTCTGGATCGAATTTGTTTAATTGGTGCGGTTTTTTTATTCGATCGGACCCATAACTACTTATAGCGATATCTATTCATAGAGAGGTTTTTTGAAACGTGTTTTTGAGGAATGGGGACATTTTTTTGTGCATGGAGGTAGTCATAATGGAAATATCTTTTATGGACAACTTCACACAGGCTAGGTTTGTTTGTGTCATATTTTTTAACAATATTAAAAACGATTACAAATTAAACGGCCAAAAACAAAGTACAAGTAAAAGATTGAATGGGTCTGTTGCATACTTTTGCTACAACAATACAGAACCTTGATTCTTATGTAAAATTCGGCGAAAATAATGATGCACAAATTAAAAACGTTCAAAATCCTTTCATTAACTCAGGAAATCACTTCAATTTCAAACAGCCCACGCTACACTAGACACTATTTGCACCGGTATACGTCTACATAGACGGAACCACCGTGCATAAGTAAATAACATCGTAGCTACAGAATGATGGAATTTTCTTCTAAATACATGAACAATTGGCTGCATTTGCTGTCTGGTTTTTTCGGTTTATCAAAGATTACAAGATAATATAAGAAAAGTACGCATCTAAACGAAACATTCCAATATTTGTAAGTTCTGTTGATGTTTACATAAACGAGATGGTTCCATCTATGTAGTTATAAGTCGGTGATATAGTGTCTAGTGTAGCGCGGGTTGTTTGAAATGGAAGGTATTTTCTGAATTAATGAGTGGATTTTGGAAGTTTTTAATGTGCGCATCGTTCTTTTCGCCGAATTTATTTTTTAGGTCAAATTGAAATAAAAAGCTCCGAGACGTTTCGGTTCGCTTACAGCACTATTTTCAATCGCAAAAAATAATAAATGGAAAAAATACTCAGAAGAGCACACTCCACTCAAGTTGAAAGAGGGACTCAGAGTCCTTAGTGAGCCCCAGTCCCAGTGATTTTTGATGCAGCAACAATTTTAAAAAATTACGTCCACAAAAATGCACATTTTGTCCCATAATGGAAGTGTGCGCCTGGAGTATATCCCCCTTTCATTGTGCTAGTAGACCCCCCCCCCCCACACACACACACACACACACACACACACACACACACTTGGTCTGTGTGATAGCCTCTTTGAGGTATCATCATTCATCAATCGTAAGTACCGAATTGAATTCTGGGAAGAATCAGAAAATTGTCGAGTCATACCGAACCGGACGAAATCCAGAGCTCCAAAAGCGCGAACCCGCTGTCGAATCATTTCGTGGTAACTGTCGTATTGATGTCTTGTCAAGCAATTCGTTGTATATTACCATCCATAGACTGTACTGTACGTGCTCTCCTGCTCGCGCTATCACGAGTCCACTGGTCCAGAGTTGCATCTTTCGTTTGTAGCTTCTGGTTTCCTTCATGGGTGGAGCCAGCAATTTGGCAACTGTGAATTCTTCCCATTTGAATGTATGAGAAACAATCGATTAGAAATTGGGCCATGCCCCCCCTCAAGAATCGATTGTTTCTCATTCATTCAAATGGGAAGAATCCACGGTTGCCCAATTTCTGGCTCCGCCCATGGTTTCCTTTCGTGATTCAAAATCCTCAGTGGAGGATCGTGCTGTTTGGCAACCTTGCTTTCGTCATTTGAACCTACGCTAAATTATCGATTCCTCTTAGGAATTTAATGATTCCCCTGAATATCGATAATTTAACTTAGGGTTTTGTGTTTTGTTTAAGGACGTTTTAATGTAGAGAATCCGTTGTTGCCATATAGAACGACTGAACGAGCCACCATTGGTCACTCTTTGAAACGTTTCGATGTTCCAACAAATCGCGTGAAAATCACACGAAGCATCAGAAATACTCTAAATCCGCTATTGAACCCATCCAAAGGCGTTTTTAGAGAAACCAAAGATTATGCGGTCGAATAAGCGGGTCATTAAATGGGGGAGTCCCATCTAATTGCAATTTTTTCTGTCCTGAAAAAAAAAGATTACCAGAAGCATGACTATATGTGAACCGATGTAAGGTATAGTAAAGTTACAATAATTCTCGTGTTTGTACCATGGTTCTTGAAATTTTTCAAGAAATTCTAGTTATGTATAACCATATTCTGGTATTAAGGCTAGAACTTTCTGGTCAAAGTACTAGACTTTCTGTGGTTCACATATCGTTGTGCCTCTGATAATGGGTCTGTTGCAAATTTTTGCTACAACGATTAAGAGTGTTTAATCTAATGTAAAATCACCAGAAAAGTCCATTGGTGGCATCAAAGTGTCATAAAATGCAATAATAAACTTATAAGAGGCGTTTTATGAAATCCAAGATGGCGGATAAATATCGAGCAATTTCTATGCATGAACCACGAACCTCCAAGGATAGCCAACACCACAATATCGATCTCAACCAATCACAACGTAAACAAACACATAACCTCTACCTCCAGTGAGGTTGTCAAAGTTGGCCATCCTTGGATGTTCACGGTGCATGAATACAGATTGCTCGATATTTCTCCGCCATCTTGGATTTCATTTAACGCCTTTTGTGATCTTATTATTGCATTTTATGACTTCATCACTTTTTTAATTTCGGCCGATTCTTGGGGGTGGAGTTCCCCCCTCCTACCCGCAAATGACGCTACTGGGATATTTGTTCGAGAAGCTCACCCCTAACCCATTGACTGTGGTCTCGATTAATGTGTACTTTCGTGCCGTGACCTACAGACAACCTGCAATTCATGCAAGTGTCACTTATTGCATCGCAATTCGGTCGACGAGTGCTCAGCGCTCATTTGAGGGGCTTCATCGAGGCTAATGGTATCTCGCGAGTTGGTTGTCACTCGTATAGTATAGTACGGGAATCGAAGCGACAATCAACGCGTATAATCGGCTTAATTCTTTGTCACTTGAACACATTGCTCAATGCCCATGCTCATCATATCCGCACACCATGCCGCGTGGGCTCCGTTTTCGATTTTTGTTGTTTTTGTCGTTTGCTGCAGGTATATTCTAATTTCTAACCCTTGTGATCCCAAGCTATTTAACCCTTTCATTACCGCGCCCGAGTCAATTTGTTTTGGTCACCAAGTCCAATCAAAACAGTTTTAATTTACTGTGGATAACTGGAAAAAATTGGTGTTCAAATAATGTTCTTCGGAGCGCCTTCAATTCATAGCATATGCAAAACTAGCACTGCTGAGTAGGGACATTTAACTACACTCTTAATAAAGCAGTTGCAAGGGTCTGAAATGTTGTGTTTTTTATAAAGAAAATGAAAGTACTTGATGAGCAGAGAACAAAGATGCCTTTGGTTTCTAATTAAGTTCCGTTGTTCCGGAGATGATATTTTTGCCCAAAACGCATTGTTTTCAACGGGAATTCTGCGTAGTCACGTTAGTACGCACAGGATTTTTTACAACTTCACACGTGTGTATCTCCTTGACATTCAAAAAACAATGTTCCGCATGTAGCGTCTTCGATTAACGGTGTAGGCAAAATCAACACCGTGGAGTAGGAATATTTAACTATTCGCGTTATTTTGAGCGAGGAATCTGAAACTGTCTTTGTAACCTGGTGGTGAAAAGCTTAATTATTTATTGATTATTTATTTATTGCAAAATTTGTTTCGCACATTCTGAGTCTGCAAACTTTTGCTTTAAACTAGTGATCATAGTTGAATTTTATGTAAAAACCAGCGGAATTCACCCGAAAACAGCTGTAACGGTAAGATCGTAATGACGAAGCTACGCAAGTACCATAGGAGATTCCTCTCTAATTTGTCACTTTCTCTACGGAAACACACAGACATGCCTCAATTTAGATAGGAATCTCCCATGATACCTGCGACCTGCGTAGCTCCACCACCTAGCCCACTTCTGAGAGTGAATTTTGTGATTTTTAGTGTGTACTCTTCGACATTTTTACAAGTTTTTATGCAAGACTCAATTTTTCAATCACCTGTAGCAAAAATTTTCAAGAACCCCATTCTATACACATTACACACGCGTGAAATTGCGCATCTTTCGATGCGTGAAAATTCGCCTCCTGAAAATGAGCGCATGTTTTTCGAGCGATTAATAATAGTGTCATTGAAAACGCTCTCGACTCATCAGCAGGTATAATGGGATAATGAATCGATGGTCCTGGAGTGGTCCTTCTCCTCTATTCGAGTGCCAGTGGTCGAGTGGTCGCGATCACTGGCCTCCGGGCTGCGGGTCAGTTCTGACGCATTCCATGGCGATTGTTTCCTGTCTGCTCTGTTTTTTCTCCTTTTTTTTTTTTTTTTTTTTTTTCCCTCTCTTTCTCTCTCTTTTTTTATTTTTATTAATCAGTGGAGGATGATGCTGTGACTGGTGTTGGGGAATCGTGATAGGGTACAGGTAAAGGGTGGGGGAGGAAGGGGGGGGGGGTTAAATGAGGAGGAGTGATGATCCGACCACCTTCACACACTAAAGCCTCCGCCAACGACCACACTCTGAGTTGGGTCGAGCCTCGAGCGGGCCCAGGCAGGGGCTGTGGTGGGCTTAAGCGACGCACTGTGGTCTGAGATGGAAAAAAAAATTGGCCAAAAGTTAGAAACTACTTCTTTTTTTTTTATCAATTTACAAGGGGTGTTCAATAAATAAGGCGCTTTTGTCTATAAAACGAGAACGAATCAACGAAAAATAACGAACGAGATGGCAAATTAAAGCAAATTTAATACTCTTTCAACTTACAAACTTATATTTTGTCATATTTACAATTTACAGTGACGCATGTCTGCAGACGTTGAATCCATTTTTGCATTACGTTGAAGAAAAAAAAAAAAAAGCCTGCGGTTGTGATCTATGATCTACGAGTATTTGGCAACCTCACATCTCCGAGACTCAAAAAACGGAGATACTGATAAGATGAGCGTCTCAATCAGCCGATCAAACGTTGACCTACAGGTTGTCATATAAAAGTTTCATCAGTATCAGGTCAGTACCAAAGTTGCGACATCATGAGTGAAAAGTCAAAAAAGCTGAATCAGCTCAAAAAATCATGTCGACCATTTTTTGGGATGCAAACGGGGTCATTCTTAAGAAATATCTGGAAAAAGGGCATACTGTCAACTCTCCAAGATACTGCGATACTATGCGAAATCGGAAAACTCGCATCCAAAGAATTCGACCGGACAGGACAGCTTTCCTGTTGCATCATGACAATGCAAGACCACATTGCAGTGCAGAAACAAAAAAGTCGCTGGATCGGCTGAAGTTTCAAGTGGTGCCCCCCCCCCTTCCCCCTACAGTCCAGACTTAGCTCCGAGTGATTTTTGGCTTTTCCCAAAGCTCAAAGAAGCCTTGAAGGGTAAACAGTTTAGCTCTGATGATGATGTGCAGACCTATGTGAGCGAATGGATCAGATCACAACCGCAGGAGTTTTTTTTTCAACGGAATTCAAAAATGGATTCAACGTCTGCAGACATGCGTCACTGTAAATTGTGATTATGACAAAATATAAGTTTGTAAGTTGAAAGAGTATTGAATTTGCTTTAATTTGCCACCTCGTTCGTTATTTTTCGTTGATTCGTTCTCGTTTTATAGACAAAAGCTCCTTATTTATTGAACACCCCTCGTATCATTTAAGGTAGATGTCCCAATTACCGCCCCCCTTAAGAAAAAATTGCCGTAAAATGCCTGTAAAAATGTTAATTTTTATCAAATCTATGATCGGTTTTCACTAGGGCCTCTCAAATACTATCTAGTTTTATGAAAAAAATATAAAGTTGGCGTAATCAATCAGGAAAAAAAATTATTAATAAAACTCGAAAAAATGACCCATGTCCCAATTACCCCCCCCCCCAAAAGTGGCTTTGTCCCAATTACCGCCCCCCAGTTGTCCCAATTACCCCCCTGCATATTTTTACGGGCTTTTCATTCAAACTATCGTGTTTATTGTCAGGAAATAATAAAATTATAATGATTTAAGACGCAGAAAGTGAAGATAACAGATATTTAATAAGTATAACTACTAGTACAAAAAAAATTGAGAAAAATTGAGTAACTTAATTTAAATATTTTCTAAAATTTGTAGGTTTCAGTCATTGACCGATCCGATTTAGTGCCGTAGCGTGCAATTTCGCAACATTGCAGTTTGTCCTTTTAAACTAATGAAAAAGATCGAAATACTGGGTGTTCAGTGAACACCTTCGCATTCGACCTACTGCAGGGGTTTTGAAGGGAAAAATGCAACGTTGCCAAATCGCACGCTAAGCCACCGATAAAAATTAGCAACTTCAGTAAAATTTTTGAATGCACTCAAATGAAAAAGAGTTATAAACTTTATGTTAGTTAATGATTAAGTAAAAGGCAACAAAGAAAAAAAAAACAATGTTCATTTTAGAGGAAAAATTGTCCACACGACTAATAAAAATGACTACAAAAGAAGGGTAGGAAGGCGCTCAAGTACTTGTTTTGAAAACAAAAAAAAAAATGTGTAATGTCAAAGGCAACCTAAAAAAAAGGACTTAAATTTTTACACTAGACTTTAAAAGAGGAACTTAACATTTTTGCCTTACTGAATATAATTTTAAATCCTGAGGAGGAATGAAGTACAAAGAAGGACGTAAATGACTTAAAATGAACTAACCACGTCGGCTAAACAATAATTATACAGGGTGTCAATTAAAAAAGGAGCCAGGCCGAATATCTCGCGAACAGCTCCGAATTTCAAAAAACGCTGAAACACGTGTTGGATTATTTTGAGGGGGGCATCTTTTAAGGGGGTCACCGATTTAAGGGCCCTCTCTAAGGGGCCCCCAGTGGGGGCAGGACCTCCCTAAATCCAATACTTCAAATAGGGACCCCAGTTTTTTATTTAATATTCGAAAAGAAGGTAAAATTCCAAGACTTTTGGTGCAAACCGGAGGTCGATATCGTTTTTCATATTCGAGATATCGAATGTCAAATGTCGATTTACAAAATTCGATACCTCGAATGTGGAAAATGATATCGGCCTCAGGTTTTCGCCAAATGCTAATTTTGGTATGTTCTGTATCACAGAATAGGGATCTTCTCACGGAATTTTTCTGATAGCCTCCCTAGGGGGCAAAAGCGTTAAAAATTTTCAAGAGCGCTAAATCCTAATTTTGACTAAATTTGAGTCACAGCCTTATTTTTTTCTCAAAAGGGCTTGCTTTTTGGAGTATTTTAGACTCCCCGTTTTTTTAAAATTTCCCATTCCTCAAATTAAAGTAATGATGTTTGAAAATGGAACCGTATCGAACTTTAACCTTCGATTTATCGAAAACCAAAATCGCTACCAAGCTGTTGCTTACGCCAAAAGTCTTAGAATACAAAATCTTTCAAACGATGTATCACAAGATGGGGTGTGCCGTAAAAGAAATTAAGTTGCCCCCCTCCCCCTCCCCCCCCAACCCCCCCCCCTCCTTCGAAAAAAGCGTATCCAAAAAACACTTTTACTGTTGTTTAACAACAACAGCAATGACTGTTACTTTTACAGAAAGGGAAGTCAGCTGGAATATTGTTTTAGCGAACAATAGAAAATATTCATTTGACACACTCTTTGATGTTAAACCGAGGTATAGAATGTCAATTCAAGAGTTTTAAAATGTTGCTTCATCAAAATTTAAAGAACGTTAAATGATTCAAATGATGTAAAATGATAGATTTGCAAGCAACTATTCCAACATTTTTAAATATATTTAGTTAGGGCCCACGGCAAATAAAACAACCTAGAAACAGGAAGCATTTTTTTTCTAACAAATCGACTACCTATTGGATTACGATCCCTTTTTTTCGATGTATGCAATGCTAAAAATGTATCAACTCTACTCCAATATGATTTTCTAACGTAAGAGCGTTATACAAAATCTAAAACGCAAAAGATTCAAAAAAAAAAAGCATGGGGGCGATAATTGGGACATTGTGAATTTTCGCATGTCCCAGTTATCGCCACCCCTGGCGGTAAATGGGACAGCAGTGACTTTTTATGTCCCAATTCCCGCCACATCACAAATAAAAAGTAAAATTGAGGTTCCTTTCAAAACAAAATTGTTTTCAGTCAGAAAAATCATTAAATTAAACGCTGAAACAACCAAACATATTAAAACAATGTAACGTATAAGAGAAAATGAGTGATTTGCTTAACTTGTCTCTTAACGTGACAGCTAAGAAATGAGCGGAAACAGGTGGTGCTCGGCAGGTGTCCACTTCCGTGATTTTTTTAGGGCACAGTGCTGCCACCTATCAACTTCAAACTTTTTCACCAGTTCAGCCGACCTATTTAGAACACTTAATCCACATTCACTTGAATTTCCCTGCTAGTGTGAGCTTATTTTAAAGAATAAATGAATAGGGGGGCGGTAATTGGGACATGGGCGGTAATTGGGACATCTACCTTAATAACTTCCAAGACCAATTTTAATCCAGAGAACACTTTCACTTTCATTCTCCGAAGTGTCCCATGTTAGCCTGTAGTCCCAAGTAACCCCATTATGAATAGAAGCCATTTCAAGTTTTTGACGTTTGTAAAACAATGTTCCGCGTAGAGCGCCTTCAATTGACGGTGTAGGCAAAATCAACACCGCGGAGTAGGGATATTTAACTACCCGCGTTATTTTGAGCGAGGGATCAGAAACTGTCTTTGTAACCGGGTGGTGAAAAGCTTAATTATTTATTTATTTATTTATTTGATGTAAACATTGTTTCGCAAATTCTGAGTCTGCAAACTTTTGCTTTAAACTAATGATTATAGTTGAATTTGATGTAAAAACCAGCGAAAATCACTTTGAAATAAATCTAAAATTCAGCAACAAACTCCGAAAACAGCTAGAACGGCAAGATCGTAGTGACGAAGCGACGCAGGTATCATGCAATTAATCACACTTTTATCAAGCAATTTAACTCTTTGAAATGTCACCGAAAAGTTTTAATTTAAGCATAAACGGTCGAAAACGATGATTTTCGATGACTTGCTTTCCACCTATTTTAGGGCCAATTTTTTTCGACCTGAGACCACAGTGCGGCGCAGTGAACGTATCGTTCGAATGCAGTAGTAGCAAGAAGGCGCAGGCACACAGTGGGTCACAATGGAATGGAATTTCTCGGATATAATTTTACGAATCGATATCAAGATTATAAACACTGGAAGCAAAAAAATAGGTTAATGGTGTGTGAATAATTCATTTTAGAACTTAAAATGAGTCAAACACGGTTGGTTTTGCAAGCAAATTTTAACTCTATAATGTTTTTTAAAGTTTTTAAACAATAACAAATTTTCATGTCCGGAGGAATCCGTGTTTCGAACCGATGCGATGTGAGGCGGCTCGTTTACTACAAATTAGCGTTCTCCTCCTACTTGAACCAGTGCCGAAGCCTCTACTTTTCGGAGGGTCAATTAAGGGCTTGCGTCCCTCTCCCCCCCCCGGGGGGGAGGAGGTGTTCCTCCTTATTGCATGTGAGGGTCTGACATTTTGATCAGAAGTACATAGGCATTAAAAATCAACATTCCCAATTGTTTTCCGCGCGGGTTGCTTCAGCAGTGTTATAATGGGGTAGTTGCAAGGGGCTGAAAGTTGGTTATTTTTAGAAAGAAAAATTAAAGTATACTCGGTGAGCTGAAAACAAGGATGCCTTTTGAATTCTAAAATTAGGTTTCATGGTTCCGGAGATACAGTTTTGGCCCAGAATTCATTGTTTTAAATGGGAATTCCGCGTTGTGACGTCACAACACTCACAATTTGTTGCAATTTTACACGAGTGTATCTTCGAAACCGTGACACTTCTTGGGAAAACAAACAAATGCATTAATTACGTTCATTTTCTTTTTTAAAAAACACCTAATTTCAGACCCTTGCAAGTTCCAACTACCCCATTGAATGGGTCTGTTGCAAACTTTTGCTTCAGCGCTATAGAGTGTTCAATCTGATGCAAAATCTCGTGAAAAGTCCATTGGTGGCATCAGAAAGTCATAAAATGCAGTATGAAACTCACGAGAGACGTTTAATGAAATCCAAGATGGCGGTAAAATATCGAGCAGCCTGTATGCATGCACCATGAACATACAAGAACAGCCAACCTCACAATATCGATCACACCCAATCACAACGTAAATAAACACATAACCTCTGAAGCTGTGAGGTTGTCAACGTTGGCAATCCTTGAATGTTAAAGGTGTATGCATACAGATTGCTCGATATTTTACCGACATCTTGGATGTCATTAAACGCCTCTTGTGAGTTTATTATTGCATTTTATGACTTTCTGATGCCACCGATGGACTTTTCAGGTGATTTTACATTAGATTATACCCTCTTAATTGTTGTAGCAAAAGTTTGCAACAGACCCATTGGTTGAATATGGATTAATTTATGTATGTTGGTTTATGTACATGTATGTGCATTTTAGCATGCTAAAACGCTTGTAACTACAACTTGTACTCGGATTTGTACTTTTGGTGAAACAGGGCCCTCTGGCCCTGGTAGTTTTAGCGAAAAAGATACACATTTCTCTTATGGTTTAATTTTAAATGTGTATCTTTTTTTGCCAAACTTGGCAGCACTGAATGTTGATGACTTTTGGGGGAGGGGAGGCTGTTTGTAAGAGTGGTTCAGAAAACTGTAGGTGTAGAAGGTGGGAACTTGAACGTTTTCTTTTTTATCGTTCTGTCCTTGTATCTTTCAATTCGATTTAATTTCCTTTTCCTTTCTTTCTTTTATCTGTTTTCCCTTCTATTTTCTTACTTTTTTCAAGCCCTCCGCCTCCATCCAAAAATGCGTGGAGGGATTTAGCTCCCGAAGTCCCCCTCCCCCCAATCACGGACCACCACTGTGTCTATCGATTTATTGCAATGGGGCTCTTGCAAACTTTTGCTGTAAGCAAACGAATAGTCTAATATGATGTGAAAATCACGAAAATCACACCACAAAAGTCTGAAATTCAGTAGTGTATTCACAGTTTGTAATGGCGGAGAGACGGAGGTATCATGGGAGATTCCTGTATATACTATTTCACTTTCTCTACGGAAACACAGAGATACTCGTATGTCTCGATTTAGATGGGAATTTCCCATGATATCTGCGTCTCTCCGCCATCAAGCCCTTTCTGAGAGTGAATTTCGTGATCTTTTAGTGTATTATCGTCATTCTCACAGGTTTTTATGCAAGAACCAACTCTTCAATTCCTTGTAGCAAAAGTTTGCAAGAGCCGCCATGCGCCACTGTATGTTCCGATGCAAGTATTGAGCCCAAGTGAAAACCCTTCGATATCACCATCAGTTGCGTAGCGTGCAATTTGGCAACGTTCTGTTGTGTCCATTTAAACCCATGTAAAAGGTCGATGGCGAAGGTGTTCACCGAACACCCAATAGTTCGATAGTTTTAATACGTTCAAATGGACAAACTGCAACGTTGCCAAATTGCACGCTACGCCACTGATCGCCTTATGTGGTCATGGCGTGGCTGTAAGCTTAAGAGTGAGCGATCAGTCTCATCTGATTGTGAGTGTGTTTGAGAGAAGTGTGCCACACAAAAACCAGTCGTGTTAGAAACTGATGAAAAAAAGGTAGACGAGTCAAAACGATGAGTTGATTGGGAGCCTAAAACGGAAAACCGGCGACCAAACAGTTGCAGAGAGCTTATTAATCAGCGGACGAAGACAGTTTAGCGTCATTATTACATCATCAAGTCTCAAGTGTGGCCAACCCGGCCCGAGAAATCAGTAGGCTCACCCGCACACTGTGTATAGTGCGCAGGACGCTCCTCGTCGCACTATGGGCCAAGACCGCCGAAAAGTGGCAAAAATCAGAAAGCAAATTTCTCATCAATACCACAGAATAATACAATCAGAACGGAAACTCCCGTACGGTAAGAGCCAATGGAAGCAAGTTTGGAATTTAACGGCACCAATAGGCAACGCTGTGGTCCTATTTCCCAACATGGCGGACGTGTGTGATTTGTGTTGAAACTGCTTTATTTCTGTAAATTCTGGAAAGAAATCATAAGTTTCCAGCCTCACTTTTATTCTAATGGCATTTCCGAATGAAAATTTCGCGGATCATGTCCTATCTTTTTTTTTCGCGCGCGGATCCAGATGTAAACATCCTATATCCCAACATGGCGGACGCGAAATGAATTTGCTTCAAAATCTGACAGAGTTTCCGTTCTGATTGTATTATTCTGTGTCAATACATCAGTTATAAACATTCAATACAAATTTTAACTACTGAAAGCACCTTTTATCAAGTAATTTAATTGTTGAAATGTCACTAGAAAATATTAAATTTAGCTCTTAAAAGGTTGAATACGAAGATTTTTGATGACTTTTTTTCACTGAATTTTGGCCAATTTTTTTGATTATACACCATTGTGCGCCGCGCCGGTTGGCGGTCGGCCGACCCACCCGCATTGCAAGCGAACGACTCCGCACCGATTGGAGGTGCAGCATAAAACCGCATGGACGCGCCAACGCGAGGAATGGCGTGCGGCTGTGCGATATAGAGCTGGGTTTAAAAGATACAAATTATTTTTGCGATTTTAGTATACAAATTAAAAAAAAGTCAGAGAAACAATTGGAAGTGTTTTGGAAACGTCTTCAAAACACAAACAATAATAAGATGGATATGAACAAGATATGTTCAATTTTTATTTTTATTTTTTTTTTTAATATAGGTATGGTATGCTATCATGGGCGGCTTTTAAGAGGAGAGGGGTAAAGGGCGTGAGCTCAATAATCAGAGGAATTACAGCTTGGAACTTTTTTGTCTGATGTAGTGAAAATCAAGAAATCATAGTATTCCGAAATTATACTACTCACCTTACTTCTGATACAATATGATACGAATACCAATTTTAACCCATATATGCCCAACTTTATTTGAACATGTTGGGTGTTTTTTTTGGTGTTTTTCTCAAAAAACACCATCTTAGAGTTAAAAAAAAGTTTAAATTTAAAAATTGTGAAATTTTCTGATCCAGCTAAATTGTAGGTGCTGAAAGATCATAACATTGATTTTCGAGTAAAAGTGGCCAAAATTTACTGTAATCTGGTCCAAAAAAATATCCATCATCAGTGGGTTGTTAACGACCCAATGGGCATATATGGGTTAAATACGCCGATGCTGAATTTGTTTGTAGGTTTGAAGGGCTTAATCGAAATGGTAAAAAAAATACAAATCATCACTTTCAATGCTCCCCCCCCCCAACCCTACTGTCACCTCCAAAAGCAGCCCATGTGTGCTACAAAATTTTACGGTCCGACGTTAAAAACTTTTCAAAGTAATATTTTTTGAGAGCTCTTAAGATGATTCCAGAGGGTGGATTCTGCTCATTTCACGAGACGAGACGACTCCGAGTCGTCTAGTCCTATCTCTTCGCTTGAGACTGAGTCGTTTATCTCGTCTATCTCGTGTCGTCTCGTTCGAGATAGACAGGGAT
Source organism: Trialeurodes vaporariorum (assembly GCA_011764245.1). Taxonomy (NCBI): domain Eukaryota; kingdom Metazoa; phylum Arthropoda; class Insecta; order Hemiptera; family Aleyrodidae; genus Trialeurodes; species Trialeurodes vaporariorum. The sequence continues at coordinate 64,211,766 of VMOF01000035.1, forward strand.
AATCAGTCTATCCGATTAGTTCGAACCGTGGACCTCACGTCGCGCTGCTCAAGAACTCAACAGTTTTTGGCTAGAATTGATGGGTTTTCGCAAAATGTACACATTTTAGGAATTTCGGCACCTGCGAGCATACTTCAGGAAGATACCCTGGAAGTTTCAAGCTCAAGCCGAGATTTAGGAAATACAAAGATTCCCATAAACTCCAATGAGTGCGAGTGAGACGGATAGACATAGGGCCAATCTCACTCATTAAGTTTACTCCGGCTTTAATTCTCAACCACTTTTGCTCGTTTTAGGCTCAAGAAATCCCAACATAAATCACACTGTTGCCAAAGTTCTTGGATATTGCGGTTTTTGTTTGTTTTCAATTTAAAGTGCCAAAGTTCTTGGATTTTGCGGTTTTTGTTTGTTTTCAATTTAAAGTGCCAAAGTTCTTGGATTTTGCGGTTCTTGTTTGTTTTCATTTAAAGTGCCAATGTTCTTGGATTTTGCGGGTTTTCTTTGTTTTCAATTTAAATGCCAAAAACATGACTATTTGGTTATAGGACATTTCGTCAACGACTTTTTGTCCGGATACAAATTCGTCTAGGCGTTTTACGTCCACGCATGTATGAAGACAAGAAAAGATAGGTTCATGCGTTTAATTTTGGTCCATATGTTTGATTTTACCGAACATTTACAATTTTTGACAACAGTTTAGAACATGTATGAAAAGTAATCATACTGCAAGGAAAAGAATTTATGGAAATATTGAAAATGCAAGAATGGAAGGTAGATGAAGAGGTGCTTCTGTGGGAACTTCATTTTCGTGTGGAGTAATTCTTGTCCTTACCGATGTCATTCCATTTTTTTCTTTATTTTTTTCCAAATTTTCTGTTACCAAAATTTGTTTAAAATGTCACAATTTTTGTAAAACCCGCAGCTGCCGCTCATAAGGCTCCCAACAATGAATGATCATGTGAGTTTTATCAAAACTTATACCAAAATTATGATGTTTCCCAACTTTGGCAATATTTCCTGTATGGACTTGGTGTTTTTATTTGGACCAATAAACTTTGGACATTATTTACCAAGTGGACCAGCATGTTGCTGCCGAAAAGACGCAGTGACGTAAACAGTTGGGCGAAACATGCGTGCGGACAAAAAGTTGTTGACGAAATGTCCTGAAACCGACTATTTCCACAAGTGTTTCGGAGCGCTATCCATCGGATTGAAATCTTGAAAAATTCCGCCTGGAATCGCCTTAAGGAAATTCTCGTTGAATAAAATGCTTGCGTACTCAAAATGGTTTAGGCTTTTAAATAGAGAAGCCACGACGAACTTCTTACCTCTTATAACTTTTTTTAATACAAAGTGGCGGTTCGTGCAATTTGGCAACAACGAATTCTCTCCATTTAAACCTGGGTAAAACAATCGATCTTCAAGAGGTGCAACTGCACCCCCACCCCAAGATATCGATACTTTTGCACAGGTTTAAATGAGTGACAAAAAAAACATGGTTGCCAGATGCACGAGCCGCCACTGTAATAGGTTTTGCACGTCTTCGAAAAATACTTCATTAGACGAGACCACGAAGTATCAAATTTAATGAGACAGGTATACCCTCAATTTTCCGAACAATCCTTGGTTGAGTCATGCCAGCCCGGTAGTGTCAGTTATTCGAATAATTTATGTAAAATTTGCTCACAATAGAAGAAGGTCAAGCATAGCGTTAACATAGACTTTAGCTTGGAATAGGTTTATATTCCACCTTGTTTTAATGTTTCGTGGTCTTGGATTTTTCCTGAAAAGTAATTTATGAATGAAAGCGTGGAGTTTATCATCGCAGAATGATTGCATTAATCATTCCGTCAATTTTTTTTTTTTTTTTTTTTTTCGAAGCAGTTGAATAAAATTCGTTATTCATGACGCAGTCGAGCTGTCGAGTACTTCATAAATCGTTGCAAATGTGTTTGGCTTGATTTTAAGACATTTTATTATTTCGCTATCTTACCGGTCCCTCTTTGTTCCTCTTTTTTCCTCTAGACTCGACTTTATTAATCACGAAAATAAAGTCATTATAGACGGTTTTGGTGATGACGTCTTCCGGTGGAAAAGCTTGTTGAGCTCTCCAAACTATCTCTCTCCCGCGCTCACTTATAACCTCTGTATTGCTATCTCACTCTCATCTCTAAAAGCGCTTACAGAGATTTTTTTTTTTGGTGAACTTTTTTTGCAGAAATCTACGGAGTCCTTTTAAAGCGATTTCGATACTAAAATGTCGTAAAACAATAATTCTACCCTGTATACAAATTTGAATCTATAGAAAGAGATGACTATATGCATAAGGGTCTGCACAGGAGGGGAGAGTGAGAGAGATAGAGTTTTTCACAGCTGATTGTGGCCGATGAGTGCTTTATTGACAATCGTTTACCTCTCATAAGTCGCACTAAAACTGTAGGTATGTTATACGGCATTCAAAATACGATGGATACATTTTTTTCAACTTTTAGACAACTGCTGATCGAATGGTGTTTTTTTTTTTTTTTTTCTTTTTTGGCACTGTAAATTTCTCGCGGGTAAACGATGAAAAAAGCTGAAATAAGCATGATAGCTCACTAAAATTTAAGCCCGCAACTAATGCGCCTACACCTGAAATTTTGCTGATGGGATAAAGTAGCGTTCTCACTGCCGTTTTGTGGATGTTTGACGACATTCTACACTCCATCGGTGACGCAACCGGTTAAAGGAAAGACTATACTGATTTTGTAATGATTGCAGAGTGCCACCAAATGTTCGGAAAACGTAAAAATAATAAAATTTGTTCTTCGTCAATTTTTGGTTCCATTTTCTCTCATTTCATTCAAAGCACCTCAACATGAACATACCAGTATTGTTCTGTACTAATAAATCGAAAGATCGTGGAAAGTTCTAAGAATCGTCAGCGTTCGCAGTTCGTCATAACCTAAATCTGTTAAAGCAAGGATTCATTCAATTTTTGATTCTACAATCTCCATGCCTCAATTTTTCTTCCTATGAAAGCATTCGTATATGGTTTATTTTCAATTACAACCTTTTTAACAATGTATTTGCCTTCTTTTGTGCAGGAGGTGGTGATGATCTGCTATGCTCGGTGACACCATCCTGATACGCTGGTCTCAAGATGGTTATCGTAACCAGAGTAAGTTGATTTTTTTATTTCCTATTTTATTGGCTGTAAAAGAAAAAGATTTAAACCTATGGTAATTTTAAGCATAGAGAAAATGATTTTTTAACGGGAACCATATGGACTTATATTTCATATGTCTAGAAGTAGGTACTTAACTTCTGTAGGTATTTTCATATTTACAATCCCATTAATGCAGTGGCGGCTCGTGCAATTTGGCAACAGTGTTTTTATCCCATTTAAATACATTGAAAACAATCGAAACTTGAGGAGGCTGCCAGCCTCCGCTTGAATCGATTTTTTACCTAAATTTAAGTGGGAAAAATGCATGGTTGCCAAATCTCACGGGCCGCTACTGCATTAATGCTCAGAATAGTTTTGATTTCTAAAAACAAGAATAATGTTTACAAAAGCCAGAAAGTACTTTTACGAAATACTTGAATTCCCGTTAAAATATGATTTTCTCTGTGAGGTGTAATCCATCTCTTCTTACGATGCCCTAACGCAATAACGTAGCAATGACCGTAGCAGGACCACGTGTATATAGTGTTACCGTAAGAATCATCGGTGAATGGCCGAATCGCGCGGTCTGTTTGCAAACTTTTGCTACAGCTGTAGGAAGGGATAAATCTGGAGTAAAATCACTTGAAAATAAGGTTGGCAGTGTCATAAAAAGTTCCGAAATGGCTCACCAACTCAATAAACGCGTTCATTAAATTTGTAAGTCAATTTTTGGACTTTCTAAAGCTCCTGACTTTATTTTTAGTAATTTTACATTAGAATTGAACCCTCTGCATAGCTGTAGCAAATATTTACCACAGAGCCGTTAAATATTTTTTTTTTTTAAAAATCCACAAAACGGCAATCCTCAGGAGGACCTGAGAGAAGTCCCTTTTTATTTAGAAAAATTTCTATGCAGAGAAAAGTGTTTCGTTATAGAGCAATTTTTAATTACGATGGGACTTTCCCATTATTGTTGACTCCTATTTGACTTCCGTATGGGAATTTCGTGAAACACATTTTTTGAGTCTCTAAGTCAATTTTTGAACTTTTCTAAAGCTCCCAAAATTATTTTCAAGTAATTTCACATCAGAATCAACCCTCTATGTAGATGTACTTAGTCAACGTTTGCAACAGCGAACCATGAAAGAATTCCTTTCAAGAGCCGCAAAATTGCAGTCCTCAGGAGAAGAATCCTTTTCTTCTTTTTTTTTTTTTGAAAACTCTCTTTGCTGAGAAAAGTATTTCGTCATGGAGGAAGCTGCAATTGGACGGGATCCCCCCCCCCCCCATTTTGACTCGCTCATTTGACTTCCGTATTGAAATTAATTTCGTGAAACGCATTCATTGAGTTTTATTGTAAGTCAATTTTTGAACTTTCTAAAGCTCCCAACATTATTTTCAAGTAATTTTACACAAGAATTTAACCCTCTCTATAGATGTAGCAAAAGTTTGCAATTGTACCATCGAAGAATTCCTTTTAAGATCCGCAAACCGGGAGTCCTTAGAAGAACTTTCCTTTTTTTTTTTTTTTTTTTTTTTTAAAGAAAAGAATTAAACAAAATCGCGTCACTAAATCGCGCTGTCCAACTCGACCGACGGGTCCAAATATCTCGGTCAACTGCGCCGACCGTTGCGTTGCGTTCTCAGTCGCCATGCGCCGTTTTACTTTATTGTTTCTATACGAGCACGCTGCCCGTTAAGTGTTTGAGTTCTTGACATTCGAATGTTTTTTTATGAAGTGCTCCTCCTCGAGGATTTTGAACGGGTGCTATTTGCACAAGAATTGACCTTAATCGGAGACCGGGTGTCGCGGTCCGTTGAGTTGAGGAGCGAAAAAGGATTGCGGTTGGGAGTGGGGAGGGGACGAAAGGGGGCTGATGGTGGGGGGGGGGGGGGGGTGTAGCACCATCGGAATCTGCTCGTCCTCAGTTCGGATTGCTTCTTCGTCGAGCGGTGCGGAAGAGAAAGAGAAGATCCACTTGAGCGTAGTTGCCGTTTTTTTACGATAGAGCGCGTCTTAGCGCTCTATACCCTACAGACCTTTGGAGCACCGTGAAAGTTTGAAGGATTTTCCGCGCCACAACTAATTTAACTTTTTAAATACCACGCCCGAATGTACTCGTTCGTTCGTACAATACTGCCTCACAACATTTCAATTTTTTACTGACACACAATTTTTTAGCTGTGTTAATTCTTCCCGCGAACACCAATTTTTAATTACACCTGCGGGTGTGCCAATTTGATAAACGTTATTGCGAACTTCAAGACGGCATTAATGATAACAACATGTTGGCCCTCGCCTCGTATCGAGATAAGAACACCAATGGCACCAGTTACAACATAGACCATGCACACTATGCCTTTCTCGCACCCAAAGTGGCAACTTTTTTTTCGGGATCACAACAAGAAACGTTCAATGGGTCCTATGTGGAATCTTGAGCGAAGATGTTGATGTCAGTAGCCAAACAGAACGGAGTATCCGACGACAAGAATGAGACAAGAATGAAAAAAATGTGAGGTAAAAAAGACATTAATGATAACAACGATATTCCAATGAAACTGACTGTGTGTCATATAGACGTACAAACGACATTAATGATAACAACAATATTTCAATAAAACTGGTCATGGGCGCCCGGAGGGGGGGGGCAAGAGGGGGCACTTGCCCCCCCCTGGAATTCAAAAAAGTCAAAATTTCACGATGAAAAATGAAAGGAAAAAAGAAAATTAAATTAAAATGACAGTTAATCAAAGGAGTAATAGTTGAGAAACTTCATTTCTAGTTTATATTGTAATTTTAACTAATTTTTTGCAAGGAATAATAAATTATATATTTTTTTTTACTATCGTTATCATCTGTCGTCCCTTTATCCATTATATCAAACACGTCACAATTGTTATTATTATTTGATACACCTAAAATGGGTTAATAATTGTACACTATTTGAGTGAAAAAAAAAGTTTTCCCTTTTTACACGGGGGGGGGGTCCCCCTAGACCTTCCGTTGGGGTTCAAAAATTTTGCCCCCCCTTGGAAATTTTTCTGCGGGCGCCCATGAAACTGGTTGTGTTTTATAGGTATTGAAGACATAAATGATGACAATAACGTTATGTACCAAAATGAAACTGACTGAAGGTATATAGGTACAAACGACATTAAGGATAACAACGATATTCCAATGAAACTGACTGTGTGTATAGGCACCAGCAACCACATTAATGATAACAACGATGCACCAATGAAACGGACTGTGCTATAGGTATTGAAGACATTAATTATAACAACGATGTACCAATGAAACTGACTGTAGGTATATAGGTACAAACGACATTAAGGATAACAAGTATGTTCCAATGAAACTGACTGTGTTTTTCGGTATAAACCACATTAATGATAACAACGATGTACAAATGAAACTGACTGTGTGTATAGGTACCAACGAAAGCAATGAAAGCAACGATATTCCAATGAAACGGACTGTGTTAAAAAGGTATATTGAAGACATTAATGATAACAACGATGTACCACTGAACACACACTCGCACACACATATTGTTGCCGCGTCGCGTTCAGCTTAGATTCACTAAAAAGACTCATTTTACTATTTGCCTAATCAGCCTTCGGCATTTGGTCAAAACTTCAGGCATTTGAGCAAGTGCCTAGGTGTTTGCTCAAATGCCTAGGCAAACTACAAATTTCAACGATTTTTATCGCTTCTTTTCTATTTGCCCAAATGCCGGATTTGACCTTTAGCCTGCGACATATCGATTTCTTAGAAGTTTAAATGCATCCACTGACGATCGATACGTTTCTATAGTTTTAAATGGAGTAGACATATATACCGTATATCACGAGCCGCCTTTGGTGATGATCAATGAGATTCGCGGTAAAGTGGGGTTCAGATGAGCATGATGCTTGTCGGTTTCCATCAAATCCATCGGGTCTAAGATGCCTCCTGCTCCTGCTCGATCCATGGCAAAAATACGCTTTCGTGCCCATTTTTATAAGGGCACCTATTACGCATATTACTTAAATATCTCTTTTCAATGGATTACACGGACGAAATGCAAGGTTTCCAAATTGCACGCTTCATAACGTAGCATGGATGGATGAATGCGCTCCTCATCTCTATCTAGTTGCCTGTGGTGCGCAGACGCGACGCCTCTCAATGGAAAAGAAGGTTTACGTCGCTTCTTATTCCTGAATCAGCGCTATACGAGAGAGAGAGAGAGAGAGAGAGAGGGAGAGAGAGAGAGAGAGAGAGAGAGAGAGAGAGAGAGAGAGAGAGAGAGAGAGAGAGAGAGAGAGAGAGAGAGAGAGAGAGAGAGAGAGAGAGAGAGAGAGAGGGGGGGGGGAGGTGGGCATGAATCGAGCGCTTCTTCATCAATTACCCTTTTTTTCTCTCCTCTCTTCTAAATTCTTTAAATGATAGAGGTGGTGTTTAGACTGAGAGACCCGACAGATCGGAGTGTATTCGATTAATCGTTGTCGATAATCGATTCCGGAGCGCCCGTTCGCGGTGCGGTCGTTGATTGTTGAATGTTGCGCGTCGTTGGCTCCCGTTTCACTTGACATGAAATGACGGGACTGTCGCGCAGTCGGATCGCTAATCCGTCAGATTGCGCCACCTCTCACTGCTTCGATATATACATATATATCGAATCATATTCCGATGTTATGGTATTAGGCTACTAAACTAATTAATGAGTTCGAATTTTTGGGGATTATGAATTCTGCGTCCTTGAAAACGCTTAATCATCATTCCTGGTTCCTCGGCTGAAACAGCAGAAATTATCAAGATATTAGATATTAATGGGTGCATTTGGAGGATCGAATTTCCACCCATTCTACTACAACAGCAACAAAAATAACATTTGGGTGATTCCAACCTCCAAACGCATCATTTAATCTGTAATTGTCGACTGACAGATTACAGAGAAACTCTCTAAAATTAATCAGTAGTAAATATCTTCATAGAAAAAACGATGCAAATGAAACTGAATTAATAATAAGAGCCATCAACACTGTGTTAAAATTAAAATGACTTGTTAACATGAAGGCCAAAGCCAAAGGTTGTTGATCGAAAGGCCTTTGGCTTTCATGGAAGTCATTTTAATTTTTAATACAAGATCGGCTCTTATTAGGAATTTAGTTCCATTTGTCTCGTTTTTTCTGTTAATCCAATACATCTTGCTATTTTTGGCAGTTTTAGTCTTGGAACTAGGCATAATAACGCATTTTCAAGGACGTAGGATTCATTATCGGAAGAAGGTCGGATTCATTTCTTAGATTAATGTAACCGAAATTCCCGTTCAAAAATGCGCTTATGGGAAAAATACTTGCACATAGAATAGGTGTGTGTTCGGAGCTAGAGTCCCTATATGTAGAGAGTTAAGACAAGTGAAACCATGGGCGCCGCCATTGGATGCGATTTTGCACATTTCTTTACATTCTGAGGGCCGTTGTTGTGTTTTCGTCCACTGCAAAGATTACAGTGCCGCTGAGGTCCTAACGATGTAATCTTTTACTGCTTTTGTGGATCGACATCTATTTACGCTTTGAAAGATTCTTTTGGGATTTATTGACATTCTTGAGGCGTATCATGATTAATATTAACAGATTCTTCGAAAATTAACTCTTAATCCGCAAAATACCGTTGGTAAACAACTGCGTTTGTAAACAAAAGTGCAAAATCGCATCCAATGACGGCATCCGTCGAGCCTAAAACTCATCGACCAATCAGAAGTTGACTACCCTCTTGTCTTCTTAACTCTCTACATATAGGGACTCTATTCGGAGCTAGAGCCGGGGGGGGGGTCCTTTCAGTGGCGGCTCGTGCCATCCGGCAACCGTGCACTTTTGCCATTTAAACGTATGTAAAAAGATCGATACTAGGTGAGGCGCTGCGCCTCACAAGGTAATCGATTATTTTACACAGTTTTAAATGGCGGAATTCCATTGTTGCCACATTGCACGAGCCGCCGCTGGGTCCTTTACCGGCAAGGGGCAAGGAATACCTTATATCGCTGTACCAAAACAGTCCATCTGATCTTCTGTGCAGGCTTTTTGAATGCGATTAAAAAAAACTTTGAGATTAAGATTCATTTTTTTTTTTCTCTCTCTAAAAACTGTAGTCTTACGACCACACCACGCCACACTAGCCGAAGCGGAATTAGAGTATAGGAACTGAGAAGGTTGTTTGGTCAACGAGAGTAAGAGAGAAGATGGACCGATAACTGTTTTTTTTATCCTTCTCTTTTTTCGTCTTCTTTTTCTTCTTTTTTTTTAATATACCAGTGAGCGGTAGAAATTATAACAGGACTAGGTACCGATTCTGCGGTCGCGCGCCGCGGCCGGCCAACGTGTTCACTATACGGCCACGGCCGAGTTGGGTCGGTCGGTTGGTCTGTTTGAGCAGACCCCTCCCCCCCTTCCCTTATCCGTTTTTCTCTCTCTCTCTCTCCCTCTCTCCACCTCCCCTCGCAACCCCTCTCTCCCTATCGGACTGCAAGACCATCACCGCCACTCGCTACGCGAAGATGAAGAGGCCGCGACCGTGGCCGTGGCTGTAACCGTGGCCAGTTGACACCGTTGCCTTTTTTTGCGAAAAATGGCCCCATTCCAAGGCTACGGAGTATGGACTATACCCGCGTTCAGTTACGTAACGATTTGTCGTTTACCGATTACCGATTTGTCTTTACATGCTGTGGGTTGGCCGACTGTCGTGGGCAAAGACTTTTGAGACCGGCTAAGCAAAGACCGGAATATAAACATGACACATGCCCGATAGTGGTTTACACATTATGTTCAGATGAGGGTTGTTACATCCCCGGTCAAAGTTTGGCATGAAGCTCCATGACCGAAATTATATGGAATTCCGTGGAAATTCAGGCCCTCGGAATTTTTTATATAGGGAACTTCACGGAACACTATCACGAGGGACACTATGTTAATTGCTGCAAGCTATCTAATGTTCGATTTAGATGTGAAAACTTCCAAAAATATAACGATGGTAGCACTAAAAACTTAAGAAAACCGCGCGATTCTATTGGCATGGCGCATGGCGGTGCCGGGCATTAATAATGGCCACTCCATCCAGGAATGGCCAATGAGAGACGACATTCTTTTGGCACCGGTGTCACCAGGTGCACTAAGAGGAGTCACTTTTTTAAAAGCAAGGAAATACGTTTACTTGTGACAGTTTTCCTAGCGCGAAGTTTTTTTTTTTATTTTTTTTTATTGCATGTTTGGTTATTATAAACATACCGATTACTAAAGGTTCAGTGCTTGTTGCACTATACACTTTTTTTCTTAACTATATATTATATACATATATGTTTGATCCAATGATCAATCCATTGTCACAATTTATACACAAGATAAAGTTGAAATTAAAATTACAGTCAGAATCAAAGTTAAAATTAAATTAAAATTAACAATAAAAAATTCAAATTGAAATTGAATTAAAACATGATGTGCGGGGGCAGTAAATGTTGATGCTGTAGTTATTATTGTGACAGTATTAACGTTTGCAACATTGGCGGATAAAGGGGGGGGCGAAGGGGGCGATCGCCCCCCCCCCGTTCGGCCCAAAAAGTGGGAAAAGAGGGGAGATGAGGAAAGGGAAAAGCAATAGCAAAAACAAGAAAAGGGAGTCATTGAGGGGCGAAAATCCAAAATTCGCCCCCCCCCCCCGTTCGCGAGGTCTGGATCCGCCACTGGTTTGCAATAATATCTCACGTCATTCCGACGCTTTATTATTTCAACCCTATTTTAGGTTTAGACATTTTTTTGTTGTTGTGCGAAGTAAAGTTCTGATTGCATGAAGGAGAATCAGGAGAATCACTGTCACAACAAGGAATATTTTACTTGTAGCTGCATACATTTTCCTTGGGTTAACAGAATTCCCCTTTAGTCAATATTTCACTGTGCAGTTTCCTTAACTTAAACGAAATACACATTGGATTCAAAAAAGAATTCTCTCAATGTGTCACGCCGTCACAATATTAGTTGCTACTATCCCCCCCCCCCCCCAATCTTGAAATTCGTCCATGAAACGATGTTCAGGAAATTCAATTTATCGACCGCCCGTGCGTTGCTCATTGCACAATTGACTGTTTTATATGTACAGTAGTGCAATATATCTTATGAATTGCCGCCCGAGGAGCTCTGGTTCGAAACAAACTGTGATTCTATGCATTTCCCCCATAAGCGCATTTTTGAACGGAAATTTAGGATATTAAATCAAACAATCAGCGCAACCTTTTTGCGATTATAAATTCTAGGTCCTCAAAAATGCTTCGTGGTCCCACGCCCGGCTAATCCTGTCAAAATTAACAAGATATCATAAATTAAACGATACATTTGGAAGTTGGAATCACCGAATTGTTTTTGTCGTTGTGGAATCGGCGAGATTTCGGGTGATTCTAACCTACAAATCCAACGTTTAATCTGTAGTATCTGATTGATTTAGGGAGTTTTAGTCTAGTAGGAACCAACCATAATGGAGCATTTTTGAGGACGTAGAATGCATAGTCGCAGAACGTTTGCGTTAATTGTTTGACTTAATACCCTAAGTTCGTTCCCTAAGTATACATTCAAAAGTTCTCTTTTTGGGAAAATTCATTGAATCATAGTTTGTTTGGAACCATTGGCCCTCGAACGGTAATCGATGCGATATATCGCTCTACTAAAACAGTCTGTATGGTATTAAATGACAAATTTGGCGGTAAAAATCAAAAACCTCCCCTGGTGCTTGAATTTATCCTTTAAAAGCTTCCAGGCCTAAATTTTACTGACTTGAACCACTTCTCTAACACATGACTCTATCTGTTAAATGAACACAGAGAGTCCAAAATTAGTTCAGCTGCAAAATCATAATTTTATTTAACCCTTCAACTGCCAGGTAACGAAAACAACTCAATGTTCGCTCGCTCAAATTAAGCGGGTAGCTAAATTTTCCTACATCACGCTGTTGATTTTGCATACACAATTAATTGAAGGCGCTCGATAAAACATTATTTTGCAAGGGTTAACGATTTGGAGTAGCTCCTAGGTTAATGGCATAGTATAATGTGAATAAAAAACTGACGTCGTGTGATGCGTAAATCTAGTCTCAGAAACGCTTTTACTCGAGCGTGGGATTTAAATGGTTGAGGTGACTTTAGTTTGCTGATTCTTGACCGTGTAATCACAAATTTATGTTTTTTTTTTTTTTTTTTTTTTTTTTTTTTTTGTCAGGGGCGTGTTTTCAACGTTTGCTTGGGGAGGGGGGTATACCGATGACAATCCCCCCCCCCCGCTTCTCACGCGTACCCCTAAAAACTCTGACAATCGAGGTCCTTGATGACCTTAATGTCCGTCTTCACTTACGCTGTAGGAACATTTTTTGGCAAAACCACATTTTGCCGAGTAAGACACTGTCTCGATGCAAAATTTTTATTGGCGCGTTAAAATAAGCAAAAAATTAAAAAGGCATCAAAAACTGTGGACACAGTCGTCTGTGTGTGTGTGTGTGTGTGTGTGTGTGTGTGTGTGTGTGTGTGTGTGTGTGTGTGTGTGTGTGTGTGTGTGTGTGTGTGTGTGTGTGTGTGTGTGTGTGTGTGTGTGTGTGTGTGTGTGTGTGTGTGTGTGTGTGTGTGTGTGTGAAAATTGTGGAGGCGAAGAAGATACCCCTGGCGGGGCGACCCCCCTCGGCCCCATGGGCGTCATTTAGGGGGGGCTGGGGGGGCAATTGCCCCCCCCCCCAAGGATTTGAAGTCAGGCTCAAAAACTGGCACGAATTATATTGATGAGCAAAAAGAAAAAAGGTCATCCGATTATTGCCCGCAAAAGACGGCTCTTTGGCTCTAAAATTATATTGATGAGCCCAAAAAAAAAAAAAAAAAAAAAAAAAAAAAAAAAAAAAATTATCCGATTTTCCGATTTTTTTTTCCCCCTTCAAGCCGAAAATTATAATGATGAACCAAAAAGAAAAAAAAGGTTATCCGATTTTGCCCCCTCCAAGCCGAAAATTATAATGATGAGCAAAAAAAAAAAAAAAAAAAGTCATAAGATTTTTTGCCCCCCTCCCCCCCCCCAAGCCGAACTTGAAATGACGCCCATGCTCGGCCCTCACCCCTTGAATGACGCCGTCCACATTAAGGCGGTATGGCAATCCTGCCAACTGCTGACGAGAGAGAGATGGATCGGGTATCCATTGAGGTACATCATAAAAAAACGTAACTTCGGCTAAGACAGGAGGGAGCAACGTTGCCAAATGTATGGAGTAGTCGTTCACCGGATATTTCCCATAATAATCAATGTAATTAATATAAAATCTACGGTTCTAACCTCAAATCTGGCAATGCTGTGGCGGAGGACGCGCGGACGGATCTCCTGCATATACGGCAAAGACTGGATACTGGTTACAGGTTACTGGACACTGGTTCAAGATCATGGTTCCGTGGGGGGGGGGGGGGGTTAGCAGCGACTCTGCTACGGGCGTTCTAATTGCACGTTGCATCGGCGCGGCGGCAGCAGCGGACCATGCAACGGATCGCGGACCGGACCGGACCGGCCCGAACCCAAGTCGCTCCAATTCCGATGTTCCAAGTTTTCGCATTTTCAGGAATAGTTAACAACTATAACAAGCGAACGAAAGGGAAAGTGGGAGTGCGGTTGTTGTATGTATATCTCTCCGTGGGAGGAAACTGTTGATACTACAATAACGCCCCCTCCCTGCCGCCCCCCTCACCTCCCCCCCGCCCCCATATTTTATACATTCACGGAGTCACATACGCACACTCATGCACAGATCTTGTACATGAGTCTCGATTGTAGGAAGGCGATATCAAGAGTAGGTTGGTGGTCGGTGGTTTATGTTTTCTGACCCGCCTCTCCGGTAGTGTTCTAGAAATCCATCGGGATTCATTCATCCGGAATTTACTTGGAGCGGGGATTTAAGCTCACCGAGTCGGCCTCCGTGGCGTGGTCTGGTGGTCAGCGCAACTCGTCACAAACCTAGAGGTCCCGGGCTCGAATCCTGGCCTATAGGTGACAAGATTTGACGATCTCAGATCCAGTCGTCTCGGAATGATATGGATGTAACTCGTCTCTCTTTCACCTTTTCTTCTTCTTCTCTCTTCCGTTTCGTATGTTGGGCCCTAGTCAGTGGCGTCGCGTGCAGTTTGGCAACAATGTATTCTAACCATTTAAACTCGTGTAAAAGATCGAATTCAGGGGGTGCACAGTGCACAGGGAAAATTCGATATATTTAATGAGTTCAAGTGGAGCAGTTGCATAGTTGCCAGATGGCACGCGACGCCACTGGCTCTAGTTGGCGAAAGTGGACACTTAAACTTCCATAAAAAAAAGGAAAAAAGCTCACTATGAGTGAATAATAAACTCGTAACTTGACTATCAATCCATTGGTTCCAGGTTCAAATCTCGGTAGTGGCATCAGATGTTTCACTGGTCTTATACTGTCCCTCGGACTGAAAATAAATTGATATCAACCCTTTTACTACCAAGCTCAGGTTACCATAAAAAATCAAAGCTATAACTCGCTTTTTAGTGGGTAGTTAAATATTCCTATTCCGCAGTGTTCATTTTGCCTATCCAGGAGATTGAGGCGCTCTACGAAACGTTATTTTGCGAATGTTAACTATGGGGCTCTTGCAAACTTTTGCTGTGATCAAATGAATAGTTCGTTCTGATGTAAAAACCGGCGAAAATTACGAAAATCACACTGAGAAAGTCTACAATTCAGTAATAAACCTACATAACTACTTTAATGGCAAGATCGTAATGGCGGTTCGACGCAGGTATATCATGGGAGATTCCTGTCTATTATGTCACTTTCTCTACGGAAACACATAGATATGTCACAATTCAGATAGGAATCTCCCATGATACCTGCGTCGAACCACCATATTAAGCTCGATTCTGAGATTGAATTTCGTGATTTTTTAGTGTACTCATTGTCATTTTTACAGGTTTTTATGCAAGAATCAACCCTTCAATCCCGTGTAGCAAAAGTTTGCAAGAGACCCATTTTGAATAAATTTCATTGTCAGTGAGAGATCTAATTGCGAAAACTAATGATCCGGACGTGGTGTTGAAAGTGGTAAACCGTAATGAGGGGTTTGGGCACCAGTAATGGAAGATCTAATAATATTGTCACTCCATTAACAAGTGGCTAATATGAGACGACTTTCCTTTCGCACCGGTGTCATTAGGTGTCACGGTACCATTAATCAGTTATGAATCACTTCTCTGGTGACTATAGTTACACTCTGTTAATCTTCCTTCCCAGCATATAGAGAGAGTGAAGAAATTTAGATGGGAATCTCCCATTAATTAGTGCCCGACGCTGCTATACGATCACGTATTTAGAAGCACTTTATGAGTTTAGGGGCGTATTTCGTAAGTTACCCCTTTCCGTCACAGTGTCTACTATAGTGGACGTCCATTTTACACGGAGCCTTGTGGAAATTCGGAAAAATTGACTCACACATGAAATCATATGAGAAAAGTTCGTTCAATTTAATGGTATTTGTTTCAGATTACAGTGACACTTCTTTCATAATTCATGATAGAAAGGGTTAGTAGTGCTACCATCCTTATTTTTGGAAGTTTTTATGTTTTTAGAACGACCTTTCACCATACAGTACCACGCTCGAGTACATTCGTTTCCAAGACTAGATCTACCTCTCACAAATTCAGTTGCATTCACAATAATTGCGACATCAAATTGTTTACGTTTGATTTGAAAAATAATGTTGCCTGGAGCTCCTTCCATTAATTGTGTAGGCAAAATCAGCACCGCGGTGTAGGGATATTTAACTACCCTCTTATTTTTGTGTCAATGAATTAAATCGCCTCGTGCGACAGCCCCAATCCTGTAATTTCAATAGGAATTTCTTGTTGATCCGTATTTAAGCATCATAATGCGTTCCTTAATGGGGCTCTTGCAAACTTTTGCTATAAGTAAATAAATGGTCCATTCTGATGTAATGACCAGCGAAAATCACGAAAATTACACCGAAAATGTTTAAAATTCAGTAATAAACTCACAAAACTGCTTTAACGGTAAGATCAAAATGGCGCTTCAACGCAGGTATCATGGGAGATTCCTGTCTAATCTGTCACTTTCTCTACGGAAACACAGAGATATGTCTCATTTTAGATAGGACTCTCCCATGATACCTGCTTTGAACCGCCATTATGCCCGATTCTGAGAGTGAATTTCGTGATTTTTCAGTGTACTCATCGTTATTTTTACACGTTTTTATGCAAGAATCAACTCTTAAATCCCCTGTAGCAAAAGTTTGCAAGAGCCCCATTCCAACGATCAATTATTCACCATTTATCCTTTAAAAATGGGATTTCTTTTTTTATATTTTTTTATTTTTTCCTGCGATTTATTATTTTTGGCACCTCCTACGTAGGTATACCGAAAGGGCCTTACACGGATGGAAATACAGTGTATAATGGTGTATATGATTGTATATGCATGTAGGAAACATGCTCGGATGATCCGCGTGGCATGATGAAGAGACCTCTAACGTGACGTGCGCGTGCCGCGCGGTGCTTGGCCCCGTCCAGCGTCCGGTGCGGTGGTCTCCGCTCTGTCTCCGCTCCGCATCACTGCCGTCCATTGTTGCCAAGTCAAACAAAGTCATTTAATTAGATTGTGTATTTACATTTCCATCTTTGTATGAAAGAAATATTATAGAAAACGAACCAGTGACGACTTGACGTAAAGGAAACAGGTGCTTACGGAAATAATGCTGAAATACGAGCTAACAAATTTTGATGAGGGCGTTTTGGCTCAAATCGCAGCCATTTTCAACTAAAAAATTTGAAAAAAATTCAGAAATAATGAACAAATAATTTCAAAATGTGGAGAGAGCCACTATATACTCCTACACACTGTAAATTAAACCACTGTGGGTTTACTTAATTATTTGTCTTTAAAACGGCTCATTTACTTTCTTATCCTACCGTTGCAGTCTCCGTGTCCGTACACATCCAGGTCTGCTCGTAAGTCTATTTTCCCATTCAAAATAACATACGCTTTGCCCAGGAAGAGCAGAAGAGGCGTTTAGGGAGCCCTCAGCCACATTAGCGATTAAAAGTTCGAAAAAGATTAGATCTGCTCGTAAGTCTATTCCCCGTTTTGTAACAACATAGGCGGTGGCCCGGAAGAGCAGAGGAGAAGTTTTAAGAGCCTTAAACCACGTTAGTGATTGAATGTCCCCAAAACTCCTCGTAAGTATACTTTCCCATTCAAAATAACATAGGCACTGCCCTGGAAGAGCAGAGGGGACGTTTTGAGAGCCCTGAGCTACGTTGGCGATTAAAATGCCACAAAAAGGTCAGCTCTGCTCGTAAGTCTATTTTCCCACTCAAAATAGCATAGGCATTACCCCGGAAGATCAGAGGAGAGCCCTCAGGCACGTTAGTGATTATAAGGCCGCAAAAAGTTCAGGTCTACTCATAAGTCCATTTCCTTATTTGAAATAACTTGGGCGGTGCGCGGTGTCCCGAAAGAGCAGAGGGAACATTTATGAAGCCCTTTAACCACGTTAGCCAATAAAATGCCGCGAAAAGATTACAATGAGATACGGCAAGATGCAGCATTATGTTCGACTGCGTTTCATTTTGGCGCGTTTCTTCAAGCTATCAAAATACTATCATTAATGTGTTTGGTTTGCCGTGTGATTGAATAGTTCATAGAATTGAAGATTTCCAACCTGTCAACCAAAACCCAAGGCAAACCAAAATTTTGACTGTTGCCTTAAAAATAAAATTTCGAAAATGTCTCGCTCTGATTAATCTCGATCGATCACTTCAGCAACATACGTAGACATTAAAAGGCCTTAAAAAGTTCAGGTCTGCTCGTAAGTCTATTTCCTTATTTGAAATAACTTGGGCGGTGTTCCAAAAGAGCAGAAGGAACGTTTATGAAGCATGATGCACGTGCACGCGTCGACAAGTGATATGATCGCAGCTGAAAATTTGAACAATTTTATTTTTAAGGCAGTAATCAGAACTCTAACCGTTCTAATTACACTGCAAAAGCGATGTTCATAAAGTAGTGTTTTTGGTGCTTTTGGTTGTTGGTGAGAAACAGTGCATTGGATAATTTAGTCCTCCGGTTTTCGCCACGAGAAAATATTCGTTTAAAAACCCGTAGGGGGTCTATTTTTTTTCTCTCTCTCTTTTCAAACTGTTACAACTTCGTCAATTAGTTACCAAATGTGCTCATGATATGAGCTCAATCGAAAGCAAATGAGTTGACCTTTCAAATGAAATCAAGACCAGATTAGAGGCCGTTTCAGATAACTTTGGTTCCGACAGCTCTTCGTTTACAAGCGTAAAAACGTTAATTTCGGTCACTGCGTGATATATTATGACTTTTTGCCACAAAATAGACTCGGTTAACCATCGTAATGGGTCTGTTGCAAACTTTTGCTACAGCGATAAAAAGTGTTTACTCCAATGTGAAATCGCCTGAAAAGTCCATTGGTGGCGTCATAAAGTCAATAAATACAATATTAAACTCACAAGAGGCGTTTATCGAAATCCAAGATGGCGGCAAAATATCGAGGAATCTGAATGTATGCACCGTGATCATCCAAGGATTGCCAACTTTGACAACCTCACTGCAGGTAGAGGTTGTGTGTTTATTTACGTTGTGATTGGTTGTGATGGATATTGTGAGGTTGGCTATCCTTGGATGTTCGTGGTGCATGCATACAGATTGCTCGATATTTTGCCGCCATATTGGATTTCATTAAACGTCTCTTGTGAGTTTATTATGGCATTTCA
The DNA here is from genome assembly GCA_011764245.1 of Trialeurodes vaporariorum. Classification (NCBI taxonomy): domain Eukaryota; kingdom Metazoa; phylum Arthropoda; class Insecta; order Hemiptera; family Aleyrodidae; genus Trialeurodes; species Trialeurodes vaporariorum. Next base: position 64,230,730 of record VMOF01000035.1, read on the forward strand.
TGACTTTCTGATGCCACCAATGGACTTTTCGGACGATTTTACATACAATGAAACACTCTTTATCGTTGTAGTAAAAGTTTGCAACAGACCCATTAGTGAATATTAACATATAAAGCGTATTTGAAGACTTGATATCGTCCATTCGCGCATGTAAAGGAAGAACTGTTAGGACCGAAGCTATCTGAAACAGCCTCTATAGTTAGTTTAGTTTTGTAGTCAACAGCACCAGTCCCGGTATTTTTGGGACACCCTTTGTAGAATAAATGGGTCCATTGCATAGTTTTGCTACAACAAAATAGAACCTTGATTCTTCTGTAAAATTCGGCGAAAATAACGATGCGCAAATTAAAAATGTTAAAAATCCACTCATTAACTCCGGAAATCACTTCAATTTCAAACAGCCCGCGCTACACTAGACACTATTTGCACCAGTATAGACTGTTTTAGTAGAGCGATATATCGTATCAATTGCCGTCCGAGGGCCTCTGGTTCCAAACAAACTCTGGTTCAATGTAATTTCCCCATAAGCGAACGTTTGAACGGAAATTTAGGGTATTAAATCAAACAATAAATGCGACCTTTTTGCGATTATGAATTCTACGTCCTCGAAAATGCTTAATTATGCCTGGTTCCTTGACTAAAACTGCCGAAATCAATAAGATATTACAGATTAAATGTTTCATGTGTAGGTTAGAGTCGCCCGAAATCCCGCCAATTCCACAACAACAACAATAACATTTGGGTGATTCCAACCTCCAAACGCATCGTTTAATCTGTAATATCTTGTTGATTTTGGCAGTTTTACGGGTGGAACCAAGCAAAATTAATCATTTTCGAGGACGCAGAATTCATAATCGCAAAAAGGTCGCATTTATTGTTTGATTTAATACCCTAAATTTCCGTTCAAAAGTTCGCTTATGGGGAAATTACATTGAACCAGAGTTTGTTTGGAACCAGAGGCCCTCGGACGGCAATCGATACGATATATCGCTCTACTAAAACAGTCTATACTCCTACATAGACGGAACCACCGTGCATAAGTAAACAACATCGTAACTACAAAATGATGGAATTCCGTTCTAAATACATGAACTATTGGCTGCATTTGCTGTCTTGTATTTTCGGTTTATCAAAGATTACAAAATAGTATAAGAAATGTACGCATCTAAACGAAACATTGGAATGTTTGTAAGTTCTGTTCATGTTTACATAAACGAAATGGTTCCATCTATGTAGTTATAAGTCGGTGATGTAGTGTCTAGTGTAGCGCGGGCTGTTTGAAATGGAAGGTATTGTCTGTGTTAATGAGTGGATTTTTAAAGTTTTTAATGTGCATTTTACGTTAGAAACAATGTATCATATTGATGTAGCAAAAGTACGCAACAGACCCATTGCGAAATATGTGTTTTTTTTTTTTTTCGATCTCAAAATCTCGAGTTAATTTGTTTGGTTTTCACTTTCAGGGAGACTACATCTGGATCGAGCCGGTGTCCGGTCGAGAGTTCGACGTCGCCATTGGGGCGCGCGTCATCTCAGCCGAGGGCCGCCGAATCCAAGTCAAAGACGACGATGGAAAGGTAAGAACTTATTTAACGCTATATATACTGTATAGTCGTCGATGACGCTGTAATTTTAATCATGATGCATCCAGGGCTGCCGTTTTGCGTATAATCAATGCTATTTTTCAATTCACCGATGATTCCACCGGTTGAGAAAAGATTACACAGTTCAGTTCAGTGCATGACTGTGATAAACTAAAATACTCGTATCTGTAATCTTTTCTCAACCGGTGGAGTCGTCGATGACTTTAAAAAACTTGCGGGTATTTTAATTAATCAACGGAGTTTCCACCGATGAAGGAAAGATTACAGATCAGAGTATTTTCGTGCATTACAGTCATACACTGAACTGAACTGTGTAATCTTTTCTCAACCGGTGGAATCATCGGTGAATAGAAAAATAGCATTGATTATACGCAAAACGGCAGCCCTGGATGCATCTCAAGAATGTCTGTTGTACCCAAAATAATCTTTAACCCTTCACTGCATGAGATTTTTCTTTCAACCAAAAATGGATTTTTCAATTCACTAGGTGGTCAAATAATGAGATAAATAGCACACAAAAAATAATTGAACGGTTTTTCGGTAAAAATTATCATTTTTCTATTTTTTACACGTTCTGTAACACCATAAGAAATGGCGGGAACCGGAAAAAATGTCAACGTCTTCAAAAAAGAAAAGAAAAATTACTTGGATCGGATTTTTCAAAAAAACAAATGCAAAAAGCGTCGTAAAAATAATGAAATTGGGGTTGAATTGGATAGGATACGGGGGCAAATGTTTCCGTGCCATGATTTCCATTGTTAAATCATGCATCATAATGATTGCTGGTAGTCTTTTGAAAAATGTTTGAGCCCATTTTTATGTTTTCTTATAATGTGACACTGGTGATACAATTTGAAATAAGTCATAATATACATTACAATGTTCGATATAGGGCTTTTTACATCAAGTTGCACCGGTGTAACACTATGCAGTAAAGGGTTAAAAGTGTGAATAGATGTCGATCAGTATAGGCCGTGAAAGATTACACCGTTAGAATTTCTACGGCCTTGAAGTTATCCTTGCCTTCGACAAACGGTCCTTGCCTCGGTGGGTAAACAAAAAATTTGAAAAAAATCGCATTGATCCGTGGCAGCGTTCGTGATTTCACTTGTCTTAATGTGATTCCAGGCGAAACTTTTCCAGATTTCAATCCGATGGTTAGCGCCATCAGTCACTTTTGGGTTAAGTCGGTTTTCTGGCATTTTAAATTGAAAACAACGTAAAATCGCAAAATCCAAGAGCATCGGCACCTGCGTAATTTTGTGTGTGGATTTTTTGAGCTTACAACGGGAAAAATTGGCTATGAATTAATTAAATAAGCTGGAATTTAGGATATTCGTTTTGTCATAAGCTTAGTGAGTACGAGTGATACTGTGTCTATATCGGCCTCACTCGCACTCATCGAGGCTTATGATGGGAATTTTCGGATTTCGTAAATCCGTCTTTATTTTTGAGTTTTTTAGCTTGAAAACTACAGGATATCTTCCCGAAGTATATACTCGCAGGTACCCCCGCTCCTATTACTCGTACTTTTTGCGTAAATTCCAGTGGCGAAGTGTTTAACTTGGCGACAATGTATTTTCTCCATTTAAATGCACCAAAAAAAGTCGAACGGTTCAGTCATCGGAGATGACCAAGCACTTCAATCTTTCTAATGTGTTTAAATGGGAAATAGGGACGTTGCCAAATCGCATGCCTCGCCATTGGGAAATTCACAATTCTAGCCAAAAAATGTTGACTTTTTGAGCAACTTGGTGCCTACAGTTCGAACTAATCGACCCTGCGGGCCGATCATTCACTTTATCGTTAAACCGATCGTTAAAACTGTCTACAAGTAATGCTATTGGTCGAATATTGTAAAACTTACCCGTTGCTATGGTAACCATCGTTATAGTGTCCGTTTTTTAAAGGTTACTCATGAATAGCCTTTATAAAATGAGACTCTTAACGATGGTTACCGCATAGCAACAGCTACGTTTTACAATTTTGGACCAATAGAATCACTCATACATCACAGTCTTAACGATCGGTTTAGCGATGAAGTAAAAGATCGGCCCGCAGGACTCATCTTAACTCTATTTCAAGACAATATTTTCTTCCTATGTCTTCGACCGTTGCTGAAAAAATCGGAGAAGTGCTTTTTTTTAGTTTGTTTTTTATACACCCTGTATTAATGAGACACATTCACTCCGTCACAAAAAAGTCAGTTTCACTTCCAACCTCTTCACTTTTCTCTCTTTCGTTCCTTTCTTCGAGAATTTGTCCCTTTTTTTATGGAACTGACAATGAGTAGGACTCGGCGACTTCACTGGAAACGACCATCTTACACACATTGGAACCATGCGGCAGTTAAAAGATAATGCTCGTGCGATAGTTGCCAATTCACAATGCAGACAGACATTGGAATGGATAAACGAGACAGTGCATGTTGCCAAGTCATCAGAAGAAAGATTTGGTGTTTATTTTGAAACCGTGGGCTCGATAGGAACACTGGAACAACGAGCTTATAACTATAGAATATAGAAGGGTTACGCTGCGTGTTAAGGTGGATCCTCAGCGTTTAGTTCCATATTCTGCCACCAGAGAAAGATACGATCTTTAAATGGAAAAAAATAATGGTAAACGCAAAAAAATGAAAAAAAGGGCTTCGATGAAGCCTCGGAAGCAATCTAAGGAACATTTTAGTACAAACCGCATACTAAAATGTTATGGAATAAGTGAGAAACTATTGAATTTCGTAAACCCCCTAATGGCGTCCAATATATAGAACTGGACGCCACTAGGGGGTTTACGAAATTCAATAGTTTCTCGCTTATTCCGTAACATTTTAGCATACGGTTTGTACTAAAATGTTCCTTAGATTGCTTCCGAGGCTCCATCGAAGCCCTAGTTTACCATTAATTTTTTCCATTTAAATATCGTATCTTTCTCTGGTGGCAGAATATGGAACTAAACGCTGAGGATCCACCTTAAAAGTCTTAGCCCAAAGTGTGACCGCATTGGCGATTTGATTCTGGTTTGTTTGCCTCTTATTTTTTAACCTTATCCCTTTCATGCACGCATTTTATAGGCTGTCCCAAGAATGATTGGACTTGACAACTGTAGCTTTGAATGAAAACGTCAGCTTCAATCCTCAGATAGAGCAACCTGATTGGTTAGGAGCCGTAAGTAGCTGATGTTTTCATGAAAACCATAGATGTCTCAAATCCAATCTTTTCTGGGACAAACTATAGGATTTGACATTTTTTTAAGATTTTTTCAGACCATTTAAAAGCTAGAGGATTCTTTTTTATGAATTTTGATGGGTCACAATTTTTTTTGCAAAATGTCCATTTAAATTCCATTTTTAGGATTTTACATTTTTAAAGAAAAAAAATCAGACCATTCAAAAGCTAGAGGACTCTTTTCTAAGAATTTTACTCTTTTTTTTGCAAAATGTCCATCATTTAAATTCCATTTTTAGGATTTTACATTTTTAAAGAAAAAAAATCAGACCATTCAAAAGCTAGAGGACTCTTTTCTAAGAATTTTACTCTTTTTTTTGCAAAATGTCCATCATTTAAATTCCATTTTTAGGATTTGACATTTTTTTAAAAAAAAAAATTCAGACCATTCAAAAGCTAGAGCCGCTAGAGGACTCTTTTCTAAGAATTTTCATGGGTCACACAATTTTTTTGCAAAATGTCCGTTTAAATTCCATTTTTAGGATTTGACATTTATTTAAAAAAAAAAATGCAGACCATTCAAAAGCTAGAGGACTTTTTTCTAAGAATTTTACAATTTTTTTGCAAAATGTCCATCATTGAAATTCCATTTTTAGAATTTGACGTTTTTTTAAAAAAATTTCAGACCATTCAAAAGCTAGAGCCGCTAGAGGACTCTTTTCTAAGAATTTTGATGGGTCACACAATTTTTTTGCAAAATGTCCATTTAAATTCCATTAAATTCCATTAAATGACATGTTACCTAAAATGGTTAGTGGTTACGCCATGTGTACCACTATCCGTGAAAGGGTTGAATCAAACATTTTATTGGGGCTCTTGCTAACTTTTGTTATCAGCGATTGAATTGTTAATTATTGCGTAAGAAACAGCGAAAATTACAAAAAGTACACTAAATAATCACGAAATTCACTCACACAGACTCAAAAAAATGAATTTAAAGTTTAAGGCATTATTATGACGGATCTACGCAGGTACCATGAAAGATTTCTATCTAATATGAGGCTTTCATCTGTGTTTTTCTCCATAGAGAGAAACAAAGTAGTCAGAAATCCTCCATCATGACACTTGTAATCATGCGTAGTTTCGTAATTTTAGAGCAAAGATGGCTGAAATATGCAGGTATATATGTATATTATTAGAGATGTCTAACTAATTTGTCACTTTCTCTATAAAAACACAAACTTAGGAAAACCTTAGGATAAATAAGAATCTCTCATGGTATACCTGCGTAGCTCCGTCATAATAATGCCTTAAACGTTAAAATCATTTTGTGAGTCTGTGAGTGAATTTCGTGATTTAGTGTTTACTTTTCGTAATTTTTGCTGGTTTCCTTGAAAGAAGTTATTTTTCAACCGCATACAACTAAAGTTAGCGAGAGTCCCATTAATTTAGTGGAAACTTATTTTAAACGAAAGTGCAAGTGTTTTGGAGTGATTATCTGAACACATGAATTCTAATACAACTACATATATAGAGGTGAGATTATATTGCTTGTTTCAGTCAAGCGTGGCAGTTTCTTTATCGGGTAAACCCTTCCATTAGGAACATATAATTCTATCTCTGTGTCCAGATAGCCTCTCTAAAACACCTTCACTTTCATTTCAAACCAATTTCAAATGGATTTCAATCTCTCAATTTTTTGTTTCTTGTTTTAACTTTCAAAGTTTAAAAAATAAGGGGCAAACTTGCGTTAAAATGTCCACAAGAGATTTCGATCATGGCTGCTTCTTCGATATTTCAAAAGGACGTCCCATAAAACCCCTATAATTACAGTTATATTTCGTTGGATATAGAAAACCAATTAAAAATAGGTCTGTTGAAAACTTTCATTTTGCCAATGTTTCTTCTTAATTCTTGTGTTGCCGATGCATATTCTGATTGGTCAGAAGTGTTTTGGTGTCTGTTTTTCCACGAATAGTTCCGAGCCTTGGATTAGAATCTAACCCTGATAGTAAAATACGATTCCGCTGTATATACGATCAAAAGCTCCAAGTTAAAAAAAAGAAGAATAACTTTCGAAGTAAACAAGCTTGCGATCTAACTTTAAACACGTTTTAAAGATCAACTCATTTCCTATCGATTGAGTTCAAGATGAGCACATTCGGTCAAAAATTGACGATGTTATGACGATTTGGAAAAGAAAAAAAAAAAAAGAAAAAACGATTCCCTACGGGTTTTTCAGCATATATTTTCTCGTAGCGAAAAACGGACCACTAAATTGTCCCATGCTTTCGTTCTCCAGTTTGATCAGATAATGATTATTATCAGTCTCTTCTTGAGTTAGGCGATCATAGTAATATTTTAAGTAGTATTTTCGGTGTTGCCAAGTCGTGCGCTGAGAAAAAAAAAGCATTGCGGACAGTTTTATTAATGCTTCCTTTTTCGCTGAGAGAAATCATAAGCTAAAAAAATATCCGGAGGGGTGGGGTGGTCAACTATTTATTCTTTTCCAAACTGTAATAACTTCGTCAATTTTTGACCAAATATGCTCTTATTAAACTGAATCAAAAGGAAATGAGTTGATCTTTAAAACGTGACCAAGATTGTTGGCTTACTTCTGAACTTATAGCAACAGCTCCGGTACTTTTCGAACAGCCTATGTATCAAAGGAAAATTACGGTTTTTCCCAGAGACATACAATTTAATATCACTGAAAAAAATAATTCCTGAATTATAATAATATTACTAGAAGCACGACGATATGTGAACCACGGAAAGTACAGTACTTTGACCAGAAAATTCTGGTGTTTTTCCAGAATATGGTTTTAGAACTAGAATTTCCTCAAAATGTTCGATAACCATGGTACAAACACTAGAATTCTGGTAATTGTACTATCCTTTACATTGGTTTACATATCGTCATGCTGATTCTGGTAATCTTTTTTTTCAGTGTAGAGAGAGAGATCACGCACTATCTATCTTGCCCATGTTTGAGCGCGGTGGCAATTTTTTTTTTTTTTTTTTTTTTTTTTTTTTTTTTTTTTTTCGGGGTCTCAACAGAACACCACAAACATGAACCATACGTTGACTGATGAGCAAAGGTGTTGAGGTTTTTGCCTTAAAGGCTTTCGTACTCGCTAAAATTAGATCCGTCAAACTGGCATCGATGAGCCGAGATCTACCACAAAACGGCAGGTGCGCCAACCGTTGCACGCGTTCCGGTGGTTAAAACGTTGTCAAACAACTGTGCAATTCGACGATGGATAGAGTGTCATACTAAATTACTAACTGTCATCTGCAGTTCACCAATATACTGACAACAAAATTTAATAAACTCCGTTTTTGAGGTGTTTTGGTGAAGGTTATGTTTGAATTTTAGAAGTGTCAGGTTGGCAATTCAATTGTTTGCGGTGGATTTTCAACTCACCGATGCCATTGGGGCTCTTGCAAAATTTTGCTGCGAGCAAATGAATAGTCCACTCTGATGTAAAAACCAGCAAAAATCACGAAAATCACACTGAGAAATTTTTAAATTCAGTAATAAATCCGCATAACTACATAAATGGCAAGATCGTAATGGCGGTTCGACGCAGGTATCATGGGAGATTCCTATCTAATATGCCACTTTCTCTTTGGAAACACAGAGGTATGTCTCAATTTAGATAGAAATCTCCCATGACACCTGCGTCTTTCCGCCTTTAAGCTCGATTCTGAGAGTAAATTTCGTGATTTTTTAGTGTACTCATTGTCATTTTTACAGGTTTTTATGCAAGAATCAACTCTTCAATCCCGTGTAGCAAAAGTTCGCAAGAGCCCCATTTGACGATTGTACTCGAAGCATGATACGAAGGTCTAATGAGACTGAAGCACCGAAGTTCCATCAGTCAACGTGTGGTCCATGTTGGATGATGCTCCCTCTGGTTTTTTTCCTTTTTCTTTTCCTCACGATCCGTCAAACGATTCGTCTTCTCCTGGCGTGGCAACGTTGGACATGAATAAACACAGATTATAGTTTTATATACATACATACATATATGCCCACACTCATGAGCCGCGGACGTGAAAGTGAACTTGTACTTTCAACGAGCGGAGGAGAGCGCTTGAGTTTCTGCGCATGCGCGGGGGCAAGGCGGGGCGGGGAGGGTACGAAATTCCCGACGCGACATCCACATCCCAACAAACATGCGATTATTATGAAGGCGCTGGCGGAATCGCGCTCGCGCTCTCCACGAGACGGGACAATAATTAATTACAACATATCTCTTGAATCAGACACATTAACGACGCGCGGCTCCAGGTATTTCAGTATTTCCCTCCCTCCCTTTCAATCAAAAGCTTCGGGTTGCACCTTGCGAAACAGTTGAACCCTTCGCTGTTCGTGCGAAGTCTTAAAAAAATGTCCTTTTTTGAAAAAAAAAAAAAAAAAAAAAAAAAAAGCCCGAGGGCTGATTCTCAGTGGCGAGGCGTGCGATTTGGCAACGTTCTTTTCCCCCTACTTAACCCCTTATAGGCCAAGCCCGAGTATACTCGTTTTTCTCCTCTAGTCTGTTTCACATCGATTTCGTCTTCATTCCGGATAAACGCAAATATAGATGAAAACACTACAATAGATAAGGTCTCGTCTATGGCGCCTTCAATTTTTCGTATAGGCAATTCCAACTCCCCCGAGTACGAACAGTTAACTACCTTCCCTGTATGAACGGAGGAATGGTGTTCTCTTGAACTAACCTGGTCCGTAAAGGGAAAAACTCATTAGAAAGGTCGAAATGCCTGGTCATATCGCCGATGACTGAAGCGTTCGACCTTTTTGGTCAATTTAAATGGAGAAAATACATGGTTGCCAAATTTCACGCCTCGCCTCTTCTGATTCTGCTCTTTTGGACGAGACGAGATATCATTCCCATAAGCGAACGGTTCTGCAGACATTTGCTAACCAAATACCACCATAAACTACACGTATAACTATTCGATAAATTTTAATTTTTTGACCAAGTAAACTGAAATTTTTCTTGATAGCGTGGTATTTACTACGCCAATTTTGTCTCTACTTTTCATTTAGACTCAATTTTCCTTCGGAAAGCTGAAATTATCTGCACCTAATCTCAAATTTACGATTCAATGGACACCAAGTGAAAACTGGGAAAGTTGTGTAAGAACCGTAGAAGCTGGAGCAAAACCGACGAAAAATTCGGATTCTTCGACTTAAATACCCTTCCTCCCGCCCTAAACTTTGTAATTTCTAGAGGTTTTCAGGATAATTTGTCAAACTTTTTCTTAATTATCCATGAGGAAAATATGTCAGCATTTGTCCAGTGGCGGCTCGTGCAATCTGGCAACCGTGCACTTTTGCCATTTAAACGTATGCAAAAAGATCGATACTAGGCGAGGCGCTACGCCTCACCAAATAATCGATTATTTTACACAAATTTAAATGGAGGAAATCCATTGTTGCCACATTGCACGAGCCGCCGCTGCATTTGTCTTGTCCATAAGGAAAGTTCTTTAGCAAATGTCCTGCAGTTCGTAAAAATCCATTCATATTGGTTTAATCGGCGCGCGATGGTCTAGAATTGTCAAATGGTGGCCAAAAATCAGAAAGAAAATTTCTCATCAATTTGTCATTTATAAACTTTAAAGGTCAAGGTATAATCACAGAAAACACTTCAAACAAGTAATTGCCATTGAAAGTCTAGAAATGCCACTGAAAAGTTTTAAATGAAGCTTAACAAATTGATAACGATGATTTTTTATGAAATTTTCCACGGAGTTTTGGCCACTTTTTTTTCGGTCTCGGACCATAGTACGGTGGCGTTACTTGGCACACTGAAAAAAAAAAGAAAAAAAAATAGTAATAATACCAGAAGCACAACGATTTGTGAATCTAGGTAAGGGATGGTACTATTACCGGAATTACAGTGTTTGTACCGTAATTCTTGGAATTTTTGAAAAAAAATATCTTGTACTTTGACCATATTCTGATAGTAACACCAGAATTTTCTCGTAAAATTATTAGACTCTCCAAAATTCACATATCGTTGTGCTTCTAGTAATATTATTAAATGTGGCCGATGTTTCATGTATTCGGAAGGAAATTCCATCATTCTGTAGTTGCGATGTTGTTTACATTTGCATGGTGATTCCGTCTTTGTAGTAGTATGCCGGTGCCGGTGCAAATAGTGTCTAGTGTAGCGCGGGCCGTTTGAACTTCTACGTACAAGATGTGATTTCCTGAGTGAATGAGTAGATTTTAAATGTTTTTGATCTGCGTAATAGTGCGCATCGTTATTTTTGCCTTTTACATAAGGATGCAGGTTCCATATTGTTGTACACTTGTTGAGTACGCAAGATACGCATTATCCACTGGCGCAACCAGGATCTCTTCCATCTCTCTCATTTCCCATTTGAATGTATAAGTAAGAAAAGGACAGAAAAAGGGGGTTCTATCCCCTTGTCCATCCTTGTCTAACACACGTTTTTTAATGGAGAAAAGAGAGAGATGAAGAAACTCTCGTTGCGCTACTGGCATTATCTATTCGCAATCGCTTAAAGCAAGAGTTAGGAAGAGCTGGACATTCTGTAGTAATCAGCGACTCTATGTATACCAAACGCGCGAAATCTCTCTGAAAACCACAAAATAGTTTGCATCTTGCAAAATAACGGGGGAAGGGAAATAGAAAAAAAAAAAAAAAAAAAAAAAAATCTGATCGGCGCAAGAGAAAGAGAACTTTCTCGCCAACGCAACGTAACGTTTGACTTGATCTCGGTAAAATATATACCCATACGTATGAGTATAAATCATAGCTTCGATTCCGCACATAGTTGCCAGGTTTTGGGGGAAAATCTTCAGAATTCGCATTGATCTAAATGGGTAATTTGAGAGATTTTTGTGCACGGTCTGTCAAACGCACGATTCTATACACCACACCGCGGTGGTATCAGTCCGTCCGTGTCCAGTGTATGCCGTGCGCGCCTGCCCCCCAATGTTGCCAGATTTTACCTAGTGTGCGCATCATTATTTTCTCGGTCATTCACGTTAAAGGATCAATGTGTCATATTCTTGAAGCAAAAATACGCAACAGATCCATTATTCACATGACAACAGTGTTTTGCCCGTCCATGTATACTGTATAGCCTCGAGCACAAAGTCACAAGTACAGACGACTTAATCGCAGATTGTGTTGAGCAGAAACCCTAGCATTAGGTTATGACCATCTAACCTTTTCCTCCGGCCTTACAATCGAGTATACCAGTATACCTATATACGTGTTTGCAACTTTTGCGACTGTATGTGGCTTTCGTGAGATTTGAAACGGAAAGAGCCATACCGCACTCTTAACAAATTAACTTTTACCGCAAATTGGAGAAGGGAAAATATACTATCTATCAATGTTGGGCAAAAATGACCTCTTGAATAATCATGAATAATCAACTGAAATTCTTCACATTATTCTCTCGTGTTATTTCTATCAGTGAATCGAAGTTTCAACACAGCCATAGTATACTCATCGGTCATAAGATGAATGACTGGTAGCAACGAGAAGAATTTGTGGGGCGTGACATTGAAACTTCACGGAGTTTGCCATGATTGAGATCTCTTATGGACGTTTTCCACACAGGCTCGGTTTGTTTGCCTCACTTTTCTTAACCTTTAAATTAAAAAAAAAAAAAAAAAAAAAATGTGACAGACACATTTGAAATTGGTTATGAACGAAAGTGCAAGTATTTTAGAGTGGCTATCTGGACACAGAAATCGATTGATTGTTTCTTCTGGACAGCGTTGCCAATCGTCCTTGTCGTGTCGCTTGTCAGCGATTTAAAGCTCACCAAAACGACGGATCCGCTCGTAAGTCCGTTTTCCCATTGAAAAATACATTGGTGAGGTCCCGGAAGTAAAGAGCAGAGGGGACGTTTTGAGAGCCCTGCGCCTTGCCAGCTATTAAAAGCCCGACAGCAGGTCTGCTCGTAAGACTGTTTTCCCATTTAAAATTACATTGTTGGGGTCCCGGAAGAGCAGAGGGGACGATTTGAGAGCCCTGAGCCTTGTCACCGATCAAAAGCCCACCTAAACAACAGGTTTGCTCGTAAGTCCGTTCTTCCATTTAAAATTACATTGGCGGTGCCCGGGAAGAGCAGAGGGGACGTTTTGAGAGCCCTGCGCCTTGTCAGTGATTGAAAGCCCACCAGAAAGACAGGTTTGCTCGTAAGTCCGTTTTCCCATTGAAAATTACATTAGCGGTGCCCCGGAAGAGCAGATGGGACGTTTTGAGAGCCCTGCGCCTTGTCACCGATTAAAAGCCCACCTAAACGACAGATTCGCTCGTAAGTCCGTTTTTCCATTTAAAATTACATTGGCGGTGCCCCGGAAGAGCAGAGGGGACGTTTTGAGAGCCCTGCGCCTTGTCAGTGATTGAAAGCCCACCAGAAAGACAGGTTTGCTCGTAAGTCCGTTTTTCCATTGAAAATTACATTAGCGGTGCCCGGAAGAGCAGATGGGACGTTTTGAGAGCCCTGCGCCTTGTCAGCTATTTAAAAGCCCACCAAAACGACAGGTCTGCTCGTAAGACTGTTTCCCCATTTAAAATTACATTAGCGCTGCCCCGGAAGAGCAGATGGGACGTTTTGAGAGCCCTGCGCCTTGTCACCGATTAAAAGCCCACCTAAACGACAGATTCGCTCGTAAGTCCGTTTTTCCATTTAAAATTACATTGGCGGTGCCCCGGAAGAGCAGAGGGGACGTTTTGAGAGCCCTGCGCCTTGTCAGTGATTCAAAGCCCACCAGAAAGACAGGTTTGCTCGTAAGACTATTTTCCCATTTGAAATTACATTGGCGGTGCCCGGGAAGAGCAGAGGGGACGTTTTGAGAGCCCTGCGCCTTGTCAGCGATTAAAAGCCCACAAAAACGACGGGTCTGCTCGTAAGACTGTTTTCCCATTTAAAATTACGTTAGCGGTGCCCCGGAAGAGCAGATGGGACGTTTTGAGAGCCCTGCGCCTTGTCAGTGATTAAAAGCCCACCAGAAAGGCAGGTTTGCTCGTAAGTCCGTTTTTCCATTTAAAATTACATTGGCGGTGCCCCGGAAGAGCAGAGGGGACGTTTTGAGAGCCCTGCGGCTTGTCAGTGATTGAAAGCCCACCAGAAAGACAGGTTTGCTCGTAAGTCCATTTTTCCATTTAAAATTACATTGGCGGTGCCCCGGAAGAGCAGATGGTACGTTTTGAGAGCCCTGCGCCTTGTCAGTGATTAAAAGCCCACCAAAACGACAGGTCTGCTCGTAAGACTGTTTTCCCATTTAAAATTACATTAGCGGTGCCCCGGAAGAGCAGATGGGACGTTTTGAGAGCCCTGCGTCTTGTCAGCTATTTAAAAGCCCACCAAAACGACAGGTCTGCTCGTAAGACTGTTTTCCCATTGAAAAATACAAAAATACTTGTTGTGAGGCATCTCTCCTCATTTTTTGACATAGTCACCCACTGGATTCTCGAATTTTTCGTATCGGTGCAACAAGTTCTGTATACAGCCCTCGTAAAATTCTTTCCCCATACTCCTGAACCAGGTTTTGACGCAGCTGTTAATCCAGCTTCGATTCATTTCACTTTCAGTACTGACCGAAAGTTTGAAGATCGATACAAATTGGATCATTTTATCAGTAGAAGAGTAGTTTATTCAGTAAATAACATGCACTTAGGTGCTATTGAGATGTCTGATCCGGAGATAAGCGCATCGCCTGCCGAAACTCGCTGTCTTCTGTAGCGCTCGAAAAGGTGGGCACGTTTGAAGGAGAGACGGGTGGGAAACATCCACGATATCTCCGCAACACGTTGGCCAAATTTGAAAAACTAAAGCTCGTTAGAAAGTTGAAAGTACGTACGTTTCAACACTGGGTTTATTTCTTTTCTAGTATTGATAGTTTCCGAGAAAAAAAAATAGGTAAACTTACTTTAAAATCCACCCTCGTACGACTCACATTTCGTTCCTACTGAACCATTTCGGTACTCCTAACTGCAGTTCGGTACTCACACCTGATAACTTCGGTTACTGGAACCAAACACCCTCGGTGTTTCTTAAGAAACGAAGTTTTTTTTTTCTCCGTGTAGGACTTAAAACACGTATGACCCCATTGACCCCCTCAATTGGTGTAGCTCGTCGGTTGAAGTCGTTTTGGTGTAAGGCGATGACCGGTGGAGCTATCAATTTGAAATATTCAGCCAGGCAAAGTATAAAGGAAAAACCAAGTTGACTTTCCTTGTTTTTCTTGTTCTCGAAAATAATTAGCTTGGTCCCCACTTGGTAAATAGAGAACAGGTTGATGACCAGGACACACCAGGAGTAGGAGCCAGTGATCCAGCGAAGCGCTGCGCTGATCCAGTCGAGCTAAGCTATCGTGAGCTTCGAGCATCGGCTCGGAAACACAAAAGCCATTCGCTCATTTTGCATGCACCCGTGGTCATAGCCTAGCTGAGTGAGTATAAGCACGTTCCATCCATTTAGCTTTGTTGCCAGTGCCACCTCTAGGACCGAATTTTAACACATTCCTCCCACTAGCGGATCCAGGAATTTTTCCTTCTTTCTCTATGGTCATTTGATCGCATGTGTTAGAAAAGGACAGATAAGGGGCAGTTCCGTGACTTTCGCCCTCTCTTTTATCCTACGTTCGTGGCGCCTTGAAAAGTTCTTGAATATCCTTGATTTTTTTTCCGTTTTTCATATGCTTGAATACACATGAATTTTGATGAATTTGTCAAATTTACTTGAAAATCCTTGAAAATGACCGGCTTCCACTTCTTCAGCTTGCCATTTTGTTTGTGTGCCTGAGGAATGCCGTGTCTTTTTTATGGTTGCGCAAAGTCGTGAGAAAGAATGCAGGACTTAGCAGGAACTTTTTTCTCTCTTTTATTTTTCTGTTTATTGTTCTCCGCTGATTAAGAATTAACTTGAATTTTTTCTGCCTTTGGAAATTTGGTGTAAAGGGGTCTCTCCAACTACGAATTTAAAAGCGCGAATAAACTGATTGAGCCAATGAGCTGCCTTGAAGTCGATAGGTCGAGTCCGATGTATCGACAAAAAAGAAGCCCATTGGCTCAATCAGTCAATTTGCGCTTTTGAATTCGCAGGTAAAGGGACCTCTTAAAAAATACTACTTTTTTGCTGTTCGGAAGTCCTTGACATCCTTCGAAAAGTCCTTGAAAAGTCCCATCAAATCCTTGTTGGCCAGTAGCACTGGCGCAACCAGGATCTCTTCCATCTCTCTCATTTCCCATTTGAATGTATAAGTAAGGAAAGGACAGAAAGAGGGGATTTTATCCCGTTGTCCATCCTTGTCTAACATACGTTTCTTAATGGAGAAAAGAGAGAGATATGAAGAAACTCTCGTTACGCTACTGGCAAGTAGCAAAAGTTAGCAAGAGCCAAGAGCCCCGTTCGTTCTCACGTTGTTTTCTATTCCCCTGTGATGAGTTTTGTGCGTTTTGGGTTTTAGAAGAAAAAAATAAATAGGTCAACAGGTCATTTCTTAAGTAACCTCGCTTCGAAATTTGCCTCTCCGTGTCCTCGCATCGTTCAAATTGGCGTACTCACTGCTCATCCAGTCATTTCTCAACGAGAAGCTCGCGGGCCGGGAGCATTGTACATGTACAATCGACGAGTCATTGCGTTTCGCTCAACCCTCTTTCTCCCCCTTTCACCCCGCAATTTCACCCCGGCCCATTGTCAAATTAAGTGTTTGTTTGTTGCGTTCTCTCTCTTTTTCTCTCTCTCCCTCCCTCTCTTTCTTCCTTTCTCTCTTTCTCACTCTCTCTCCCCCCTCTCTCTTTCTTTTTTCGAGTGCAAACGTTTAGTACTTTCTTTAAGCACAGACGAATATACACACACTCACCCGTATACAGGGTCTTCCGAAAATCCGGAAATGCCGGATTCTTTGGATTTTGGATTTTTAAGATAAAAAAAAGTAAGAACCCATGTGACTTTAGCAGCAATTTTCTGTCATTTTTCGAATTGTTAGTCTGTTTTCTTAGAAATTAGGGAAGTCAAGAATTATGAAAGAATCGAAAAATGTTGGGGGGCTCAAAAATATATTTTGAACCACTTTTTGGGGACTAGCGTATTTTTATTTTAACAATGCTTGTTTAGTAGAACATTTTTCAACCAAAGTTTTTCAAGCATTGAAGAGGAAGCTACGATTTTTTGAAAATTCTTTAATTGTACTTTGAATTTCTATCTACCAAACGCGTAAAATGATATTGACCAGCGGTTTGTGCTCAAAGTCTTAAACTTGTATGCTCTTTTGAGTGATGCAATAAAAAGTAGGGGTCGCCTTTTGAAATATTCGATTTTTGGGGGGAGGGCCCTCCTATTGCCCCTCCTAGGAGACCAAGGAAAGTTCAATTGTATCCAAAACTGCATCATGATGATACGAGATCACTTGAAAAATTTCGTTTCTTTTTAAAAGCAATTCACAGGGGCGTTCCGGGACTTTTTGGAGACCCTGTATACTCAGACGCAGGGAGGGAGGGTACTTAAAACCCTTCGCTGTAGTTACTTACCTGGCTAGTGTTATTTTTTTAATGACTGTGTTGCAGTATGCGTGCCGCCGCCGTCCGCCGTGATTCTTGCGAGCCTTGAGGGTGTATTTTTGTGTCTGTGTGGGTGAACCCCCTCCCCGCCCCCTCATCCTCCCTTTCAATCATCTCTTTCGCTCTCCTAGACATCTTGACAGCTGTAGCTTTGCCTCCGTATATACTACCTCCTAATTAACTTTTTTCTCCCTTTTCCAGCAACATCTTCTCTCTTCTCTCCCTTTTATCTTTTTGATTAATATTTTTTTTTTTTCTCTTTTGCTCTCTTTCTCTTTCTCTCGCCCACTCCCATTCTCTCTCCTCTCTCTCTCTCTCTCTCTCTCTCTCGCGCCGACTCTTTTGTTTCCGCGTCTCAAACCTCTCGCTCCTTTCATCTTGCGAGAACAATCCCTCTAGTTACTTGTTCTTTTCTCTCGTCTATCGTCCGTTTTTTTGCCTGTATCGTCTCTCTCCGTTTTCCCAACGGTTGCCAGGTGCCGCAAAGTTGAGCTCATCTGACATGGGTTCCGACAAGCCAAAGCAAAGGTCGATTTATTTCGTTGCATTTTGCAACCATGATTTTCAGTGCTCCCGGTTTTTTGTTGTTGTTGTTGTTGTTGTTTTAAATCCGAGGATTCTCTTCACCTACTGCCAGTGATGATATGAAATGGATCTGTTGCCACTTGCCAGTGGCGGAGTCATTAAATAAATTATTTGGGGGGGGGGGGGTATGAAATTTGAAAAAAAGCATGAAAGGAAGTAAAAGGGTCTGATGCAAAATTTTGCTACAACGATAAAGAGTGTTTCATCGTATGTAAAATCGCCCAAAATGTTCATTGTCCATTGGTGGCATCAGAATGTCATGAAATGCAATAATAAACTCACAAGAGACGTTTATTGAAATCCAAGATGGCAGTAAGATATCGAGCAATCTGTATGCATGCGCCTTTAACTACCAAGTATTGCCAACGTTGACACCTTGACAACCTTACAGCTTCAGAGGTTATGTGTTTATTTACGTTGTGATTGGGCGTGATCGATATTGTGAGGTTGGCTATCCTTGGATGTTCGTGGTGCATGCATACAGGTTGCTCGATAGTTTACCGCCATCTAGGATTTTATTAAACGTCTCTCGTGAGTTTCCTACTGCATTTCATGACTTTCTGATGCAACCAATGGACTTTTCACGCGATTCTACTTGAGATTGAACACTCTATAGCGCTGTAGCAAAAGTTTGCAACAGACCCATTTTGGGTTATTTTCGGAATTGGTGGGGGGGGGGGGGGTGCCTCCGCGCTTCCTCCTCCCCTTGATCTGCTACTGTCTGTTGTCATCTGATATTGACGGATATAGTATGAAGCCACAGAAAAAATTGGATCCAAATAAAATGTTTTGTCTCATCTCAATCTCACACGGTTTCCCGAAAGGTATCGGATCCGTTCCTTCTACTGATGTTATTTATGCTGTAGTAAACAAGCGGTTTCTGGAGATATAACTGCACCAACAGATTCAAAGTACAGTCAGGGACAAAAAGTACGTCAGACGACTCCCTGAAGTACAGGCCACCTGCAATGCTTAAATTCATTGAGATGAGCATTGCGGGTTGCCCACTTCAAGGAGACGTTTGACATTCATTTTGTTTCCGACTGCACCTGAAAATCTGTTTTTATGCTTCAGCAAAATTTAAGGTCCTATGTTTTGTCCTTGTCTCACGCAAAGAATTCAAGGGCTTATGGCAGTAGCGAGGCGTGAACTTTGACAACGATGTACTTTCTCCATTTAAACTCATTGAAAGAATCGAATGCTTCGGTCATCGGCGAGATGTTTCGACCTTTCTAATGTGTTTAAAGGGGAAAAAAGAAACGTTGCCAAATTGCACGCCTCGCCACTATGGCTTATGGACACATAGCCGTCGCGTCGTGTCAGCACGTGTGATGCTACGAAAAAGTGTCGAGACGAAGAGAGGTTAGGATGTTGTTCACTTATAACCAACAGCGATTCATTGGCGTCGCGTGTAGTTTAGCAACAATTCTGTTTCATGCGTTTAAACCCGCGTGAAAAACTTCGAGTTTATTGAAGGTGCACAGTGCACTACCTCGAATCGATATTTTACAAGATTTTAAAAGGACTAACTGCAGCGTTGCCAAATCGCTATGACTGGCCTCTCCATCAGCTCTAGTGGCGGCTCGTGCAATATGTCAACAGTGTTTTTATCCATCCGAATGAATGCAAAACTATCGATTCTGTCAGTCTCTTTGCGAATCGATTGTTTTACCTGAGTTTAAATGAAAAAGTTGAATGGTTGCCCCAATCGCGCGAGACATCACTGATTATCTCTTGCGCGGATTCAACAGTACTCAACAATGGTTTCGTTCCGCTGTCTAACAATTTTGATCGTTTACCAATTAAAAAGCTGTGTTAATTTATTAATCTCCGGTTCAATGCTAATGCAGCGTAATTAATTAACCGTTTCTTGCGCACGCCAATAAGCCAAGATTTTCATCTTCCTGGTCCTGTATCCGGTGAACTATATACACCTGTCCTTGCTTTGAGTCGCCTCACTGAAAGTACTAGTAGCCCAGTATCCGCTGTTTTGTATATTTATTAATTGTTTTTATTTTTATTTTTTTATTTATTTATTCGTCTATTTATTTAACCTTACTGCATTTAAAAAAAAAAAAAATTACTCTCCCGTCGTAGCGCGAAATCTATATCGGCGTTGCATTTTGTCCATTTAAAACTGTAGAAAAGGTCGAATTCGGTGCGCAGTGGACCATACTACACTGAGAGAAATGACTTATTTAAAAACAATGGAAACAAGTTTACTTGTGACAGTTTATTTCCTTACGCGAAGTAAAGTTCTGTTGCGTGAAGGAGAATCACTGCCACAGCAAGGAATATTTTACGTCTAGCAGCAGACATTTTCCTTGGGTTAAAGGAATGTCCCATTGTCCCCTCAGTCAATATTTCACCGTGCAGTTTCTTTAACACAAACGAAATACTTCTTGGATTAAAAACATAATTCTCCCAGTGGAGAGGATATTAGACCCCCAGCCCCAGGGTCTATTAGACTCTCATTTCTATCGCAATTCTTCAACTATATCTCGAGATAAATTTACCCACTTCGTTAACTAAAGTTGTTTCTTCCGAAGTTCGATTTTTTTTTTTTTTCCAGCGCGACTCTGTAGATTCGCTCGTGATGAATTCGCCAATTCCTTTCATTGAGGTCTATCCTTCAAAAGTTAGAAATTTCTTCCTCAGCGCAACTCTTTCGACTCACTCGTAATGAATTTGCCTACTCCACTAATTGAAGGCGTTTCTTCCAATGTTATTGAAGCCTCTTTCTAAGTGCAACTCTTTCGACTCGCTCGTGATGAATGTGCCTATCCTACTAATTGAAGGCGTTTCTTGAAAAGGTATTGACGCCTCTTTCTCAGTGCAACTCTTTCGACTCGCTCGTGATGAATTTGCTGACTCCACTAATTGAAGGCGTTCCTTCAAAGTTTTGACAGCATGGACGATTTAATTCAGGGACCAAATAATGTTACGGCGCGGCGGTCCTCCGAAAGACGTTGGATGGTGCGCACGTAAATATGTTTGTGTGTAGTTTATACCTCCCGTAAGTGCTCACCGATCATCTGCGTGCGGGACCGTGAGGACGCAACATTATTTGGTCCCTGGTTTGTTTGCCTCGAATTGTTTAACCTTAAATCAAAAATTGTAATCAATTTACAATCAGTGGAAATTGTTTTTAAAGAAAAGTGCACGTGTTTTAGAGTGCGGCTATCTGGACCAGGGCATCGGACCGAACCGAACCGTAAACCGCGAACCGCTCCGAACCGCTGAATTTACAAACCGCGAACCGAACCGCGAACCTTTTTTCCACTGAGGCGGAGAAACCGAACCCGAACCGAACCGACTGGCTGAACCCGGTTCGAACCGGTTCATCGGCTTAGAAACGAGGTCTTGAAAAAAAACCTGAAAATGGAAAAGAGCAAAAAGTTTGAGCATTTACTCTGTGAGTACTGAATAGGTACTCGATGGATCTCAAAATCGCAAACTTTTCGCATAGAAAGATTACACAGAGTCACGCATCTAAACTAGTTTGAAGCAACTGAACGTTGATTGGTCTGCTGATTCGTTTGAACTTATAAGGGTCTCAAAAGTCTGTGGCATGCCGAGTCACGTGATACGCGGGTTGCAGTCCACGCCCACTTGCTACAAACCAGGTGATTTCTACGTGAGACTGCGGCTAATGCATTTTGAGAAAAAGAAGGTAGTCACGGTAACAGTAATTTTCTGAAAAAAGAAAGAAGGGGAAAATATTCTGGTTTGAAGTGAGAAAATATTCGAACTCGACCAAATTTTCTCCGAACCGAACCGCTCCGAACCGGTTCACAAATGTCTGAACCGGTTCGGAGCGGTCCGGAAAGTCGCGTGAACCCGAACCGAACCTCGAACCTTTTTTTTCGTGAAGTGTGAACCGCGAACCGAACCCGAACCGATTTTTTCTGCGGTCCGATGCCCTGATCTGGACACAAAATTCTAATACAACCAATTAATCTTAAGTGAGAAAATTGTTCTTCTTTTCTTTATCACGTGTCAGTTTCTCCATCTTGCTAATCCCTCCGAAAGGAAAAGTTTTAGCAATTTGTGTGTCCAGATAGCCACTCTAAAACACTTTCACCCTAATTTCAAACCAATTTCCAAATGGATCCGTCACATTTTTTTTTTTTTTTTTTTTTTTTTTTTTTTTTTTTTTTTTTTAAATATTTAAGCCTAGAAAATATAAGGCAAACAAGCCAAGCTCGTGTGAAAATGTGCTTTAGAGAGATGTCTTTTCTGCCGTAGCTGCCTCCGTGCGGTGTTTCCGAAGCACTCCCAGAAAACCCTTCGGTATGTAGTTATAGCTCGTTGAAAATAAGTGAAGGCACGAATTTCATTTTGCGTGTTCCTTTATTTTCAGGTTTTCTCTCCCAAGCTGTTCCCTTAACATTCTTTTCACGTTGCTCAGTTTCCGATGACGCACAGGTCGTGCGTTTCGATCGAGACGAACCAGCGGATAACTGGTCAAGAACACGCGATGTGTGCTGGTTAAGAGGATGAAGTTTTCTTCACCCCACCATCCTGCAAATAATTGTGGGGGGGGGGAGGGGGAGAGTGAAAAGAGCTGTATTTTGTGCAATTTTATCGATGGGTCTGAAGGTCTGGTTACTGGAGGGCGATGAAATGGTTGATAAGCCAATTTTGGGGCATGCCATTTTGCTACTAAGATCCTTTACAGTCAGTTTAGGAGGACAAAGTGGACCCATTTATACTAAAGGGACCTGTTTGCTCGACTTTGAACGTTGCCATTTTTTTCACTTGACGTTAATATCATTATAAAATTAGACCTTGTGCAAAGGATTCCTTGAAACTTCTAGGAACTTCCCTTCTGTACGTTAAGTCTTTCAGATTCTGATGATCAGATTTTTTTTTTTTTTTTTTTTTTTTTTTTTTTTTTTTTTTTTTTTTAAATTGAATTTAAAAGTCAAGATTAAATGGCAACGTCGGAATACTATAGTAGCTCTCTTTTTAGTATAAAATAAATGTGTCCAATTAATGTTCACTGCCTCAAATTAAGTGGGTAGTTAAATGTTCCTACACAGCGGCGCTGATTTTGCATACTCGATGGATTGAAGGTGCTCAAGGAAGCATTATTATACAGGGTGGTTCGAAAGTCCCGGGACGGCTTCATAACTTTTGAACGGCTGCAGATAAAAAAATCAAACTTGGGGGATGTTTATAACTTAATAGGAACTACTTTTTGGCGTACCCGAAAATTCCGGGGGGCACCCGTAAAGGGGGGTTTCGCCCCCAACTCAAAATTTTCAAATGCCAATCCCCTTCTTGTGATACCTTGTTTGAAAAAGCATACAATTCTAAGACTTTTGGCGCAAACTGGAGGTCGATATCGTTTTTCGTCTTCGATATATCGATAGTCAAAGTTCAATTTCGACCCATTTTCAAAAAATCAGAACTCCCATTTGAAAAGTTGGACTTTAGAAAACTAGGAGTCAAAAATACTCTAAAAAGCAAGTACTTTTCAGAAAAAAATACGGTTTTGATATTTGTCTAGTCTTAGGGCCCCCCAAAATTATTTAAAAAAATGACCCCTCAGGGGGGCTATCTCAAAAATTTCGAGCCACGACCCCTATCGAGTGATACATCGCTTGAAAGGGCACACAAAACTGAGCATTTTGGCGCAAACCGCAGGTCGATATCGTTTTTGGTTTTCGATATATCGAATGACAAAGTTGGATTTTTACTCATTGGCAAATTTCGATTTATCGAAAACCAAAAACGATATCGACCTGCGGTTTGCGCCAAAATGCTCAGTTTTGTGTGCCCTTTCAAGCGATGTATCACTCGATAGGGGTCGTGGCTCGAAATTTTTGAGATAGCCCCCCTGAGGGGTCATTTTTTTAAATAATTTTGGGGGGCCCTAAGACTAGACAAATATCAAAACCGTATTTTTTTCTGAAAAGTACTTGCTTTTTAGAGTATTTTTGACTCCTAGTTTTCTAAAGTCCAACTTTTCAAATGGGAGTTCTGATTTTTTGAAAATGGGTCGAAATTGAACTTTGACTATCGATATATCGAAGACGAAAAACGATATCGACCTCCAGTTTGCGCCAAAAGTCTTAGAATTTTATGCCTTTTCAAACAAGGTATCACAAGATGGGAGTTGCCACTTGAAAATTTTGAGTTGGGGGGCAAAACCCCCCTTTACGGGTGCCCCCCGGAATTTTCGGGTACGCCAAAAAGTAGTTCCTATTAAGTTATAAGCATCCCCCAAGTTTGGTTTTTTTATCTGCAGCCGTTCAAAAGTTATGAAGCCGTCCCGGGACTTTCGGACCACCCTGTACGTATAAAATGTTAACAATTCGAAGCCACAATTGAATAAAAAAAAACCTGTAATTTAGTCACGCAGATCCTAGTCACAGGAAAACTAATATACTCGGGCGTGGTACTGAAAGCGTTAAGTAAATGCAATTTTTGAAAGATAAAGCGTGAAAAAAAGATGAATGACAGGCAAAGATGGCCGTGGACACAATCTTTTAGACTTCGGTGTGTTGGACTTTGAAAGGTCATTTTATGACTAGTTATGTATCTTCTGGCACTGTCCATTTAACCATTTCTCGTGACGCGGTACATATATGTACCATTTTTATGTAGCGTGGGATTCAATAGAATTTAAACGGGCATTTTGCAAAAAAAAAAAAAAAAAAAAAAAAAAAATGTGTGACCAATCAAAGTTCTTAGAAAATTGTCCTCTTTTGAACGGTTTAATCAAATCTCAAAAAAACTAAAATCCCAAAATGTGTGCATGAAAGGGTTGAATGCGTGTGCTACATAAGGAGAAGGGTATGGGTAGGGGCTGAAGTCACATGACAGCGGGACGCAGCCTCTCTTTACATCATTTTCTAACGTTGTCATTTTTGTGAACAGTATGAGAGAGTAATACTTGCTCCTGAATTTATTTTGACCGCGCATAATTTTAATCTGTCTTCAACCTGCATTTCATTTGATTTCACAACCGTCAATTTATGCGGCCTCTTTTGCGGATTTGACATTTTAATGCGAAAAGAAGCCTTGGCACATTGACATAAGGAACAATCAAATCAAATCCGGCTCAAATTAGGCTTACGCGCGTGTGTCTAATTATTACAGTATTTATGTAAGCGGCCCAGGGCTGCCGTTCCGAATATATTTAATGGCAATTTTCAATTCTCAGACGTTTCCACCGATTGACAAAAGATTACTCAGTTCAGTTTAGTGTATGACTGCATACGTAATGCACGAAAGTACTTCGCATCTGTTATCTTTTCTCAACTGGTGGAGTTTTCGATTACTTTAAAAACTTGCAGATATTTTAACAATTTAATTCAACGGTGATTGCGCCGATTGAGAAATTATTACAGAAGTGACTGTTTTCATGCATTACAGTCTTGAGTGAACTGAACTGTGTAATCTTTTCTCAACCGGTGGAGTCATCGGTAAATTGAAAATAAAACCATTAAATATTCACAAACGGCAGCACTAAAGTGGCTTCTTCACTTCACATCCACAGCTCTCTCCGTAAATCAATGGATACGCAATAGTTGCCCATTCAATCATATTGCTTAATTTTATTCCAATTTTTTCTCTTTTTTGTTTCTGAAGAGGAGACAGCGGTTAGATTACAGCCATTAGTTTTGTTACGGACCCGTCAGACCTAAAATGTTTTCCTGGTCAATTTTTCCCTGAAATTCTGGAGAAGATTGGTCTCTCCCTCCTTCCATCCCCCCCGCCATAACCCTGCGGACGCTCGTGATCATGAATATGCATCGGTGACCTGCTGACTGTTGAGGTCAGGTGTGATCGTTCCGAGTCGTGGTGCAGACAAACGAAATTGGACGCCGAGAAACTTGAATGCAGCGTTAGAAAAGTAAACGCAGTCTCCGTCCGAAAAGTTCTAGAAACCGTCGATCTGTCGTTTTCGTGTCTCGTTCATCGTTCATCGTTCATTGTTGCCGTATTTCGGAAAAGATTAGGTTATGTTAGGTTAGCCCAAGGACCGAATAAAGTGAGGCTTGACCCCCCCCCCCCCCCCGAAAGACGTTGGACGGTGAGCACTTGCGTGAGGTTTTATCCCGTAAGTGAAGTTCTCATCAGAACCTTCTCATCTACGAAGAGGACCTTCAAGCCGCAACATTATTTAGTCCCATGTGAGCTGTGAGACTATAGCGCACGGGAATACTATGATCTGTAAATTTTTTAGCCACCCTAGGCGGACCGTATCAGGGGCTAGGGGAAGCCCCACTTTTTTTGGACGGAGGGGCTAAAAATTGGGAAAAAGTCATCACTTGGGACTTGAGAAGCAAAAAAACAAAAAAAGTCATCACTTTTTAGCCACCCACTTTTTTTGGTCACGGTCCGCCCATGTTAGCCACCGTTCACTCTAAAATTTGATAGGCCAGCCCTGAGACAAAAAGAGACCCATCCCATGCTAAGCTCTGCTTCCCGTGTTATACAGGGTGTCAAATAAAATAGGTTCTACTCAAGAGTCAAGTTATATCGAAAACCACTGAAACACATGTTCAATTATTTCGAGGGGACACATTTTAAAGGGATCGCCGAATTTGAATGGACATCCGGTGAAAGGCCCACGTGTGAAAAAAATCCGATTTTTCTGGAGATACGAACAACCATGCCGCCATTGCCGCCTCTACAGGAAGCACTCCTTTAATGTGAAAAAATTATTTTTGATGCTCAATGGGATAAAAAAAAAAAATGCCTTTAAAGGATTTTTGAGGTATCTCAATTTCTTTACCTAAAAAAAAAAAAAAATGGCGAAAAGATCGTAGACTCAAAATTGAAAAAATGCATGCGTGCCTTTTCTGGATGGCCAGGTTCATTTGAAGTCTCCGGAAAATGGGCCCATAAAATAACAGGTGAGCTCTTCTGCTAGAAACCTCCATTTACTCACTATGTACAATTCTCGGGAAGAGCACACCCCTTGTTTTACGAGCCCATCTTCCAGAGACAGCTTCATTTATGTCTTTGCATTCGATTTATCCATCAAAGTGGTCTAGAGGCCGAGGTAAGAAAGTGCCTGCAACTGAGCGGATAGGCAATACCATGACCTCGCCGCGCCGCGCCTTCGAAGGAACGTATAGGCAACCTGCACCGGACGGTAGTATGGCAGTGGCAGATCCGATTTGATCCAGTTGTGGTTTCAAATTGGACCTTCCACACAACCTGGCAGCAACGCGCCGCGCCGTGCAGTGCACAACTCACGGAAAAGTGATTCCAACAATGGCAGATTAGCAAAGTTGACCGCCTTTTCAAAATGAACGAATGTATACCGAAGACCGGACAGGTTCAAATCATGGAAGACCTGTCGGATCGGCTGTCCTCTTGTCAATTACCGCGGTCGGTAATCGTCTGCTGCACCCAGAGTGTATAACCTGTGGTTTCGTCTTCTCCAATCCCCCCCCTTCTCGTAGAGAAAGGACCTGCAAGAGTGAAGAAAGAATCTGTCCCAATGCTCTCCTTATTTTCTCTAAAATCGCCCGGGGAGGGGGGGATTGTTCGTCACGGTTTTTTTTTTTTTTCTCGCGATCGCATTCTGAGGACTGGTGGAATCGCAACTATTTTTGGTTTGGTATTTTTCACGACGGAAGAAGAAGAAGAAAAAGAAAGAGAAGAAGAATAATAAACTCTGTCTCGGTTTGAAACTACAAGTTTGCGTTGTATTTTGCATGAATCTGTATCGAATCTCGATTAGATCTTGAAAAGATACGCTTACAGTTATTTTCCTCTAATTATTACAGCACCCCGCACAATGGTCCCTGAGATCGAGAAAAAGTGGCAAAAAAGTCTGTGGAAATAAAATTAATCGAAAATGGGTCTGTTGCAAACTTTTGCTGCAACGATTAAGATAGAGATTAATCTAATGTAAAATCGCCTGAAAAGTCCATTGGTGGCATTAGAAAGTCATAAAATTCAATAATAAACTCACAAGAGGCGTTCAATGAAATCCAAGATGGCGGAGATATATCGATCAATTTGTATCCATGCACCACCACAACATCCAAGGATAGCCAACCTCACAATGTCGATCTCACCCAATCACAACGTAAACAAACACATAACCTCTACCTCCAGTGAAGTTGGCAAAGTTGCCCATCCTTGGATGTTCGTAGTGCAATAGTGCATGCATACAAATTGCTTGATATTTCTCAGCCATCTTGGATTTCATTAAACGCCTCTTGTGAGTTTATTATTGCATTTTATGACTTTCTGATGCCACCAATGGACTTTTCAGGCGATTTTACATTATATTATACACTCTTAATCGTTGTAGCAAAAGTTTGCAACGGACCCATTATCGTCTTTAACTTCTTAAGTTTAAGATGATTCCAGGGTCGATTAGTTCTCAACGTGGACACCACGTCGCGTCGCGCTGCTCAAACAGTCAACAGTTTTTGGCTAAAATTAACGAGTTTACGCCAATAACACAAATTTGAGGAACGTCAGCACCTGCGAGCATACTCCAGGAAGATACCCTGAAAGATTCAAGCTGAAACACTCACAAATAAGGCCGGAAATTATGAAAAACGAAAATATCCATAAGCCTCAATGAGTGCGAGTGAGGTAGATAGACGTATTACCACTCGCACTCACTCTCACTCACTAAGCTTATGACGAAATGAATTTCATAATTTATGGCTTTAATGCTAAACCAATTTTGCTCGTTATGGGCTCAAAAAATCCATTAAACAACTTCGCAGGTGCTGACGTTATTGGATGTTGCATATTAAATGTTTTAATGGTTTCAGTTGAAAACGCCAAAAACACGACTTTTCCGAAAAGCGACTAGTGGCGCCATCCATCGGATTGAAATCTGGAAAAGTTTCGCCTGGAATCACCTAAAATTAAAACTTTCTGGAGACAGTTCTAGGTTTAAATTACTTGTAAAAAGAGTCCTCTCGGATAAAAATAGGTCTTGAAAGTTTATAAATGCGAGAAATTAATGATAAATTTACTTTCTGATTTGGCCACTTTTTGACGATCTCAGACCATTGTGCATCCCCCCTCCACCCTTTACAAAGCACGACTAACGATTGATTTCGCTCTCACGCCATTTTTATTGTCTCGTTTTCGTTCAGCCTGCTTTTGTTCTAATGTTCTCATCGATGAGCCCATCTCTCATTTTGTAAGAAAACTCTGTGTTTCTCTCTGTATTTCTTTACTCATCAAAACTTTTCTATCGTTTTCCCGCTTTTCCGACAAATGCCTTGAATATTCGTTGAAACGAATCATCAGTTTTGGCTTGCTTTGTCATAGGTCTCTTCTTGATTTCTCCCGGCCGGGGCCCGGCTCTCTTCTTGGCTCTGGAATTTAACTCATCACTTTCCAATTGAAGGAAAAGCATGATGTCTTCCCATTCCGGCAGGTGGTTCGAAGGATATTTATCTCCCCTCTCACACAGAGTCGTTTCGTCAAATTTGGAAATGAGCAGATACGATAGAATCTGATTGTTTTTCTCAATGACAACAGCGAATTTCTTCAGTGCTGTCATGATTCGTGATAGTTGAAGTACTGTTCCTTGTACTGACCCTGACTCATGGATTGATATCTCTGGTAACTCAATCAATTTGTTTGATAGGAGAAAAAACAGCCAGCTTTCTGTTGTTGTATCGCCTGTCTAACGCCTCTAAAGCTACCGAGTAATGAGTCTGTTGCATACTGTTTGCTACAACAAAATAGAAGCTTAATTCTTAAGTAAAATTCGGCGAAAATAACGATGCGCACATTGAAAACGTTTAAAATCTACTCATTAACTCAGGAAATCACTTCAATTTCAAACAGCCCGCGCTACACTAGACACTATTTGCACCGATATACTACTGCATAGACGGAACCACCGTGCATAAGTAAACAACTTCGTAACTACAAAATGCTGTAATTTCTATTTTAATACTTGAAATATAAGCTGCATTTGCTGTCTGGTCTTTTCGGTTTATCAAAGATTGCAAAATAATATTAGAAATTTACGCATCTAAACGAAACATTCCAATTTTTGTAAGTTCTGTTCATGTTTACATAAACGAGATGGTTCCATCTACGTAGTTATAAGTCGGTGATATAGTGTCTAGAGTAGCGCGGGTTGTTTGAAATGGAAGGTATTTTCTGAGTTAATGAGTGGATTTTGAAAGTTTTTAATATGCACATCGTTATTTTCGCAGAATTTTACGTTAGAAACAATGAGTTATATTGATGTAGCAAAAGTACGCAACAGACCCGTTAACTGCTGTAAATTTAATTGATTGCGCTAGTTTTAAAGCCTCGCCACCTAGTGACTCTTTTAAGTAATGGAATTTGAGGATAGCGTTCAAGGCGATTCATCAGCATGGATCGAAGACATGAACTTTTTTTTGTAAGCAGGCCATTCATGATAATCACCGAAAAATGGTGGGGGACGGGTCGGTTCGCCAAGGACGATTTTTCGAGGACGTTTTGCTCGCGGAGTCGCGGGTTGCGACTGCTGCAAGTTACTTTTATCGCTGTAGCAGTCCTTCAATCCTACGGCCATAGTCATTGCTTAAAAGTAATTTCTCTCGAAGCATGAGGCATCTTCGAGAGACTTTTGAAGATTTTGAGCAGTTTGAGATGTGTCTAGTCTATTTATCTCTTGAACGATTTGTAAGTATTGGGCTAGTAATGGCTCACATGTGCGTAGTCTCAGATTGAGTTGAATGAGGTCCGATTCCTCGGATTCCAAGAAGTTCCGGAAAAGCTGGATCTGCGCAACGATGGCTGCCTTTGATGCGATTAACGAAAGTATGCGAGATTGGATTGTTGAAATTCCGGCGATGTTGTTTTTTCTCTATCTGCGGAAAAGAGTATGAAATAAAATGAAATTATTAACTTGTATGTTGGTGATGGGTCAAATTAAAAATAAACCGTAGGAGGAGGTCTTTCATCAAAATTATTCTGGGGACCCCCCCACACCCTCATTTATTACTCTAGGGGAGACCCCTATACCCCCTTTTAATATTCTGGGGGAGAGACCCTCAGACCCCCTTAATGACCCCCCCCCCCCATGCATACAAGATTTTAAGTCAAAATTCTAATAGTGCGATAGATCTGAATGCATTAAAGTGTTACTTTACACAATTTATCGGAAAAGTCAATCTTATTGGAGGGCTATATATTCCCTATTGATCATGCAAGTGTTGCAACTTTGATTGACAAGACAACATCACTGTCAGGAAGAAAGTACGGAGGAACGGAAACAAGTGAAAGAGGTATATAGTGGAACGCAATGTTACTCACTACTGCCAACCCACTACATGTTTGTCGAGTCAAGATTAAACTATTTCAATTACAATAAATGCTGCCAACATGAACGATTTAAAATCTTCGAGCTTGATGTGAATGATATGTGATGAAGAAGTACATACTTTAAACAGCTGCGGTAGTTGTGGAGCGTCAACAATATTGTCAGCAGGTTGTCAGACACAAATCAAGATTAAACTCTTTCAATAATGATAAATGTTACCAACACAAACAATTAAAAATCATCGATGTTGATACGCAGTGTTGTCAGCTTTTCCTGTAAATCACTAACTTTATCATTAAGACGAATGGGAAAAATCGGCAAAGAACCGGAAAATGGCAACGCTGTTGATTTAATAAAAAATTACTTTAAACAGCTGCTAGTTGTAGGATGTCAATAGTTTTCTCCGTAATGAAGATAAAATTGAATAAAAATGGCTTCGTAACAAGAGCACCTATTGAGGCGGTAGCTGGAATAATAGCCTGTAGGCAAAAATCAAGTGTTGAGAAAAACTGCTTTAAAGTTTTCAGTACCAATGTAAATGATCCAATACTCACTATCTTCAAATTACTCTCGCCTGCCCTCAAAACTTCATATTTTTTCACGAAATTTTGTGGATGAATATTTGAGGGTATGACAAATCGATTTACGTGTTCTTCGCTAAAAGGGCCCATGCGCCTATGGGCCCTTATTGGCCTTATCACTGCTACCGCCTTAATTATGAAAGAACGCTCGGCGATGGATTTATGGCTTAAATCTTTAAGTACATAACAAAAGTCAATTCGATTATTGTCAAGGTAAAGACTCACAAATAATTTGTAGTGGTTGAAAGAAGTCTTCCAATGCATTTGTCGTATCGTAATTTAACTTGAGGTTACCTGAAAAATATCGGTCTGCACTTTGGTCACATTAACACAATGGTCAAATTCATATTTCTTCTTATAATTCAAATTGTATATCAATGTAAAACGATTAACTGTATTAGAATGAGCCCATTATATAGTACTTTTGGTGACAATAATGGACGTAAATGAAGAGAAAATAAATTATTCTCTGGAGTCCAGATTGTTTTTTCTCTCTTTTTCTCCCGTGACCATATAGTTACCTTAAACACACGCGCCTTCTTTTGGCGAAATACCAGAAGCACCCCACAGCCCTCCCGGGAGGGGGGGGGAGGCTCTGAAATACCTGAAAACTGTAAAATTCCTCAAATTGGTCGAGAAATAAAATAATGAAAATTTCTACGAGGATACTTTCTTTTTAAAGTCATAGTAACTGGTAGTTGGTACAATGGTATTGAGAAGGAGGGTGCAAACCCAAAATCGACGGGGGGGGCGTTGTTTGTCAGTAGTAGAGTCCCTATATATAGAGAGTTAAGACAAGTGAAATCATGGGCGCCGTCATTGGATGCGATTTTGCACATTTGTTTACATTCTGAGGCCGCTGTTGTGTTTTGCTCCACTGCAAAGATTACAGTTCCACTAAGTTTGTAACAATATAATCTTTCCCTGCTTTTGTTGATCGACATGTATTAACGCTTTTAATGATTCTTTTTGAGATTTATAGACATTCTTGTGGTGCATTATGATAAATTAACAGATTCATCGCAAATCAACTCTTTTATCTGTAAAAGACCGTTGGTAAACAAAACGAAAGTGCAAAATCGCATCCAATGGCGGCGTCCGTAGAGCCTAAAATTCATCGACCAATCAGAAGTTGACTACCCTCTTGTCATAACTCTCTACATATAGGACTCTAGTTAGTAGTTACGCTACTGGTCTCTGCTTTTTTATGTCCCCGATAAGATTGGATCGGGGAAATTAAATGTA
The DNA here is from genome assembly GCA_011764245.1 of Trialeurodes vaporariorum. Classification (NCBI taxonomy): domain Eukaryota; kingdom Metazoa; phylum Arthropoda; class Insecta; order Hemiptera; family Aleyrodidae; genus Trialeurodes; species Trialeurodes vaporariorum. The sequence continues at coordinate 64,263,748 of VMOF01000035.1, forward strand.
GAATCAAACTTGTTTTTGTTTTTGTTTACTTCTCGCCTAGAGACGTTACGGTGCATTTATCGAAACGGCATTCCATTTGCTCTTGGGAGCTGCAGTCATCCCGTTTGGTCCTTCCGTTCGCGGCCATAGGTGATGCATATAAAAAGCGAAGACTGCAAATCGAAGCCTCCGAGTGCTTTGCCAGAGGCGAAACGTACAAATCAATGCAATCAAGCGTGGTTATACAAAGCGCATCTTTCACGCGGTGGAAAGTCGCCGCAGTTATAGCTGTCGTACACACAGTATGTCCCATAAGTCCACATTACAGAGTTCTTCAAGTCGAGAAACACTCCGTATCTTATTTCAATAAGCATCGAAGGGTCTGCTCGCATGGGCGCTCGCAGAAAAATTTCCGAAGGGGGACAACATTTTTGAACCACAACAGAAGGTGTCGGAGGACACCCCCCCCCCCCGGTGGAAAAAGGGGGGGAAAATTCACCCTAATAGTGTACAATTAATCATTAGTCCAATGTATAATCGCCTGAAAAGTTCATTGGTGGCATAAAATGCGATAAATAAACTCACAAGAGGCGTTTAATGAAATCCAAGATGGCAAACAAATATCGAGCAACCTGTATGCATGCACCACGAACATCCAAGGATAGCCAACCTCACGAAATCGAACACAACCAATCATAACGTAAACGAACTAATAACCTCTCTACTTCCAGTGAGGTTGTAAACGTTGGCCACCCTTGGATGTTCACGGTGCATGAATACAGCTTGCTCGATATTTGTTCGCCAACTTGGATTTCATTAAACGCTTCTTGTAAGTTTATTTATCGCATTTTATGACTTTCTGATGTCACCAATGGACTTTGCAGGCGATTTTACATTGAGCTTAACACTCTGTACCGCTGTACCAAAAGTTTGCAACAGACCCATTGAAATAGGGAGCTTCTGGGACATACTGTATATACATAGCTCTATCTTAGCCCTTGGTAATCGTTGCCAGATTACATGGGTTTTCCTATGTGTTGATGAGCAGAAATCCGCACGATTTGACAGCACTGCGACCTCCTCGCTGTCGCCAAAGCTTGACAAGTGTGAAAGTGGCTTAAATACCATCATTGCTTCGTCACTGGCCGCATAGTATTGAAGTAGCCGACCTTACCCTTGCCCTTGCTTATGCTCGACCCCGCACGGATGAAGAGGGCGAGGGGAGGGGGAGTGGGGAGGAGAAGCTCAAAGGAGGATCCCCTCCACCACCCCTCAAAACCTCCTCTCTCTCTCTCTCTCTCTCTCTCTCTCTCTCTCTCTCTCTCTCTCTCTCCCTCTCTCTTTCAAAGTTCCTTGGTGATTTATTGTTGGATTGCCGGGATGTCGGGATGGGGGCTGCACTCGTCGTAAAGTCCTCCGCAATTTAGAGGTCGTAAAATTGAGCGTTCCTTCCTCACCCGCGAGGTGAATTTCGTGTCACGTGACCATGGCGCAGGTAGATTTCTCGCGGGTCAATTCACACGTTTTTCAAATCTACGCGCCACCGCCCGCCCCGCAGTGGGCGGAAATAGACTTTTCATAGGAAAAATATGTAATTATAGTCGTATCCATAGTACGGTATCGCTGGAGTCCTTCTGTGTAGAGAGTGAAGATGTGAGGGTTTAGTCACTGATATCGAGTAATATCGGAAATAATGTTGACGAATTCCAAAGATTATAGGTCTAGGTGCGCCTACACTTCTGAAACGAGCTCTAGCTAAACTTGTGCAACAGCTTTATCGTTTACAAACTAAGATGTCTTTCGGTGTTTGACGGTCAATTTAGTGACAACTAAATCGACCAATTTTGACTATCGTGCGCCGAGCCGCCGTTCACCGCCAGCCGGCCAGCCTCGTCGCATCGATCGTCATTGAATCCCATGCACTATGTACTTAAATACTCATAGCGCGCACTTCCCGTCCTTTTTTCTCTCCTCTCTTTTCCTTCACTTTTAACATTTCATTGACCCGTAAAAAAATTTCGAACTCGGCCCACTTCGCTCTACCGGGCTGCCGTTTCGCACTTAAAATCATACGCACTCACTGTCCCATTTAACTCAATGCAATTTTTTTGAATTTCCCGCCATTTGGCAGCACTGTCGCTCGTCGCCGTTCGAGTTCTCACAATGCCATCAATAAACATTCCGAAGTAACCGCGTTGGTTACGGAAAAGTGAAGTTTAGTGCGCGCCTAGGTGAGAAATTAACACGAATCACGCGCTGGGTTCCGGTTCGGGTGAGCTTTTATTTTGAGCGTGTCATGCGAACGACCCAGTGGCGGCTCGTGCAATGTGGCAACAACGGATTCTCTCCGTTTAAACCTATGTGAAATAATCGATCTTCAGGTGATTTACTAAAATCGATACTTCTGAATAGGTTTAAGTGGCAAAAAGCATGGTTGCCAAATTGCACGAGCCGCCGCCTCTGGCACGACCAACCCTAAACGAAGCGATTCGATTTTTTCCCCAATGGGTCTGTTGCAAACTTTTGCTACAGCGATAAAAAGTGTTTATTCCACTGTAAAATCGCCTGAAAAGTCTATTGGTGGCATCATAAAGTTATGAAATACAAGATTAAACTCACAAGAGGCGTTTATTGAAATCTAAGATGGCGGCAAAATATCGAGGAATCAGAATGTATGCAGCGTGATCATCCAAGGATTGCAAACTTTGACAACCTCACTGGAGGTAGAGGTTATGTGTTTGTTTACGTTGTGATTGGTTGTGATGGATATTGTGAGGTTGGCTATCCTTGAATGTCCGTGGTGCATGGATACAAATTGCTCGATATTTCTCCGCCATCTTGGATTTCATTAAACGCCTCTTGTGAGTTTATCGTTGCATTTCATGGCTTTCTGATGCCACCATTTGACTTGTCAGGCGAATTTACGTTAGATTATACACTCTATAGCGCCGTAGCAATAATTTGCAATAGACCCACTATAGGGTTTTGACTTTTGTCTGCTGTCAGGGTAAACCGGGAATGGGGCAGTTGCAGGGGTCTGAAATTATGTGTTTTTATCAAGAAAATGATAATACTTGATTAGCTGAGAACAATGGTGCCTTTGGTTTTTTTTTTCCAAGTGTCGGTTTTGGAGGTACACAGGCACACACGTGTAAAAAGTTGTAAAAAATCGCCACTATATGCGAAGTTTCCATTTAAAACAATGTATGGTGGGCTAAAATCTCATCTCCGGAACAATGGGACTTGATTAGAAAGCAAAGGCATCTTTGTTCTCAGCTCATCAACTACTTACACTTTCTTTATAAAAAACGCAACATTTCGGACCTTTGTAACTGCCCCATTGTCAGAGAATTTAATCTAGTAAGAGTCTAGATAAGAAGTTCAGGAAAGAACGATAAAAGCACAAAATCCCCATTTTTGTTTTTAAGCTGAACGAAATTAAGGGGGAACTTTTAAAGGTTATTTTGTCTCACAAGAATCAAGATATATTATTTCCATCCACCAAAATTGATTTTCTTACGCTTCTGTAGATCTTCAAGTAATTGTACTTTTGTATCCCGTTAGATGACCATGAAAAATTAATTTTGATTTTTGTGACATTATTGTTTTTTCTCTAGGCTCTTACATTACGTCAGAGGAAATGAGGGAAAAGAGAGCTCTTTGCAAAGTTTTGGTGTAGGCAATTGGGCTATCAATGCTCATTTAAAATGTTGCAGAAATAAAGATGACGAGTACAGCTAAACGTCTAAAAACTCACTTATCGTAGAGAAAACTTTATGGAATTATAAACACAACGTCATGAACATTTGTATCCCGAGGTACTTTGATGTGTAGGATTCATTCATAGTACTTTTCAGGCAATCGTGTACCTTTGACGGCAAAAATGTCTTGTTACGTATTATGGATAGTGATGCATGTGAAAAGTATTGAAATGAGATGAAAAAAACTCGACATGGAAATATTTATATGATCTCTTGCATTTTTTCGATGCTACGTGTTTTAACGAGATCATGGGTCTGTTGCAAACTTTTGCTACAACGATTAAGAGTGTTTAATCCAATGTAAAATCACCTGAAAAGTCCATTGGTGGCATCAGAAAGTCACAAAATGCAATAATAAATTCACAAGAGGCGTTTAATGAATTCCAAGATAGCGGAGAAGTATCGAACAATTTGTATGCATGCACCATAAACACCCAAGGAGCCAACCTCACAATATCGATCACAACCAATCACAACGTAAACAAACACATAACCTCTACCTCCCAGTGAGGCTGTCAAAGTTGGCCATCCTTGGATGTTCACGGTGCACGAATACAGATTGCTCAATATTTGTTCGCCGCAACTTGGATTTCATTAAACGCCTCTTATGAGTCTAGTATTGCATTTTATGGCTTTCTGATGCGACCAATGGACTTTTCAGGTGATTTTACAGTATATTATACACTCTTAATCGTTGTAGCAAAAGTTTGCAACAGACCCATTGCAGCGCAATGTGTTTTTATCAGCGTTTTTATCCTGATTACAAATGCCAGAAAATATATGTACTATCGACGAATTAAAGATTGTCGCAATATTTTCATACATTTTCAGTTACGGGTGTAGTGTGGGACTGATCTGTAACGGCTTTGCCGCTTCACCCTCACTGGCCTCTCGCCTGCAAAGTGTGAGAAGTATGAAAAGTGGCCGAACCGGAACCTTGAAAGCGAAACTTACTATCTCGTGAAAATCTCGCGACAATCTTTAATTCGTCGATAGTACTTGGACGAAATAGTCAGATATCGTTAAAACATTACAGTGGCGGCTCGTTCGCAATGCGCGGCAACAACGGGTTCTCTTTATTTAAACCTACGTAAAATAATCGATCTTCAGAGTATTTACTGAATCTCCTAATAAATCGACTCTTTTTCGTAGGATCGAATGGCAAAAAATCATTGTTGTCTAATAGCGCAAGCCGCCACTGTTAATAATATTTTTTCTGTGTGATTGGCTCGTACACTCCTGCGTTCCAAAAAAAAAGAGTTATATTTGGCAGCATCTGTCATTGTTCTGTATCCGAACTGAAGCATCTTTTTTCTTTTTCTTTTTTAAACTCACCATTGAAACACAATTGCGAAGTAATTATAAATGCGAGAGAGTGTCTGGGTGTCTGACGGTGTTTTAATATTATCGTTATCGAGACTAAGGGGAACCGAAGGAAGAAGTGGCAGTGAAGTGGTACTCCTATTCCTATTCCTCTGCATTGTTACCATCCTTTCCTTTCCTTTCTTTTCCTTCCCTTTCCTGCCCCACTCAATCGCGTATACTCATACAGCGAAATAGAAAAAACAACAGAAACGCTATGTATGTATCATAGTTTTCAACAATCCCACAGTGGAGCGGAACAAGATTGTTTCCCGGACAGTTGCAGTTTTTGATTTTCTCTTCCAAAATGTTTTAGTTTCGATATTTCAGGCCTGAAATCCGGCGGTCCCGGGATCGCGTGGTCAGTGGGCTGAATGGGAAGTTGTGGCAAATTTGGCACAGCAATTTTTGTTAATTTTTTTGTTTATTTATTTTTTTTTTTTTTTGTAGCTAAAATGTCATCGAGCGCGCTGATTTTTAGGTAAAATTTCTTTGAGCGCGCCGATTTTGATGTATAATTTCATCGACCGCGTAGAGTCGACCTTTTGTGTGGCGCAACAGAGTTCGTGCGGTAAAAAAATGTTAAGATTGCAACAGAATTTAAAGATTCTGAAAGATTCCGGAGGCTTGCGATATTTTAATGCGAAAGCTATGTTTTCTTGCCCATTTTAAGATGCAAAACTACTCATTATAATTTAGCGAGTTTATTTTTTACCAATCTTGCCAATTTTTTCTTCAAATTCGTGGTTTTTGATCGTAAAAAATGTTGTCCGGAGAATCCAATATTTTGAACCACCGTGCGCCCGAACCTAAGCTTGGCGATAGGTGATGACTATATTTAAAAAAAAAAAAAAAAAGACCCACCCAAGAAGTTAGAGCAATTTTCTGAAAGTTATAATTTTTTAATCCTAAAGCCCAAAGATTTATACTTTACTCACAAAAGTGCCGAATTACAACAACATTTTGAGACAAAAATCTGCCAAAGTTTACTCTCCTTTGTTTGCCTCAAAAATTGTATTTCTTTGACTTTATGAAATTCTGGATTTCTTTTTTTTCAGTCACCCCGTATATTCCAAATTTTTTAATGATTCTGTTACTAATGTACACAAGACGACATCTTACGACTTTAAGCATATAAAAGTGTCAAATGGGGCAAGGGTCTGAAATTGTGTGTTTTTATAAAGAATTATTGCAATGGCGCAGAGGTTTTCAAGGTATTTTTTTTCGATACTTGGCCCAGTATGACTAACAATAAGTCAATCATGATAATAATGGAATAATTGGATCTCGCCATGTCTAATACTATCCTAAAGAAAATCTATCCATGACATTTTAATATTTGTTAATTAAATGTGGTTTGGAGCTGTAAATGTATAAAATTTATGTGGCGTCCGTGATCTGTGAGTCCGTGAGTCCGTCTGTATCCCAGCATAACTTTTGCACAATAGGTCAAAATGTATTCAAATTTTGCAGAAAGGTTGCTTCTAACCCTTCGAGACACGCATTATGAAAAAGTAGTCACATATCAATCTTGGATTCGTGTCATTGAACTAGTTGAACTTTCCTCATCTAAATTAACGTCCATCCCTATTTTTTCAAAATCCCATTAGACTCCCTACTAATCCCTGTACACATATGTGTACACTGTGATGGAAAGGGTTAACATTCCCCAGAGGGATTTTTTTTGTTTTTTTCACTTTCTAAGTTTTAGGTTATTTATGGATGAAAAATGGTTTCCATTAAAAATCAATGGGAATAAAAAGGGTAAAAAAAAGGAAAAATTTAAATATTTCAAAAATGGACCTTTTAATTGGATCAGGATAAAAATATCAAAGGGGGGATCTGGGGGGTCTCCCCCAGATTAAATTTGATGTGAGAAAGTGTTCGTAGGGTATTCTCTAAAGTTTATTTGTCTTTGAGAAATTTTGGATGGGTTCTTTTTTATAGTCACCCTGTATGTATATTCAAAATTCATCAATGATTCCACCGTTTATACAGAATACGCACAAGATGATAGATCTGATTTTACTGGCACTGCCCACTGCGCGCGTGGTCGGAGCACGTCGTGACGAACTGCCGACGCGACGTCAAGTTCCGGCGTGGGATCACGAGGGAGCTGGTAGCGCCCCCCCCCCCCCAGTGCGCCCACCCTTTCGGGACCCACCAACCGAATAATTAGTAGCTAGATTCGACTTTTTTCTTCTTAATCATCTCCCGCGTTTCCCGTATTTATGTTTAAACTTCACCGAATAAATCACTACTAGATTTCACCGAGTAACCGTTATAGCGAGGATGGGCGGTGGGGGGGGGGGGCTCCAACCAGATTTCTTTTTTGTCTCAGTCGCACTAACTCGCGCGCACAGGAAATCAAAGTTGAGTCAGATTTTTTGTTTTTGTTTTGTTTTTGTTTGTTTTTTTTTTGTTTTGCGGGCGCTATTGTTTTCTTCTCCTTTTTTTACTTATTTACTAGCTAGTTAATTTATTCCCTTTCTCGCAGTTTGCGTTTTTGCTGGATGGTTTGTGGTGCGTTTTGGCGTTTGGTGGATGGTCGCGCAACTTCCATGGCGCAAAGTGGATCATAACATGGAATTTTCTAGACATAATTTTGAGATTTGGAGGTTAGGAACTTTTCGGGGGACAGTGGGGACACCTATAACGCCAAAGTCAACAGAACCTTTTCCAGCCATCAGGGGCGTTTTTTATACCGTGTAGTCTCTCGCAGTTTTAACAACTCAAATTTGCGCCCTCACCTCGCGGAACGGGTACAAATCCCGTGATTCGGGTGTCGTCCATCGTTGCCGAACAAACACAGTTCGGGTGAGATAATAAAATGCGCACAACCGCTTTTTCACCCGAACCTCATAATAAGCAAATTTTCGCGATCGAATATGATTAACAGTACCAACCTAACCAACCTAACCTACACATACGAGGAATCTCAATTGTGTATTTAGGTGTTTTCGCGGCATCGATGGCATCAATTTGATTTTGAATTCACCTCCGGCCTTGAATTCAAAATAGAATTGATGCCATCGATGCCTGAAAACACCAAAAAAGCACATAGAAAACAAGATCCAGATTCGTGTCATCCACTGTTACCGTGCGTAGGTTGGCAATGATTTTGTATAATTCTGTTGGATATATTCGACGCGAAAAATCGCTTAATAAAATTTGCTTATTGTTGTGTCTCACCGGTGAGTTATATACTCTTTTCGCTCCCTCTTCGCGGAACGGGTACAAATCCCGAGATTCGGGTACAGCATATCGGTGTCATCCATCATTCCATCATTTCCGAACAAACAGTTAGGGCAGTTGCGGGCTGAGATAAAATAAAGAACAACCGTTGGAACCAGAGATTACTAAGCCTAAGAGATATGGTATAGACGGTTTTAGTGCGAAGTCAACGGTTAGCCAACAATCACAACAATGCACTCATCGGTCGCAATCGGTTGCGATAAAACTCGCGTAGCGTTCCAAACAATAATCTATCATATCTCACTCACTCTCCTGTGACCCCCCATGTATATCCATCTCTTTCTAGTATCAAAATTCGTAAACAAGGCCTTGTTTTACGACACATTATTATCTAAATCGCATTGAAATGCCCCGAGAAATTCATTTCTGCCGTAAAATTTCACAAAATAAGTCTCTATATACAGTTTTTGAAATTAGAGTGAAATGGCAGTACATAGGGGTCACGTGAGAGCGAAAGAGACAAACTGGCTTTGTTTGGAACGCTCATCACCGGCAGTCGCCATTACTAAACCCCACTCTAGCGATTCAGAAGTGTTGTTCGACTCCTACGAAGTATGCAATGTGGCGTACGCTGGTGACCGTAAACACTGTTACTACTGTTGTTGTTGGAAATGAGGTTAGAATCTCCTTAACAGTTAAGATCTTACGAACTCTTGACTGAATGTGAGTTGCTTCTCATTAAAAGAAAACCTTTTTTCTCACTTCAGTTGTTTAATTTCGCATTCAGAGCCATCTCAGTACAGTCACTATTTTTCAATAGCTGACAGTTGCCTGCTTCCTGCCGATTAAGTGAAGAACTGAGAAGTAAATAGCAAACGCCACTGTCGCCACACTCGCCACTAACTAAATTAATAAGATTAATAATGTGTTTGGGAAGTTTAATGAGCTCTGAGTATATTTTGAAGGTGAATCTGAAATCTAAGATGCTTTAATCAGCCCGCCATTGGCCACTAAATGACAAACATTATTTAGATGCCGCAGAGAATCTAACCTCATTTCCAACAACATGAACAATATGACAATGTTTACGGTCACCAGCGTACTGCACGTTGCATCACGGCCATTCTTGCATTCTTTTTGCTTTAAAAACATTTCAGATGTGACATTTTCTAAAAAAAAAAAAAAAAAATCATGTTGTTTGACTCATTTTAAGCTCTGAAATGAATGATTTAACACATTTTTAAGTTATCTTGCTTTCTAATTGTCATAATCTTGATTCTTATTCGTAAAAGTGGGTCCGCGTAATTCAATGTGTCGAACCACTGTGTGTCGTGCGGTGAGGCGTAGTCGCAGTGCGGAGTAGCGCGTTGACGCGGCTGTCAGCACGCGCGCGCGCGCACGTGTGAACGGATCCCGTTTGAAATGGTGATATTGACCGCGTTGACATTGACATTGACCGTGGTCCGGAATTCCGGACAGAGTTCAATCCTTCCGTTTCGGAAGTAGGAAGTGGGCTCCCGTATTAATCAGCTTCGTTTCATTATACAGGTATATGTTTGGCTAGCAAATTAGGGCCGAAGTTTGTCGTGAATGAGTTGGCTGCAAACTTTTGCTACTGCGCTTTAGAGAGGTTTTGTGTTCTGATGTTGTAAAGTAACACATATACCAGAGTTGGGCGAATGGGGATGGTATAATCGATTACACGAAATCGTCGTTTTTTCGGAGGGTGATTTTATATTAATCAGAGCTGATTTTTTACAAGTCGCCCATCATTTTAGTTTCAGAAGAATTAGATCTAATCGAAATGACCCTAAAGTTTATTTTAAATCTGCGTGAAGAGTACATTTAATTAAACCATCCAAAGGTTTGACGATTACCGATTAACCAGTAATCGTGTTTAATCGATTACTTTCCTATTTGCCCAACTCTGACGTGCACACATACGTGTAAAATTGTGACCTGAATCTGAGACAAAATGGAGACCCGTAGCTCATGCTACACAATATACATACATGCTTCTCGTAAAATGGGTTCATTTTTGTTCGGGAGCTCAAAAAAACAACAGCCAACAATCGCCTACTTTTGAGTATCTAAGTTCGATGAGGATATATCCCGACAAGTGATCAAAATGCACAGGAGTATAGTAGCACACGGTTAAAAAAATATCCGTAAAAATATATGTATTGTACACACACGGGGGGGGGGGGGGCTGATTTTGTTGATGAGAACCGCCGCCAGGTGGCGGTATCCCATTGACACGTTCTTCCCATACCACGGATCAAGAAAGAATATAAATTATTGGTTATGAAGAAGAGACGTCTCTCAGGCCTAGAAAACTATGTTCAGTCCTGTTTCGATTTCTATCAATTCCGATGTATCAAATCCTCATCCTGTCTATGCAAGTCTTACTTCCTGAGTAAAAACGTAATAACCTTTTATTCTCTATTTTATCTTTATTGTTATTGGTAGCTTTCCTACTTTGATTAACAGATTTAACATTTAAGTGTGCGACAAGTTTCTGAATGCTGATTTTACATTATGAAAATGCTTTCTTAGCCATGGACGTAGTTAAAGGAGCATTTACAGATGTTGAATGAGCAGTTTCATAATGTAAGATCAGCATTTAGAACTTGTCGCACTTTTTTTAACATTTTGATTGCTGAATCAGATTTTTTTTTTTTTTTTTCAGTGCATATTAAGCGCTTTCAAAGTCACACGCTCTCTTTTTTTCGAAGGGATCTCATTTAAAATTACCTTAAAATGTTATGTGTCATTAGCGCCTTTTCAGCTGCAGCACAATCGCGTTTAAAAGAAGAAACGAAATACCATACATCTAAATTTAATGCAAGACATTTATTTTAATACAATACACCTTGTTCCTTGCAATGTTTCAATTTAATCGCGTTTGGGTGTACTCCTGTGGCCTGTAACCCAGCTCTCGGGCAGTCTAGCCTGACCGGGCAACGGGCATGCGCACTTTGACTCGCTGAGCTACTCAATGGGACTCGTTCCAACACAACTTTCTTCAATAAAACTTTTAACACTTCGGCTTTCGTGTTAAACCGACCAATGAGAGAACGTTCCAATCTCCGATGAGCGCCGCGGTCCGTTAACATTCATGTACAAATATCGTGAGTCGGCTCAGTAAGTAGTGTAGAAACTCGAAAAAAAAAAAGAATAAAAGGTGTCTCGACGCTAAAAGCTAGAAGAGGACTCCTAGAAGTATGCTAATGAAAGGATGGAAGGGGGGGATGTAAAGCTGTTTTTACTATGCGCTGTTGACAGATTCATTCATAAGGTTTAGTCGGAAACGTTGAATGGGAGAACAGGCGTAGCTGGAGTAGGAGTCCCTTAGAGTCCCTTGTTGGAAATTTGGTTACCCAGTTAAGCAGTAATATTTTTAAAATATTTTTAAAACCTTGCCAGATTCGATCTTTTGGGATAATGATTTTTAAATATTTTTAAAACCTAGTCAGAGAAATATTGGCTTGAAAATATAGTTAAAACAGAACAAAAATGTTGGCTTGTAAATACGTTTAAAATATTTTGTAGAAAGTCTTCTATAAATTATTTAAAAATTATTTAAAAATTATTTCATAAAAATAATTTGAAAATCTTTATCAGAAATCTTTTCCAAAAACGTTTGAAAATATGTTCATGACAACATTATGACAAGACTTTCATGACAAGGTTTTAAAAAGATATTGGCAAGATTTTTTCAAGATTTATTTTAAAAATGTTTTAAAAAGGTTCTGAAAAGAAGATAACAAGACTTTGACAAAGTTTTAAAATAAAGGTAAAAAAACTTGAAAAGAAAAAAAAAATTTACAAAGTTTGAAAAAGTTATGAAAATATTTTAAAAAGGTTCTAAAAATGCTTTTAAAATATTCCTGCAGGAACGTGACATTTTTTAAAAACATTTTAAAAATGTTTTGAAAATCTCCAAAAAAATTTTGCAGAAAAGATTTCGAAAGTATTTTTAAAATATTCCCGTGTTAACTGGGTACGAAGTACCGACACGACGATTCATGATGCTCCAGAGGCATAGCCGTAGCCAGGATATTGTCTTTCTCTCTTTTAGCCTATTTGAACACATGTGTTAGAAAAGGACAGAACCAGGGGCTGAAGTCACGTGACAGCCCCTATATCCACCCTTTTCTAACACATGCGTTCAAATTGGCCAAGAGAGAGAAAGACAATATCCTGGCTACACGGCTATGTCCAGAGGAGTCGAAAAATTAACTTTGGCAAGGTAGAAAATCGACTCCTCTTGTCTCCAGAAGTTGTCGCTGGATGGCGGCGTCTTGTGAAGCTTCCCTGTTAAATCAACGGTGGTGATCCGTCGGTACTCCCTAACAGATTGTTCATTAAGGTGATTCTATGGTAAGTGACCAAGGCGATCGATTAGTTGATCAATGGGTCTGCTGCATACATTTGCTACAACAATATAGAACCTTGATTCTTATGTAAAATTCGGCGAAAATCACGATGCGCACTTTAAAAACGTTCAAAATCCACTCATTAACTCAGGAAATCACTTCAATTTCAAACAGCCCGCGCTACACGAGACACTATTTGCACCGGTATACTACTACATAGACGGAACCACCGTGCGTAAGTAAACAACATCGTAACTACAATATGATGGAATTTCTTTTTTAATACGTGAAATATGAGCTGCATTTGCTGTCTGGTCTTTTCGATTTATCAAAGATTACAAAATAATATAAGAAATATACGCATCTAAACGAAACATTCCAATGTTTGTAAGTTCTGTTTATGTTTACATAAACGAGATGGTTCCATCTTTGTAGTTATAAGTCGGTGATGTAGTGTCTAGTGTAAGCGCGGGTTGTTTGAAATGGAAGGTATTTTCTGAGTTAATGAGTGGATTTTGAAAATTTTTGATATGCACATCGTTATTTTCGCCGAATTTTACGTTAGAAACAGTAAGTTTTATTGATGTAGCAAAAGTACGCAACAGACCCATTAATGATCATTTCCCGGACTCTGTGGAGTTTTTTTTTTTGTAAAACCAGGATTGTCAGCGCCTGGAGGTAGATCTTACAAAGATACCTGTTAAGTTTGGATGCTCGAATCCAGAAAATAAGGACGTAACTATGGGAATTCGGAATCCGTTGTGCGATACGATAGATCGAACAGCGATTTTGCGAATTCCCGTAGTTACGTCCTTATTTTCTGGATTCGAGCATCCAAACTGAACAGATATCTTTGTTAGATCTACCTCCAGGCCTCCAGGTGCTGACAATCCTGGTTTTACAAAAAAAAACTTCCTAGAGTCCGGAAAATGACCATTAATCGATCGACTAATCGATCGCCTTGTTCACGTGGCATGGAATCACGTTAAGAGACTCAAAAGTCACTAAGAAGTTACAAAGACGAATCTCTGCTCGCCCGCTCTAATTGAGTGGGTAGTTAATTATTCCTACTTCGTTGTGTTGATTTTCCCTAGCCCTCTATTTGAAGGCGCTCGGCCTTATATTATTTTTCAAATGTCAACAGCTTGGATCAGCTTCCAGCAGTAGATAATCGAAATGTTGAGAAGTAGATCTGTAGTGACAAGAGTCCCTGCGGTACATCCAAGGGATCCCAGAGGCCCCTCAGATTTAGCAACTTGGCGTCTCTTTGAAGAAACTTTTTTTGTTTTTACTTTCTCACATTTAACGAAGTTCGAAATTGAGAAAGTATTGCGGTGGCGCGGATGTCTGTCTGTCTGTATCCTATCCCAGCATAGCTGTCGAACCAATCGTCCGTATGCATCAACATTTTCCAGTGAAGCTGCTTTTACACCCTTTTCCAGAGGGTCTTTTTTCGTTTTTTTGAAATTTTAAATTGTTGACAAGTTATAGATGATAAAAGGTTTTTAATAAATCGATGGGAAAACGGGAAAAATGGGAGAACGTAAGGAAAAATTGGAATGTTTCAATTGTAGCTCTCTGAATTTTGATGAAAATTTGCAAAAACATTCTGCAACCAGCCTACTGTAAAATTAACCCCTTAATGCGGGGGATCTGGGGGTCTCCCCCAAAATATTCTTTCCTCCACGTGTACGATTTTTCGCGAGATTAGCGCGGCACATTCAAATAATCATGACCGACTATCATCACAGCTGACTTCATAAACAAACAAACAGTAAACACTGAAGAGGCGTCTGTCCGAATTCTTACGTCTCAATATCCTCAATTTCTCACAATAGGTAGTGAAAGGTACAGAAACCAATGTTTTTGTCGAAATATGACAAAATATAGGTATAATGAAACAATAAACACACAGAAGTTACGAGTATGATTCCAACTTCAATCATCATCCTTGGAACTCATGTGAGTGATCTGGGGGTCTCCCCCAGAATATTAAAGGGGGATGTGGGGGTCTCCCCCAGAATATTATGGGGGGTCTGAGGGTCTAAAGGGGGGTATGGAGGTCTCCCCCAGAATATTAAAGGGGGATGTGGGGGTCTCCCCCAGAATATTATGGGGGATATGAGGGTCTAAAGGGGGGTATGGAGGTCTCCCCCAGAATATTAAAGGGGGATGTGGGGGTCTCCCCCAGAATATTATGGGGGGTCTGAGGGTCTAAAGGGGGGTATGGAGGTCTCCCCCAGAGTATCAAAGGGGGTGTGGGGGTCTTCCTCATAGTAATAAAGGAGAATCTGGGGGTGCCTCCAGATTAATTTTGATGTGAAAAAATTGTTCTTGGGGTATCACCTTCAGTTTATTTGTTGATGTTGGTCGGTTTCCGATGCTTTTCTTCGACATATGGTGCCTCCGTTGCCTGATACTCGATTCTTCCTTCATTTCGTGTGGTCTATGATGCGTTTTTTTCATTCTCCGGAGCGCGCACCGGTGCAGCTCCAGTGCTCCGGAGTGTTAAGCGTGCCGTATATATACGGTGCGCTTCTTGTTTTCATTTTCATATCTAATATATAAGTCCAATGCCTTGCTTATGGCAAAACCTTGGCGGGAAAGGTTTGAAAAATTAAAAACGTGTTTTCTTAAAACTGGTTTTATTAATCGTTAATTTGTTGCTGCAATCCAGGAGGTCTCGGCGTCTATTTTCTTAAAATTGTAAAAGTTTTGGTATTCCTGTTAATTTCAATAAGTTATTAAGCGTCAAAGTCGAATTCCTTCAAACGAGAATTCCATACAGGTCCAGCAACCTAAGTCATTTGTGCCAACCTATGAGTCGAAATTCCAAGGCAGGAGGGGGGTGGAAACATCCTTCACAGAAACCCTCTTTGCCCCTCGCCTTTGGGCTCCACCGGTCTCAAGATTTCTTCACGGTGCATTAAGCGCTCGGTTCTCGCATCGTAAAAGTGTCAAAATCGGTTTGACGAGGGTACATCGATAAGAAGCGACGAGGTATTGATGAAGAGCGGGAGGGGTATAGAAAAGAGAGAGGCTCATTCATATCTTTAAGTAGACCTGTTTAGTGATGACGTCACGATCAGAGTTAGTTCCAAACAAATGCTCTATCTCGCTCACTCTCGTGGATTTACCAGATCCAAATTTTCGAACGCAAATTCATGCTAGTTAACCAACAGTTTTCTCAAATTTTATTGCACCATTAGATTCCACTTGCCTTAAAGTATCTTTTCACTGTAACATAATTCCTAAAAGATCACAAGCGAATTTACAATCACAGTTATACCGAAAGACGTTCTACGTTTTGTCCTTGTCTTACTCACGGTCTCTTATGGTAGTATCACCGGCATGACACTCAATCATTCTAACTTCTCTTCGTATCGAAGCTATTGTTCGAGGTACAACACATGCCGTGATGGTGCTGATGAGCCTATATCCTAGAATTTTGTGCTCTTAAGAAACTGTGAGTGTGACAAGGACAAAACATAGGACTTTCTTCGATATAACTGTGATTGTGCATCGATGCGCGATGTTTCAAAAAGTTTGTGATAGCGGGCTCATATTTTATCACTGAGAAAAAAGTGGCTGTTAAAACTGTAAGAATAGAATCATAGATGATTTCGCCTTATTTCAATCATGAGACCTATCGTTGCTGTAGTCAGCGCGCTTGAATCTACACGAATTCTGATTGTCTCTATGGAATTTCGATTATTTCTATGGGAAATAAAGCGCAGGAATATATATCCAATCGGAAAATTTTTTGAAACAATCGGAAATTTTTATAAGGGACGTGGAACCCAATGGTGTGATAAACACAACGTGTAAAGAACGTGTTGTTTACTAGCACTTGTATTTGAAAATTTGGACTGTGTTTCGTATGGGAAAACCCACGAGAGCGAGTGAGACGGAGCCTTTGTTTGGAACCAATTTTTTTCATGACGTCACACTAAACAGGTCTTTGCATCGAAACATTTGAAATTCTGGAGGATCGGCAAATTGAAAGCCCCTCAATGAGCGTCGATGGAATCAAGGGATTTTTGAGGAGATTTTTGGCGTTTTGTTGAAAAATAGGTGTTTAAAATCCAGAACACAGGGAGCCAGAGGGGTAAAATTCGCATTAATTGCTCTAAAAAGTGAGAGGGGCTGTCACGTGTCTTCCACCCCTGGACAGCTTCCTCGCTGCGGCTATGGAATTGACTCTGGAATAACTTATTTACCTATCCTAAAAAGTTCGTTGCGTGTACAAAATTTTTCACTGGAAGCTTCTTCAAATTTTGGAAACTATAGGTCCATATGGAACTTTGCTTTTCCAACACGAAAAATGATATCGACCGACGGCAACAGAAAAAAAAAGAAATAATATGACAATGCGTTATAGTGAATAATGGCATAGTTTTAACTGTAAACTTTCGATACTTTTCAAGAAAATAAATGGGGAGAGGGGGAATTAAAATCCACAAACCTCTTAAACCTCCACACCTACTAATCTATACCCCTAGAATGCTTGATGTGTAAAGGGCACTTGAAATGGTTAGTTCTGTATATTAAAGGATTATTGTTTCATGAATTCGCAAGTGTTCCATTTATGCATATTACGTATCTACATCGTGACAATTGCAACAAATGCTGACAGCACCTACAACGGAAAAAAAGATAAAAAAAACTGTTTATTATTTAGAATCACGGCTTTTCCGAATATGACACTTTTTGACTTCAAAAGAACGCAACCTCATGTTTGATCCCTGAACAAGCCGTTTAAAAGGTGGAGGGATTTAGAAATATCTATTGTCTATAGTTTATGTGGGTAAAAAAGATCGAGCCTTATCAAATAATTTTCTCTTTTCAGCTTTCAATGGGTTTGTTGCAAACTTTTGCTACAGTGCTATAGAGTTTTGATTCTGATGTAAAATTGTCTGAAAATTAGATTGGCGGCATCAAATAGTCATAAAATCCACTAATAAACCCAAAAAACGCATTATAAAGAAAGCCAAAATTGCAGTCGTAAAGCCGAACAATCTGTGCACGCGCACGGCGAACATCAGAGATAGGTGACCCATTCTCCCCTTTTTCGTTAAGGGGGGGGGGGGGGAGAGAGAAAATATCTCTACAGTCAAACTGTGATTTTAAAAATGTGCATGGTCAAGATGTTGTCTTTTGTGAAGGGGGCGGGGGGGGGTGAGCAAAATATCAAGAACAGGGTGTTTCAAAACTTGAGTACCAAACTTATGGAGTGTATTTTTGGGGTCAACATACATATATATAAGACTTTATTTTCCTACATGAGTATGTGCTGCAATTGTTTCTCTTCTGAGCTAGAGCCCTCCAAAGTTTTGAAAACAAAAAACAAAAAACAAACCCAAAAAACAACGCCTTTGACTCATCTCCTTATAGATTCATCTGATCTAAATTTATTTTTTTCATAATTTCTCACCAAACAAGCTCAATTGGACAGCACTTGTCACAAAAGAACCGAGTGACATTTTTGATAAAATTGAGTTATTGATTGATAGAGCTAGCAATACTGAATCTCGAAGCAACAAGTGCTTCTTCTGTAATAACAACTATTTCCCGTCAAAATTCCAGGTAAAAGTGAGCTGGTGAGCCTCATTGATGTCATTGTCCATATGATGAAATAAAATGAGAACTTGGTTCCTTTGGCTGATTAGGTTAAACCTTAATCCGAGTCACGTAAGGAACCAACTCCGACTTGGTTCCTTTCAGTGGCGGCTCGTGCGATTTGGCAACCATGCTTTTTTACCATTTAAACCTATGCAAAAGTATCGATATCTTGGGGGTGCATTGCACCTCCTGAAGATCGATTGTTTTACATTGGTTTAAATGGAGGGATTCCACTGTTGCCACATTGCACGAGCCGCCACTGGTTCCTTTTATAGAATTGGGAACGGACTTAAGTCCGGACTAACGGATTTTAAAATAATCAACAGTGTAAACCAACTCTGCCGTTTGGTTTCTCTTAGAGTTTCGTTTTTCGTGATTATGCCAAAAAAAAGAAGAAAGGAACCAAGTCACTTTAAACGCTAAAAATTAAGTACCTTTCCTACATAGTAAATTCCACTTTTCCGGTGTTGAAATGCAAAAACACAAAACGGTAGTTGAATGAAATCAAAACGTAAGTAATTCCAAGTTTTTTGTTTAAATGCTAGCTCTTCAACTTTGGACTCAATTTTCTCGAGATCAGCTCCATGTTGAATGCTGTCTAATTATTATCATTGCTAGCAAAAGCATTAAAGCTGTTCAGACTTTAGTGGCACGCTTTTCCAACACCTGCGTGTTGGAATTTTCCCTGCTTGTTTTTTTATTCCGGGGCTCCAGCACCGGTGCGCACCGAAGTGTTGTTTTATTAGCGGTGCGATGCGCCCGGAGCTGCTCCGGTGCAAGCTCCAGTGTATCGGAGTTGAAGACCGATGCACCGGAGCTGGAGCTCCGGAGCTTCAACACGTGACCGGTGCTGCACCAGACAGCTTCGGAGCAGCTCCGAAAACTCCGGGTTATTGCACCGGTGCGGATTCCGGAGAATAAAAAAACGCATCACTACTCTACTTGGTCGCAAAACGTGCGAAGAGATCGGAGACGCGACGCGACGCGGAGGCAGGCGGGGGCGCTCCTTCGCGCATGCGCAAACAACATACCGATGCGATTCACAATCAGCAGAAGAACAGCCCCTGTCCCCCCCCCTTGGAGTGGCGATCCCCATGCTTGGTTTCGATGCCGACGCGACGCTTCTCATGCTGCGCGCCGCCTTGATTCTTGACTCATGGAGTGTGCCACCAATCGACAATTCACAGCGCACCATCCACCAATCCACCATCGTATCACAGAAGAAGCGCAGAGGCAGTGCAGCTGTGAATAGAGCACGCGCAGACGCGCACGCTCCGGAGTCCCGCTCGCACTACATTTTCTCCTACTCTGACCGCGCGCAGTCCGCGCACCCCACGGTTGCCGGATTCATTGATGGCTTCATTACTATACGTTTACTTCAACAAGCTGTATATATGGGCGCCCGCAGCGGGGGGGAGGGGGGCACTTGCCCCCGTGGAATTCAAAACAGTCAACATTTCACAAAGAAAAATGAAACGACCGAAATAAATTGAAATGTGAAGCAAAGGAGTAATGGTCGATGCACTTCATTCTTAGTTTATTTTGTAATTTTGAACTCACTTCTTGCAAGGAATGGTAGAATTATACAGTTTTCTTCAAAGAGTAAATAAGAGTCGCAATTGCATTGAGAGCCAGCGTGGTCAATGCTGATAAGATTCGGCTTCTGATTGGCTGGAAATGGAGGGAAATTGTGGTGCAAAACTGTCTTGGGGTATAGGGAAATTAACACGGGGTTTTCGTTCCGGGACGTTTATCTCGAAACCTATGCAAAATTGTCTCTAAACAATTATTACGAGTCGATTTAGCAGACTTTTCCAAACAAATTAATAGGTCACAAGTATCCATGGGCGCCCGAAAGGGGGGGGGGGCAAGGGGGCACTTGCCCCCCCCCCCTGGAATTCCAAACAGTCAAAATTTCACGAAGAAAAATGAAATGACCAAAAGAAAATGAAATGTGAATCTAAGAAGTAGTATATAGTTGACGAACTTTATTATTAGTTTATGTTGTAATTTTAACTCACTTTTTGCATTGAATAGTAGAATTATACATTTACCTACTTACCATTATTATCATCTGTTGTCCGTTTTTCATAATATCAAACACGTCAAAATTATTATTATTATTTGGATAAACCTAAAATGGCTTAATAATTGTACAAATGTACACTATTTGTATGAAAAAAAGGGGGAAAAAAGTCTTCCCTTTTTCCTCGGAGGGGGGGGGGTCCCCCTGGACCTTCCATTTGGGTTCAACAATTTTGCCCCCCCTTGGAAATTTTTCTGCGGGCGCCCATGCAAGTATCAGTTTATTGCAAATTCGAGAAGACTGTCTCAGTTGAAATGTACACATAATAGTGAGTTACTCAAACACACTCCAAGCATGTAAACACTCTATTGTGCGTACTTTTCAACTGAGACAGTCTTTTCGAATTTGCAATGAAGTGGCACTTATGACCAATCAATTTGTTCGGAAAATTCTGCTAAATCGACTCGAATTAATTGTTTGGGGGCAATTTTGCTCAGGTTTGGAGATAAACGTCCCGGAGCGAAAACCCCGTGTTAATTTCCCTGCACCCCAAGACAGTTTTGCTTCAGGCTTACAGCCAATCAGAGGCCAGCCCGCGTTTCCGATCCCTTATCTGCGCTGACCAGCACGCAGGCCTTCCATTCAATTTCGACTCTTGTTTGAAATCTCGATTTGAAACAAATTATCAATTTATTGAAGTTCGAGAATTTGAAGTATTTACTCTGAAACCGTTACCCTCCCCCCTTCCCAAAAAAAACAACAAAAATGCCAATTTAAATCATGAAGAAATCCCAACCTATACGTCCATCTCTCTACTGGTGGCTGTGATGTCTCGACGAGTCCCGACCAAAATTGAGCAAGAAAATTTGACACCTGTCGCAATCTTTGTGCTGGGTCTCTATTTGTCTCTACACTTCTTTCATGCGTCAGAGCGGTTTGGTAGTTGAGCTAAAAACTATTTGACAGCACCCCCCGGCCCCCCAGATTTTTAATCCCACGGACCGCCCGCTATCCATATCCTCCCGTGTAGCCTCCGTAATTTTGGACGGACGCCTTCTTTTTTTAGTTTATGCAATCATCAATGAGCCCGTGCGATAAAATTGCATACTTCAAAAAATGCAGGCTTTTGCAGTGCGACACTTCTGTCTGAAAAAAAACATGAGAACGGAACATTTTAAGGTCTTTTTAGGTTTAGTGAATTTTACAGAGGATGTAACCATAAATTTAGCAACATTGTGGCGCTCTTTGCCCCTGAGGCGCGGGCCAGCGAGCGAGTAAGGCTCTTTCGCCTTACCTTTCTCGCTCCCAGGCACCGCACTGTTGCAGTTGGTCGCATCACTCTGGCAGTACAGCAGTGTTGCCAGATTGGGGTAAAAAAGCCGTACATTTTACATTGATTTAAATGGAAGACAATACGGCATTATACCCTCGATCTGGCAACACTGCAGTACAGTGCGCACCGTATATTGGAGTGCGTTCAAATCTAGACGCGTGGAAACGAGTGAATATGGCAGTGGTGCCGTTAATTTGAGTTTTCTCCAATTTTTCCTATTAAACTCAATGTAGAATTTTCGAATTTTATGCAAAATTCGGCAACACTGAGATCTGATGCAAACTGTCGCCAAACGGTTTGGTGAACTAAACAAAAAACAAAAACAAAAACTTAATGGTTTACCATCGTGGCAAGACCTCTTTTGTAAATTATATTTGACCACACTTCATTTTCCTTTCATTTTCTACTAAGTACCGCTACAGCGATTTAGTGTTTAGCTATAACCTCACACTGAGGAAAAAGTAGCGATGAAAATGGCAGGGCGAATCATTAAATAGTGGTTCTCCAAAGAGAAAATGAGATTTTTTTCAACGGAAATTTTGGTCGAAAAGACTAGAATTTGTTCATGCTAGACACGGTATCACACTTAAGTAAATTACTAGAAATTATTTTCAAAATCGCAAGACATTACAAACATTTCCAAAAGTTTTTAATGCATGCCTTCTGTTATAATTTAAAAAAAAAAAAAAAAAAAAAAAAAAAAAAAAAAAAAAAAAAAAAAAAAAAAAAAATGTGTTAAATTTCGCATTGATTTCTCGAATTTTTCAGTCTCCATGATTAATTATTAGCGTGCGTATTTTTTACTATTTGAATCAATCAACTAAATTTCTTCTTTTTTTGTTTGTTTGTTCACAGGTGAGTTTCACGAACCGACTTTTCAACGACCATTCAAATTGATGATGTGCGATTTTTTCCGTCAGGCCTGATGAAATTTTACATAAACATTTTGCAACTAGCCTACTGTAATATCAATCCCTTAAGGGGGGGGGGGTCTAGGGGTCTCCTCCAGAATAGTATGGAAAGTCTGGGGGTCCCAGAATATTATGGGCGTGGGTTATTTTCTACAGTTTTATTTTTAGGGAAGTCAATGACCGCGGGGCCTTCTCTTCCGCAAGATGCATATCGTTTGTAATACTTGTACTTACTGTCCAGGATAGTTCGGAGCGTCATCCCATTGTATCATGGCGAGACTGCGTGGACGTCAGTTTATGCACTATTAACAGAGAGAGAAAAACGGGTCAGACAATATATCTCGGTATCTTTGTATCTTATTAGTGAATGAAGTGCGCGTGTAATATATACGCCACGGCTTGACTCTATACTCCGCGAGCCCGGGCTAATTACAGCCACGTTGCCACGCTGCAGCTTTCTCGACAGGCAATTAATAATTGATTCCTCCATTCCCTAAACGGCAACTTGCTATGTTGCCAAATTAGCATCAGAGACATTATGCATATTTTATAGATCAAGCGCTTGTCTATCTTGCCCTTGTTAAAATCAGATGGTAAGTTTTTTTTGTATTTTTGTTTTTGGTTTGTTTTTTATTTTGGCGATCTCAACTAAACACCGTCTAACTGAATCATACGTTGGATGATGAGCAAAGAAGTTGAGGTCAGTAGCCAATTAATGCGAAGCCTCGAGATTTTTGTCGTTGGTCATCTGTCAACGTATGGTCCAGATGGATTCAGAGAAAATATATAATAGGGAACACGCTCTATTTATCTTGCCCACGTTTGCAAGCGGTAGAGCAGGGGGACGTTTTTAGAGCCCTGCGTCCGCTTGGCGTTTCAAAGGCCACGAGATGAACGGGTCTGCTCGTAAGTCGTTTCCCCCATTTGAAAGAACATTGGCGGTGCTCCGGAAGAGCAGAGGGGACGTTTTTAGAGCCCTGCATCTGTTTGGCGCTTCAAAGGCCACGAGATGAACGGGTCTGCTCGCAAGTCGTTTCCCCCATTTGAAATAACATTGGCGGTGCCCCGGAAGAGCAGAGGGGACGTTATTAGAGCCCTGCGTCTGCTTGGCGCTTCAAAGGCCACGATATGAACGGCCCTGCTCGTAAGTCGTTTCCCCCATTTGAAATAACATTGGCGTTGCCCCGGAAGAGCAGAGGGGACTTTTTTAGAGCCCTGCCTCCGCTTGGCGTTTCAAAGGCCACGAGATGAACGGGTCTGCTCGTAAGTCGTTCCCCCCTTTGAAAGAACATTGGCGGTGCTCCGGAAGAGCAGAGGGGACGTTTTTAGAGCCCTGCGTCTGTTTGGCGCTTCAAAGGCCACGAGATGAACGGCCCTGCTCGTAAGTCGTTTCCCCCATTTGAAATAACATTGGCGTTGCCCCGGAAGAGCAGAGGGGACGTTTTTAGAGCCCTGCGTCCGCTTGGCGTTTCAAAGGCCACGAGATGAACGGGTCTGCTCGTAAGTCGTTCCCCCCTTTGAAAGAACATTGGCGGTGCTCCGGAAGAGCAGAGGGGACGTTTTTAGAGCCCTGCGTCTGTTTGGCGCTTCAAAGGCCACGAGATGAACGGCCCTGCTCGTAAGTCGTTTCCCCCATTTGAAATAACATTGGCGTTGCCCCGGAAGAGCAGAGGGGACTTTTTTAGAGCCCTGCGTCCGCTTGGCGTTTCAAAGGCCACGAGATGAAGGGGTCTGCTCGTAAGTCGTTTCCCCCATTTGAAAGGACATTGGCGGTGCTCCGGAAGAGCAGAGGGGACGTTTTTAGAGCCCTGCGTCTGCCCGGGGCAAGGGACTCACCTGAACAACCCCCTCCCCCAGATCCACCCTTGCAGCGTTTATTTTCAAGAGGTGCATTTTCCTTCCAAGGACACTCGCGCTCGCTTAGGGAAATTTAATATCGCATGATTGATGCGTTTTTTGACGTAGTAAATGCTGTGTCGGTCGTGTCAAACCTCGACACTCAGAATTTCCCAGCGGTTCAGAGACCTGTGCCGCGGGAACGCCTGCTGTTCTGACGCAATGCCGCAGATACGCCCCCCCTCTTCCTTGGAACTAATAGACCGTTAAATGGCATTGTTTTCTGATGGTTTTACGCATGTACGCATGTGACTTTTCATTTAGTGCAAGGCCAGATTTGTATAAGCTGACTTGTAGATGTGAGAGGTGCACTAGAGAAGAAGGTGAATTCGTCTGTATTCGGAAGAGAGGGGGGGGGGGGTCATGACATAATAACAATCGGAAGATATGAAAGAATAACAGGAAGGGGAAAAGCTAGCTTGCTACGGTTTTTATCGCGCCGGGTGACAATAACAGCCATTCACTGGCGCAATCAGGATCTCTTTCATCTCTCTCATTTCCCATTTGAATATATAAGTAGGAAAAGGCCAGAAAGAGGGGGTTTTATCCCCTTGTCCATCCTTGTCTAACATACGTTTCCTAATGGAGAAAAGAGAGAGATGAAGAAACTCTCGGTGCGCTACTGCAGCTATTCGATGCAGCGTCGCCGTTGTGCAGATAATTATAGGAATTTCCAATCCAATTTTATAGACAACCTATAGACAAAAACACATATTATATTAGAATAACTGTCAGAAGATGTGGTGGTATCGTTCTACTGAAGTAGACCCAGGAATTTTTTTATCCACCATCGTTGGATTTAGGGATTCCCTGAAACCCAAATCCAATGATAATTCAATTGGTATAGACAAGAAGATTACAGATTCAATTAATTTCCACTTGAGACATGCGGTTGTGCCATTTCCTTGAACTCACAATCAGTAATCTTTTTATTCGCCGTCGAAACCATCGTTTTGGATTTAGGGACTCGCTGAAACTTAAATACGATAATGGTTTACGATTAAGCCAGGTCAGTTTATATCTTTTTAAATATATTTTAATATAGTACGAAAGGATTTAATAGTAATAAAAAATTAAATTAAATTATCATAATCAATGTATTAAACTTGGAATTTAATTAAGCGGAATAATTAATCAACATAATTACAATGATTTTCTTGATTGAATTTATTAGTATTGCCTTTTTTACTTGAATAGAATGAAAAATCATTAGATACATCCAAAATCGAAGGGGCCCCAACAAGGCCAGCAGCGCACACTGGTCTACGCAAGCCAGCTAGCTAGACAAAAGTCCCCTAATGCAGTTGCGGTGGTCAAAATTGACAGTTGGTTACTTTTCTGGTTTCTCAGCCGTCAGTGCAAGAGAACATGAAATTTTCAGTCCGTTATCCTCCATTTTGACCGTTTTTTGAAAAAAAATCGGATATTCCAATTTTTTGAAAAATCGACAAAATTTTGAGGGCCAGAAATTAAGTATGGGCAAATTTTTGGGAACTGTCGTATTTTTTTCCTTATAGTGCTTGTTTAGTAGAACATTTTGCACCCAAAGTTTATTAAATTTGGTTCATTTAAAAGGGAACAACGACTTTTGGAAAATGGGTGGATATCGAACTTTGAACTTCGATATATCGAATACGACAAAAGGTATCGAACTTTGGTTTGTGCCAAAATGCTTAGAATTTTATGTTCTTTCTAAGTATGCAAAAAATCATGGGGTCCCTATTTGAAATATTCGATTTAGCCCCCCCCCCCCGACCCCGTGACCACTTCCCACACCCCCCTAAAATGAGGGGGGCACCCAACATAGCCAAACAGATGAGCTCCCTGAATAAAAAAGATTGGCAGAAACCGATTCTCTAAATATGAATCAGGAAAAAAAAATTGAGGGAGGTTGTGCGTTACTTTTGCCTACTCCTGTGTAAGATGCCAATATTTGAATGTGGAGGGTTCAGATAGTTGATGGTAGTGTGGGGGGGGGGGGGGGTGTTCCCCGCTCAATATTTTTCTTGAGTCGGAAGTTTCAAGATCACAGAGAATCTATGTAGTGTAAAATTTTACGAGTTCCAAACGGTTTTCACAGTTATTATAGTTTTTTACTGTTTTGATGATTGAAGATTGTTCGTCCACGTCAACGGCAAAATCCCCCATTATCCGCTGAGTTCTCCAACGGAAAAAATTCATAACTTGTAAGGACGACAAAAGACGACATTCGCATATTGAAAAACGTGTTCCCAGAGGTCTTAGGAACATTTCCTTGCCACTCTAAGCGTGGGCATCCGTGGGCCAAAAAACGTAGGTGGCCTTAAAGCCTAAAATTCTCGTCAATTTTGAGTAAAATTGGTACCGATCTTATACATACAGTCTCTAAAAACTCCAAATTATTGACTTAAATGAAATATATATAAATGAATGTATTCGCCTTATCATCAGGAAGGTCCAACAAGTTCTAAGTTTGAACAAAAAATAAAGTAACTAAGTAAAAATCGTACTTTTTGTCTGGGGATTGCAATGGCTAGAAACCAATAGCACCTTATAGTATACAAACACACCTTGCGCGCGTTGCTTTAAACGCATGTTGCAACCTTACCAAACATGATCGGTCGGAAAAATTTGAGATACAGATGCACTAAGATATGGGGAATCACACTACGTTGTCAGATTTCCGTTTTTCCGACCTCCAAAAATCGACTTTTGTCTAGCTAGATACCCATTGTAGACCATAGTGCAGCGCTGGGATAATGCAGCCCATAGCAGACGCCATTAAACTGATAAACAAAGAAATTAACATAAATTACAAGTCAAACTTTACTATATTCATACTATCTCCGATGGTTAACATCTCCTGTTCTATCATAATATGATTTATTTATCCCTCAACGTTTTGCTCAACGGTTCAACTGGTAGACGTAGAGCCGCTGTCGCTGACTAGAACAATTGTATTGAGGCCCATGAAACATTTGGTCTGCTCTTTACTGAAATTCTCAGTGCCATTCTATTGCATTTTTGTCTAGAAAAGCACACCCGATGTATCACGGGCTCCTTTTTTTCCACCTCCGACCGCTTCAATTGACGTTAGTGAAGAGAATTTTAGAGCAATCAGTGGTCATGCTATGACATTTTTGAATATTGTCACCGACATGGTGACATTGCGCTGGTGACGTTGGTGGCAACCCACAAACAAAGCCTGGAAGGAAATGTTGAGTAAGAAAGAGCGAAGAAGATGATTTTACAGTCTGGAGCTGGTTCGCTTATTTGAACGATGCCCCAAAATGAACGAGTGTATGGAACATTGAACGCTATATTAATCGTATCGATCAGATCGGGTCATTTATTCTCGATTTGTCGGAAACCACAAATGTCTCAATTTCCTGGAAAAAAATGGGTCTGTTGTGTTCTTTTGCTACAACAATATGGCACAATTTATTTCATAAACCTCCGTGAAAATACGAGTAACCGTATGCACATCATTAAACATTTTCAAGATCCACTCTTTAACTCAGGAAATAATTTCCATTTTGAACATCCTGCGCTACACTGTACCTTATTTTTTACCGTGTTCATATGTTAACATCGTCGCAACCACTCAACGTATTGGAATTTCCGTTTAATTGAATTGAATGCGCAAAATATTGTGGCTGCACTAGCTGCTTGCCCCCCCCCCCTTCGTGAACAGAAGATTATAAATAAATGCAAGAACAGTATATGTTTATCCAAACGAAACGTATAAAATGTGGAAGCTGTGAGCTGTGTTGATGTTAACAAAAGCGCGGTAGTTCCGTCTATTTATTAGTATGTAGTGGTGAAAACATTGTGTCGTAGTGTGGCTTGTGTAGCGCGGGTTGTGCAAAATGGAGGTGATTTTCTATGAGATACTAAGTGTATCTTGAAAGTTTTCAATGTGCACTTCGATATTTTCACAGGAATCTGCACGCTATTTTGCTTCGGGTTGCACCCACCAGGATTAGCTTTAGCATCAGTGGCGGCTCGCGCAATGTGGCAACAATGGATGTCCTCCATTTAAAACTGTGTAAAATAATCGATTATTTGGTGAGGCGCTGCGCCTCACCTAGTATCGATATTTTTACGTAGGTTTAAATGGCAAAAGAGCACTGTTGCCAGATTGCACGAGCCGCCTCTGTTTAGCATGAATCGTAGGAGACTTTACCCCGGGTCAATAACACCCATAACATCCTAGAGTAGCCATATGGCTATTGGCTACAGCTAGAGGGCAGTTTTCATTTTTTGGGGGTTTTTAAATTAGAGGGTAATATAGATTGGCAATCAGATGTTAGAGATTAAATGTCATTTGGCATCAGCCTTTTTTGGGCGTTCTAGAATTATTAAAAAAATAACGCAGGTTTGGGGGTTGCTTTATTAAGGGTTGTTTCGAAAATGATTGAAAATAAATTAAATAATTCAGGATGTTATGGGTTAAATCTGAAATTGCTTGACTGAGTTAGATAATTTTGAAATAGTTAATCAGAAAAAGCTATATTCTGTCAAAATAACTTCAATTTAAACCATGAAAAAAAAACCCTAATGCATGACCACCACTAGGTAGAGGTTGTTTCACGAAAGTTGGCCGATAGCAGATGGGTTTGTTTACTGCGCAGAGACGAGTTTGCGTTTTTGCGCATGTGCAAGAACGCAAATACGTCTTTGAGCAGCGAGCCGCATGATCTGTCATCGGTGTTCTTTCTTGAACCGAGCTCTAGTAGGCGATTGTTTGATTTTTTTCCAGTGAGACCCAATCAAATTGTAAGATGGAAGAAATGAAACCTGTAGGAAGCTTTGCGCTTGGTCAGTATTATATTTGCCTATGACTCGATCAAACTCTGGTCTGAGATCGTCAAAATGTGACAAAAAATCAGAAAAGTGAATTTCTGATCGATTTTTTATTTTCAAACTTTCAAGACCAATTTAAAGCACAGAGAACATCTTTAACAAGTATTCTAACTTAGAAATGTCACCAGAGAGTTTTTAGCTATTAAGCTTAAAAGCTTGAAAACGATGATTTTTTACGACTTTTTCCCCCACTGATTTTTGGCCACTTTCATGGGCGAAGCCAACAATGGGTCTGTTGCAAACTTTTGCCACAGCGATATAGAGTGTTCAATCTTAAGTAAAATCACGGAAAAGACCATTGGTGGTATCAGAAAGTCATAAAACGCAGTATTAAACTCACAAGAGGCGTTTAACTGAAATCCAAGATGGCGGTAAAATATCGAGCAACCTATGTGCACGCACCGTGAACATCCATGATGGCTAACGTTAATAACCTCACAGCATCGGAGGTTATGAGTTTGTTTGCGTTGTGATTGGTTGTGATCGATAATGTGAGGTTGGCCATCTTGGATGTCCATGGTGCTTGCATACAGGTTGCTCGATATTTTACCGCCATCTTGGATTTCAGTTAAATGAATCTTGTGAGTTTGTTACTGCATTTTATGTCTTTCTGTTGCCACCAATGGACTTTTCACGCGATTTTACATGTGATTGATCACTTTATAGCGCTGTAATAAAAGTTCGCAACAGACCCATTTGGCAATGGTGGATTCTTCCCATTTGAATGTACGAGAAACAATCGATTTTCGAGAGGGTCATGGCCCAATTTCTATTCGATTGTTTCTCATACATTCAAATGGAAAGAATCCACAGTTGTCAAATTGCTGGATCCGCCCATGGCCACTTTTTTCCGCTTTCATTGTCAAACCGTATAGTGGATCGTAAGAATCTGTTCAAAGGAACGAATCATTCCATCGAATCGCATCTTTTGAGTGAACGATTTTACCATCGCGGGATGCGAACACTCGAACAGTCGCAGGAGTCACCGATAGAGAGAAGATTCGTCTCGGCTTTGTTGGTCGCCCGGCCGGCCGTTGTTGTGTCTTTGCGAATTGCGGCTAGCTCTCCGCAGCGAAGATAAATAAAAATCGAGCAACGGTTTATTTATAGCCACAATAACGCGGTTTGGCGAAAAAGGAAAAAAATATATCTACTCCTGTCATCATCTATTCTATTCTTTGCGACGACGACCCGCGAGTGAAAAGACAATAAATATTGTCTCCGCTCGTCAAAATTTACACGCGTCGCTTCGCTTATTTGTTTTACGATCTACCATCTGAAGGTGGAGGAACAAGGGGGAGGGGGTGGGGAAAATGGGGGGATGGGGGGAGGGGTTATTGCGTAGACCTTCGGTTGCATTGGATTCGCTGATTCTTGATTGCTTCTCGTTTGATGAAGAGATGCAAGATGCAACCGTAGCGCAGTGGATTAGCTTGTAGATGCTTCCCTCGGCAGAGAGCAGCGAAATTAACTGGCGTTTGAAGCACCGCAGTGCTAAAACTAGTGTTACCAGATTGGGGTGAAAAAACCGTACGCAACTGAGCGTCAAATCACGTGCGAGGAAAGATTTTTTTTTTTTTTTTGATCATTGGTTCAATCATAAAAAACAAATAAATAAATAAATAAATAGATAAATAAATAAATAAATAAATAAATAAATAGATAAATAAATAAGTAAATATATAAATAAATAAATAAATAAATAAATAAATAAATAAATAAATAAAAAATATCTAAGAATATCATTTGATTTTGATTTTGATTTCCTCTGACCTGCCTTGATATCTTTTCGTAACTTTGTGCATTGCTCTTCCGAATGGCTTATTCTATATGCTTATTATTTCTCGCGATTTTTTTACAAGAATCGACCCTCCATAACGCTTTCAGAAAAATTTTGCAACAGACCCGGCAGGCATGGGCGCACCCGTGGGGGGACGACGACTAAGCCGCCCCCCCCCCCATAGGAAGAAAATGAAGGAGGAAAGGAAAAGAAAGGAAAAATAAAAAGAGAAAGAGAGAAGAGGAAAAGGGGAAGAGAGAAAAAGAAAAGATGGAAAAGGAAATGAGTTCAAAAAAAGTATCAATGTCATGAAACATCGTTTTCCTTGGAGGAACACATCTTTCCCGACAGCTATGTCCTTAATTGTTAATTTTGCTCGATCTTCTTCTGAAATCTAGATCTCTTGAAGACTCCGTCTTTCTATCAGCATGATGAAGATATTTCCGCAATATCAGCATAGTCTCGGAAAATCTCATTTTTCTCGTGAGTTAATTCAATATAGTTTTTGAATTGAAGTTGCCTAATTTCGCGTCTAAGAAGAGCTACATTTACAAAATTTTCAGGGGAGGACCCCCAGACTCCCCATATAAAATGACTACTTGCCTCCCCCCCCCCCATACAGAAATCCTGGTTGCGCCCATGCCAGCCTTGCAGACAACTTATTCAATATGCAAAGGAATCGGAAAAGCACTATGGAAAAAGACAAATGAAAAAATATTGCAGTGCATAAAAACCATTGAAACTCTATGCGATTATTCATAAAAAAATACGTTTAGCAAAGTTCAAAAATGACGGTTGAATGAACGGGTCACATTGTCACAATGGGGGAGTCCCATCTAATCGCAACTTTCTGTGCTGAGAAAAGTGATTCATCATAGAGAAAGCTGCCATTAGATGGGACTCGCCCATTATTACTCCCTCGTAATTATGACTGTCATTTTGGAATTTTGTTTAGCGCATTTATTGAGTTTGTGAGTGGGTTTCAACCCTTTAACTACCAGGTTCTAGTAATACCAAATCGAATTAAAGCTTTAAATCGCTCGAATTCAGTGGGTAGTTAAATATTCGTGCTCAGCTGTGTTCATTTTGCCTATCTCCGTAATTGAAGGCGCTCGACGAAACGTTATTTTTACCAATGTTGGCAATTCGGATTTGCTTTTACTGTCAATGAGAGATGGAGTTACGAAAACAAATTACTTGGGTGTGGTAGTCATAGCCGTAGCTAGGATATTGCCTGTCTCTCTCTTAGCTCATTTAAACGCATGCGTTAGAAAAGGATGGATACAGGGGCTGTCACTTGACTTCAGCCCCTCTTTCTGTCCTTTTCTAACACATGCGTTTAAATGGGCTTAGAGAGAGAAAGACAATATCCTGGCTACGGCTACGGTGGTAGTATTGAACTTTTCGTGGCTTTCAAAGCGGTTTTCACGCGATTTTACACAGGAATCGACTCTTTATAACACTGTAGCAACATTTTGCAACAGACCCGGCTGCCTTGCAAAAATCTTATCCAATATGCAAAGAAATTGGAAAAGTACCATGAAAATAAAAGAAAAATGAAAAAATATTGTAATGAAAAAGAACCATAAACTCCGTGCAATTACTCATCATGAAAAAGAAAAGTGAAATAAACGACCGTGCAATAAATAATGAGGAGGAGTCTAGAAAAATCTATCGAGGAAGGGAGCGGAGTGGAGATGGTGGGTGGTGGGGGGGGGGGGTCTAATAAATTACGCTTACCGACTACTTGATGCTTGCGCCGACAAGGTGCGCACCAATTTATTTAATAATAAAAATCCTCGCTGATCGGCGGATTCAGCGATTCGTTAAATCACTCGCTTGAAAATGAATAATCGATACTTCGCAGTGAGTTCCTGCAACCCGCGGGGCATCTTTTCCTTTTGTTCTGCCATTTTTCCGTTCGATGAGTTTTTCGATTGAATGTGGCCACACTGGTTGCTGCCTGCGACCTCTAGGATATGCGCTATGGATGCTGTTTCTCTGTCTGTGTTCAATAATGTTCAGCCGAGGCGACGCCAAATGAATTAGTTCGAAAGTTGCGCCTCGATGATGCTTGAATGCTCTATGGTCTATATGGATCAGGGCCCAGATAGAGCACGGGGTATAGACGCGCAGACGAGACTGTCCTCCGAAATGGAGTCCCTATATACTATGAGAGTTGCGCCATTGCTGAATCCATTTCTGATTGGCTCTCAGATTTAGGCTGTCAAGAAAGCTCCAAGAGGCAAATGCAAATGGCGGAGGGTTTGTTTACTTTTCGCGAACTTGCTTTCATTACACATTTGAACTAACAGTGACCGCGGTAATTTTTGTAAATTTTTCCTCTGCTTGAATGTTTTTATGCAGAACATTATCTCTTTCAATAACGACCGTTACTGTCGTGAATCTGAACCTAACCTATAAGAGATAGCAAAATTGTGGCAACAGCGCAGAGGCAAATGGCCATCCGCCATTTGCAATTTGCCTCTTGGGGCTCCAGTGATCCGCTTCTTCTTCTTTATTTTGAGAGTCTTGTCGCAAATCTCATAGTATATAGGGACTCTACTCCGAATAATGTAAAATCGGGCGCAATTTGTGTCACTACCAATCAACAGCGAGAATACCTGTCCTAAAAATGGCAGTGAGGACCGTCTGTCCCCGCGTACTTTATTTGGTCCGAGGGTCCAAATATCGTGTGGATCTCCTGGTCCTCGTTGATTATAGATGGTTTTAGTAATGGCAGCAGCCGGTGATGAGCGTTCCAAACAAAGACAAGTTGGTCTCTCTCGCTCTCACGTAACCCCTATGTACTGTCATCTCACTCTAATTTCAAAAAATCGTATATAGAGACATTCCTCGAGGCATTTTAACGCGATTTTGATCATGATAAGTCGGAAAACAAGGCCCTGTATACGAATTTCGAAACTAGAAAGAGATGTGTATACATGGGGATCATGGGAGAGTGAGTGAGATAGTTTGGAACACTACGCGAGTTTTATCACAACCGATTGCGACCGATGAGTGCATTGTTGTGGTTGTTGGCTAACCGTTGGCTTCGCACTAAAACCGTCTATAGACCTCTTTAACTCAAGAGTTAACTATTCAATCGCTTATAGCAAACGTTAGCGAGAGCCCCATATTCGTCACAGAGTTCGTCCCAAAAAAGCAGAAATTTCTCCGGTGAAAAAGAAAGAAATAATTGTTTCAGTAGCAGCAGCACTAATGAGAAATGACAAGTGCTTCTTTCTGGTCGTCCGAATCCTTTAAGCTCATACACTACGCTCCTATATATCTTCGTCACACGCGTGTTTTGAATCCGCGTGTTATTACAATCTTCATTTTCTTTTACTTCAAATGGAAGGTAATTATCCTCCTTTGTACTTGCTTTTAATGAGATTTCTTCTTTTCCTTCTTCTGTATCATTAGTTTTTTGACCAAATATGAAATGCTGATGTTCGGTGCCCTGCGGGTTGCGTGAAAGTTCTCTTGTGTTATGCGCCGGAACGATCCCTGTTGCAATTTTATTTCGTCCAAAGGCGGCTCGTGCAATTTGACAACAATGCTTTTCCTCCGTTCAAAGCTTTGTACAACAATCGATTGTTGATGAAGCACTTCTTCACTATCGAATCGATTGTTTTATATTGAATCAAATGGAGGACAAAATAATAAAATAGTGTTGCCAAGTTACACGAGCCGCTGAGTTTTAGGCTGTTTTGTCTAGATTGTTATTCAAGTCGCACGATTACACCGTGTCAAATCTTAAACTGTTTAGTCAAACTTCAAAAGGGCGGGTTGGTTCTTGAAATCAAAATCAACCATATTTCAGTGGCGGCTCTTGGAATGCAATATATCGATGTCTACTCCATTTAAAACTGTAGAAAAGTATCGATCGTCAGGGGGTGCAATTGAACCCCCAAGAAATCGATACTTTTCTACAGTTTTAAATGGAGTAGACATCGATGTATCGCATTTCACGAGCCGCCACTGCCATATTTTTAATTTAATTAGCTGATTCCCTTGCATTTTTGTGGCATCAAGGCGAATATAATTATTATTGATTGCGGTTGAAATTATTGCCTTCGTGAAAAGGAACAATTTGACCTATTTTTATTTTAACCTTTCACGAGTAACAATTGCCTCTAAGTAAATGACTTATACGTCTCTCCACTGTATTGTTTTTTTGTTTTTATTTTGTTTTTTGTTTTTGTTTTATTTTGTTTTGTTTTGTTGTTTTGGTTTTTTTTGTTGGTTTTTTATTCTTTTGATTTTCCCTAAAAAATGATTTCACCTCCAAACTAATTATTATAAGTTTAATCGCGCGAGTGTATTACGCAGTTGTGCGTCTGTCGAATGAAAACTCCTCACAGGTTTTGTCTTTACGCGTGTGAGTTATCAAATGCTTGACCACCGTTGTCAAATTTAATTGAAAAAATAAAAAAAAAAAAAAATTGACATATTTCGTATTATATTATATCAATGAAAAAAATGCGAATCGTAATAAAAACGTCAGACTTTTATCCTTGTTTCATTTGACGCCAAAAAGCATTCAAATATGTTGGGCGACGAATGCATTTCGATTCGATCCACGGTTTGAAGAGAACTAGCCAAATAGAGTGTTTTGGTGAAATTTGAAATCCAGGAATCTGATTGGTACTTTTTTTAAACGTGAAACCCTCATATCATCGGTCAATTTTGAAATTCCCGCTTTTTCTCAATAAAACAGTATATTGGTGGACAGAAATGCATACGCATTTGCAGTGAAACCCCGATGGGGGTCTGTTTTTATCCGCTCCTGTAGACTTCTTTTTAACTTTTATTTTTTTCATTATATTATTTTTGATCAATACACAGATGGTATAATTTACAATTTCTTACAAGGTATTTCCATAAGTATTCACAGATCATCTAGCAGTTACCCTAAATTTAATTGAACTAAACTTGCTTAGTAAAATTATAATTAATTAACAGGAAGAGTGCTCTCAATGTATACACTCTTGTCTCTTCCTGTTAAGTGTACACTGTACACTCGGGGACAAAAAGAATGTCAGGCGACTCCTTGAGGTAGGCCCCCTGCAATGCTTAAATCCATTGAGATAAGTATTGTAGGTGGCCTACTTCGAGGAGACGTCTGACATTCTTTTTGTCCCTGACTGTACATAGACGTTGGTCAAGTACCTTGGGCTCACAATATGAAACCATGAAACCTATATAATAACTAATCGATTCTTAATGAGATAATCTGCGTCTTTTTTTGAAACTGGAAATATGCTTTTTCGTGTAATACAAGGATTGATACCGAAGAGCTTGCAACACTGGCGCCTGGTCACGTGTTTTAGCTTATTGTTATATAGTTTCCGTAGCTTCAAGAGTAGTTAGTGTTCATGTATGTGTGTGTGTTTGTGTGTGTGTGTGTGTGTGTGTAGCACTGTATTCCCCATCGATGTACTCATACATTTCGAATAAGTCTGCCGCTATTCGTTCTAGCGAGTATGACTAATTCTATTTTTTGCATTCTAATGCAAAGTAATTTTCGAGCCTCTCCTTTATTGCTCTTATGTTTCTCTTTTCGCCGTCATGTCACTCCGCTGACGTTTCTTTCATTTCATTTTCGTCCGTTTCAATGCGGTCAGTTTTCGAAATCTTTGCCTGGTTTTAGCGTGACTTTTCATGAACCATGGACAGGTTGATTCTCGTCGAAATTCCAAGCAGTAAAGAGGTAGTTTTCAAAGTCCCTTCAACCTTCAATCGCCTTGTCTAATATCTACATGTCGCAGGGAAATCGCAATCGGCTTACGGTTTGCCGAGGCAAAGATCAAGCCGCTTTCTTTCTATCAGACAAAATTTATCTCAAGTGTAATGGTGATGTACAAAATAATTATATCAAGATTTTATTTAGCTCATTCTAAAGCTACGAGGGTGGATTTTAAAGTAAGTTTACCTATTTTTTTTCTCAGAAATTATTAATGTTAGAAAAAAAACAAACCCAGCGTTAGAACGTACGTACTCTCAGCTTTTTAACGAGCTACAGTTTTTTAAAATTTGGCTTACGCGTTGTGGAAATATCGTGGATTTTCCACACCCTCCTCTCCTTCAAACGTGCCCACCTTTTCACGTTCTGCGGAGCTTCACAGAAAGCATGAGTTTAAGACTTGGAAAAAGGCAAATAGAGCTATTATTTTATTGAAACAAGTTCTATCATTGTTGTGAGGCATATTACCTCATTTTTTGACAAACCGCTAGATTATTGAATTTTTCACATCGGTGCAACAATTTCTGTAAACAGCCGTCGTAAAATTATTTCCCCATACTCCTGAACCCGGTTTTGACGCAAGCTGTTAATCCAGCTTCAATTCATGATGATTGCTTTTTCAGTGCTGACCGAAAGTTTGAAAATCGATACAAATTGGACCATTTTATCAGTGGAAGAGTAGTCTATTCAGTAAATAACATGCACTCAGGTGTTATTGAGATGTCTGATTCGGAGATAAGCGCATCACCTGCCGAAACTCGCAGTCTTCTGTAGAGCGTGAAAAAGTGGGCACGTTTGAAGGAGAGACGGGTGGGGGAAATCGACGATATCTCCGCAAAGTGTTGGCCAAATTTGAAAAACTAAAGCTCGTTAGAAAGCTGAAAGTACGTACGTTTCAACGCTGGGTTGGTTTTTTTCTGGCATTGATAGTTTCTGAGAAAAAAAAAATAGGTAAACTTACTTTAAAATCCACCCTCGTAGTAAGCTAACAATTCAATCTTCGGGCTATCAGGTTGAAAAATGATGAATTTTGAAAATGGGTCTAACTAGAGTCCCTGTATATGAAAGAGTCAAGACACGTGAACAGAAGTGAAGAAGAAGAAGAAGAAGAAGGGGTCTGAGGAGCCTGGAGGCGCGCCTCTTGTTTATACATTTTTATCCAACGATCTTCCCGCCAAAGATTACTTATACATGTATTCGTGTGTAAGTAATCTTTGTTAGGTCAACCTAACCTTCAATTCTCGTTGGCTTCACTACTTGTTTTAATTTACAGTGAAGAGTAATGCGTGAATTTTATTCTCTTCTGAACACATTCATTTCAATTTCAATCGAAAATATCATTTGTACAAGCTGATAATGCAGAAGGTTTCTCAAAGCTGGGCTGCGGGGAAGATGGTTCCATATGAAGATGTAAACAAGAGGCGCGCCTCCAGGCTTCATAGACCCCTTCCTCTTCTTCAGTTTTCAACAGTCAATCAGAGATGGAACCTCGTACGGCGAGACTCTTTCATATATAGGGACTCTATAGGTCTAACTCTTTCGGTGGTTTCTTTTTTTTTAGTCACCCTGTATGCCTCGTCGATACGATTATGTCGGATTATGCCAATCAATCGGCGTTATGACGTTAAGTTATGCCGTATGGTTAATCAACGCATCTAATTATCACAGCGCATCTCTCAAAACGAACTGTCAAACGTACGAACCGCGTCATACTTGTGCTTCAAGCTCAAGTCAACTTACGATCGATCAATTAACGATCGCGGCTGTTATGCGCATGCGCCCTGGGGGTCAAAGTGTTGAGGCACACCGCACAATAGGCAGAAATTACGGATTTGGCGGTCAAAAATTATAGAAACTTTAAATAACCTTTAATTATCGTTTAAAAGCCCCCAGGTCTAAATTTTAATTTTACTCGCTTGAGTTGAATCACTTCTGACTCATGATCCCGCAGCTGAAAAACGTACTATGACTTTCAAAAGGAAGTCCTTTCATCGAAGTTGGTTCTTGGTGATTTTTTATTTTATTTTCCATATTTTTAAATTTTTTGAGGCATAATGCGTCACAAGTAGCAATGGGGCTCTTACAAACTTTTGCTATATGCAAGTAAATAGTCCAATCTGATGTATAAACTAGCGGAAATCACGAAAATCACACTAAGAAAGTCTAAAATTTAGTAATAAACTCACATAACTGCTATAACGGCAAGATAATGGCGGTTCAACGCAGGTATCATGGGAGATTCCTGTCTATTATGTCACTTTCTCTACGGCAACACAGAGATACGTCTCAATTTAGATAGGAATCTCCCATTATACCTGCGTCTCTCCGCCATTAAGCCCGATTCTGAGAGCGCATTTCGTGATTTTTCAGTAATTTTTTTTTTAGTGTACTCTTTGTCATTTTCACTGGTTTCTATG
The DNA here is from genome assembly GCA_011764245.1 of Trialeurodes vaporariorum. Taxonomy (NCBI): domain Eukaryota; kingdom Metazoa; phylum Arthropoda; class Insecta; order Hemiptera; family Aleyrodidae; genus Trialeurodes; species Trialeurodes vaporariorum. Next base: position 64,303,003 of record VMOF01000035.1, read on the forward strand.
CAAGAATCAACTCTTCAATCCCCCACAGCAAAAGTTTGCAAGAGCCCCATGGTGAGACTGAAATACCTGTAAACCGTAAAAATTCGTAAATTGGTTGAGAAATGAAATTATGACAATTTCTATCAGGATATACTTTCTTTTGAAAGCCATAGTACATAATTCAAAATCAGTTCTGCTTCAATATGATGACTAGTTGACCCCTTTACTACAAGGTTACAAAAACAAATCTCAAAGTGAGTGGGTAGTTAAATATTCCTACTTCGCCGTATTGATTTTGCCTAACCATCAGATTGAAGGCGCTCGACCTTATATTATTATTCAAATGTCAACAACGTGGAGTGGCTTCCGTTTGTAGATAATGGGTCTGTTGCAAACTTTTGCTACAACGATTAAGAGTGTTAAAGCTAATGTAAAATTGCCTTTAAAGTCCATTGGTGGCATCAGAAAGTCATGAAATGCAATAATAAATTCTCAAGAGGCGTTTAATGAAATCCAAGATGGCGGAGAAATATCGAGCAATTTGTATGCATGCACCATGAACATCCAAGGATGGCCAACTTTGACAACCTCACTGGAGGTAGAGGTTATGTGTTTGTTAACGTTGTGATTGGTTGTGATTGATATTGTGAGGTTGGCTATCCTTGGATGTTCGTGGTGCATGCATACAAATGGGGCTATTGCGCACTTTTGCTATAAGCGATTTAATAGTCGATTATAGAGTAAAAACCTCAAAAAATAACGATGGCGGCACTACAAACTTCCAAAATCCACTCCTAAGCTCAATAAATGCAGTTATTTGCGCGAGCGTAATGGTGGCCGAAGGCACTAACAATGGGAGATTCCTATCTTAATTTCGTCACTCTTTCTATGCTGACAAGGATGATTCACAGAGTAATTAGTCATCAGAGTGATGATCCACATCCGATGAATGGTACCGCAACACCAAGTGACACCGGTGTCAAATGAAAGTAGTCTCTTATTGGCCACTTCTTGATGGAGTTTCAGAATTGTTAGATGGGAATCTCCCATTGTTAGTGCCTTCGGCCACCATTACGCTCGCGCAAATAACTGCGTTTATTGAGTTTAGGAGTGGATTTTGGAAGTTTTTAGTGCCGCCATCGTTATTTTTTGAGGTTTTTACGCCATAATCGACTATTAAATCGCTTATAGCAAAAGTCTGCAATAGCCCCATTGCTCGATATTTTTCCGCCATCTTGGATTTCATTAAACGCCTCTTGAGAATTTATTATTGCATTTTATGACTTTCTGATGCCACCGATGGACTTTTCAGGCGATTTTACATTAGATTAATCTCTCTTAGTCGTTGTAGTCAAAGTTTGCAACAGACCCATTGGGCTGTTGCAAACTTTTGCTGCAGCGTTATTGAGGGTCGACTGTCGAATCATATGGAAAATCACGTGGAAATCACATTGGAGGCATTGAATAGTCTCAAAGTCCACTCCGAAACTCAATATATGCGTTTAAGAAAATGCAAAGATGGCGGTCGAATGAGGTGGTCACAATGGGGGGTCCTGTCTACAGTGTTGCCAGATTCTGCGGCTTTTTCTATGTGTTCTTATGGGAAAAGCCGCAAGATCTGGCAACATAGCCTGTCTAATTGCAGCTTTTTCAATAACGAATCACTTCTTTCAGCGTATAGAAAGCTGCAATCAGATGGGACTATTGGGACTACTCCCCCGTCGTAACCAGTGGCGTCGCGTGCAATTTGGCAACAATGTATTCTATCCATTTAAACTCGTGTAAAATATCTAATTCAGGGGGTGCACAGTGCACAAGGAAAAGTCGATATGTTCAATGAGTTTGAATGGCTCAGTTGCATTGTTGCCAGATGGCACAATGGGGGGTCCTGTCTAATTGCAGCTTTTTCAATAACGAATCTCTTTTTTCAGCGTATAGAAAGCTGCAATCAGATGGGACTATTGGGACTACTCCCCCGTCGTAACCAGTGGCGTCGCGTGCAATTTGGCAACAATGTATTCTATCCATTTAAACTCGTGTAAAATATCGAATTCAGGGGGTGCACAGTGCACAAGGAAAATTCGATATGTTCAATGAGTTTGAATGGCTCAGTTGCATTGTTGCCAGATGGCACGCGACGCCACTGGTCGTAACTCACTTATTAGACTCCATTTTTTTTTTTTTGAAATCTTGAATTTTGTTAAACGCATTTTTTGAGTTTGATGGACAGTAGATTTTGAAACTTTTCGATGCTTCAGTATGATTTTCACTCGATTTTAGAGACCTTGCCCTCTGTACACGCTGGATTTTTACGCCTTAACGACATAGTGTGTCCGGCTGTTATGAACGTAAAACCAGGTTTTCTCGTCATAAGATACCTCTTTCTCACCCCTCTAGCGTACTTTTCCATGTATTTTGACCCGCTGATTTAAAATTCGGCCTTAGTTTTTAATAAAAACTCATAATTTTTTCCAGAGTTTCGAATTTTGTGCTAAGAAGACGTAATTTTGAATTTACGTATAAAATCTTGGCCAATTTAATGAAAACTGATAGCAGTGATAGCATTTTTTAAATCAGCGTCTCAAAATACATAAGATAGCTATGATGAAGTGCAATTAATTGTAGGCGGAGAATTTTTCTAAAACACTAAAAATTAGTAAAATTAACACTGATGGATGGTGAATGTCGCGGACACAATATGTCGTTTTGGATGCTTCCATCCTTTACACGCTGCACGCCGCGCCGTAGCACGCTGTATAACGATGTTGTAAAATTTTGTAATAGACCCATTGAAATGTTGTGAAGCAGACCTATATGATTTAACAAAAACGAACATACTCGAGCGTGGTATAGAGATGGTTAAGGTGCTTTTAATTTGCTGATTTTTGACCGTCAAATTTCAAATTTCTGCCCACTGCGTTGCGCCACACGGTCCAGACAATATGCGAGGAGACAGAGAGCGATCTCACTGCACTATGAACTACCAACGCTGTTTAATTGACAGGTCCTGTCAAACTGTGATGTGTGATCGTTCGGCTCCTATGCTGCTGGTGGCTCTGGCCTACGAGTGGAGACTAGAGGACTATAGCTATACACATAGCTGACTTTGCTTCACTGCGATCTTTCTCCTTACTCTTGTTTCTTTTTCTAAACGGTTGGATGATCCTTTCCTCTCGCGGGGGCGGACGGCAAGGAACAGAACAGAGGAATGAACCGGAGGACACGGTGGACCGGTGGTCGTGTGGAGCGTGTACCATGCCTCGCTTCGGTCGGCGCACAGTGATTTAAAATTATTTCTGTTGGCCAAAAACAGCAAAATAAAGTCACTCACTGGTAACCATTGTCAGGGCGTCCATAGTTGGTAGTTGGTTTCAGAAGTGCATTCGCACCAGCGCACCTGGACCTATACCTAACCTTTACGACGACCGGATGATATGGTTTTACTGTTTGTTTACCTTAAATCTCCTTACGACTTATTTTTTCTCTACTGTAATGTTTTGCGAATTTTCGATTTTTTTTTTTTTTTTTTTTTTTTTTTTAACGTACCTACTTAATTCTAGGTACTTTTTTTTCCAAATCAAAACTAAACTTGCCCGCGACTTTGACCTTTTGATTATAAAGCATTTCTCAATGAAAAGCCAACGATCAAATTCTTTTTTAATAATTTGTCCTATGTAATATGAGAAATAAAGCTAAAAAATTCCAAAGATTATTGGTCTAGGTGTGCCTACACTACTGGAACGATCTGTAGCTGGTAGCACTGGTGAAAACCTGGAATTGCCAGGGAAATCGGTTTCTTCAGGGAAACCGTGGGATTATTAGGGAATTCAAGTTGTGAGCCAGTTTTATCAAGGAGTTTGAATCGTAAACTTGGGTATTAAATTAGTGATCTCATTATCTTCAAAATGTCCTCAGTTGATGAAGTTTGAGTTTACGAATAAGTCAAAAATTTCGAAGCGAGGTGATTTCATTCGCCCTTGGAAAAAATAAAAATTCAATAAAGTCATGGGAAATCATAAAATAACTGCGAATTTGAAAGTTGAAAAGATAGACACCCCGATCGTTTAAAAGCTATCAGAACTCATGTAGATAAATCGGTAAATTGGGCAGTTGCAAGGGTCTGAAATGTTGTGTTTTTTTTTAGAAAGAAAATGAAAGTATTTGATGAGCTGAGAGCGAAGATGTATTTAGTTTCTAATTAAGTCCCATTGTTCCGGAGATGAGATTTTGGCCGAAAGTATATTGTTTTAACCCTTTATGGACCAAGCGCGAGTGTACTCGTTTTTTTCCTCTAGTCTAGTTTTTCATTGTTTTAGTCTTCATTCCGGATAAATGCGACTATCGATGAAAACACCTTACAAGATAAGGTTATTCGTTGGGCGCCTTCAATTCATCGTATAGGCAATTCCAACTCCACCAAGTACGAACAGTTAACTACCTTCCCCATATAAACGGAAGAGTGGCGTTCTTTCAAACTAACCTGTTCCTTAGAGGGTTAAATGAAAGTGAGTGGTTCTGCAGACATTTGCGATACCAAAACAAACAAAGTTTAAAAAAAATTTCTCAAAATTCTCTTAAAAATTTGTCAGTTCGCCTCAATTTTGAACGCTGACATCGAATTTGATAGCTTTTGGAGCGAATTTTCATTTATTCCTCTTGAATCTAGCCTTTCTAGATCATACCCTCAAATTCATCGAAACACTAAGTTTTTTGGAAAAATTCACTTCCTAGCGGTAAAGTGAATGGAAAATAGATTTTAGAGGGCATACATGATATTTTACAGAGCGTACGGATGCAATTCCGCACTTTTAATGAAACTTTTGAGACTTTTAATTTTTATCAACTCATAGTAGCGCACAAAGTTTTTGGTAGCGCAAATGTCTGCAGAACGTAAAACCCGTTAAATGGGAACTCCGCTTAGTGACGTCACTACGCACACAATTTTTTACAACTTTAAACGTGTCCAAAACCGGGACACTTAGGGAAAATCCAAAGGCATCATTGTTCTCAGCTTATCAAGTACCATCATTTTCTTTATAAAAAACACAAAATTTCAGACCCTTGCAACTGCCCAATTTGAAAGTAGCAAAGTGTTGGACACCATAATCGTTCAATTTAACACTTTATCACGCTACACGGACTTTACGTCCACTTTTTTGACGTCCACAGGCTTTACGTCCACTGTTTTTATGTCCACTACTGTAATGTCCACCGCTATAGACGTCCACAGAAGTGGTCCACCAACATATGTTCACTTATGTTACGTCCACCGAGCTTCATTGCTCCACAATTCAATAACAGCATAAAATGGGAAATATCCGATAAAAAGGTGCAAAAATAGATTTATTTCTGTGACAGTAACAGGAAATCTTGGTACTTTATCATTCTTGTCCTTTAGAATAAATGAATTTTGAAAAAATGAAAAGTGGAAATTTTTCGAACGACTGAAACCATTCAAGCGTTGCCGAGGAGTCCACTCTTCTGATTTCTTGAGTCCGCTGTTTCCGATGAATGAAAAATTTTATTCAAGTTCTTTAATTCGCTTACTGTGAAAGAAAGAAGAAAAAGTAATCTCTTAAGAAAGAAGAAAAAACAAATGGTCCAATTGTGGACATTTGATGTCCACAATTATTACGATGATGGACGTTTGTTTTTGTGGACGTTTAGTTGGGTGGACGGACAATTTTATGGACGCAAAAAAGCGGTGGACATAAAACTAGTGGACGTAAAGTCGATGGACAAATAGTCCTGGAGCCTTTATCACTTATCACACTTATTATTCCCACTGTACGGAGGTCGCGATCTACGATCGTGTCGGTTCGCTGCCTGGTAGCTTTCGTGCAAACTGTAACAATGGTAATAATGATAAGAGGCGAAGCAAATGCAAGTAAGTAATAAGTAAGTACCTTACCCGGAGCAAACGGGCACAAGGTTCGAGGGTTTCGCAGCGTTGCCAGATTGGGGTGAAAAAGCCGTACGCTTTACATTGCTTTAAACGGGGACGATACGGCTTTTTACCCTCGATTTGGCAACACTGGGATTTCGTCGGTTTCGATCCCGCGATTCAGATTCGATCCTCGCGTGCGATATATCGTGGGGCACCGCTCGTCACTCAATGGGTCAGAGTTCAACGACGGCTCGCGAAGGAACCAAAGGTCAGCCCAGAGACGTACAGGTACAGGGAGACCCAGCAAATGCTGTGCAGTGTGCATCCTGTGTTATAAAAGCGAGGCAAGAAAATGGGTTCCTTTTTTACTTTCTCACTCTAATGAAATTAGAAAAATTGAGAAAGTATTGCAATGGCGCAGAGATTTTTGATACATTTAATTTCAATACTTGGCCCGCTGCGACTAAGTCAATCATGATAATTATAAAATAATTGGCTCTTATCATACCTAATACTATCCTCAGGCCCGGACTGGCCCACCGGGCAACCGGGCAGATGCCCGGTGCGCCCTCTGTCCGTGGCGCCCCCCAAAAAAGAAGGGGGAAAAAAAACCCTTATCGCCAAAATTGCGGAAAGCCGCGATTCTGCAGCAGTCTAATTTTCGGTGACTTGAGTACCACAAATATCATGAGTCCTAGGGCGCCCTCCGTCCTATAACTCTTATGAGCTGAGGGCGGCATGGTTTTTGCCATAATTAACGTAGAAGGCACGAGTGGGAACGCATTACACCCCACTTTCCGCCTAACGCTACGCTCAAAGTCACATAGCATGATTCTAGGGCTGAATGCTTTGCACATTATAGTTAACGTAAGACACGAGAGGGCGCTTTCTCTTTCCTTTTGGCGCCCTCCGTCATATATATGTCGCAAAAGATGAGTCGAGGGCGGCATGGTTTGCGCCCTAATTAACGGGTAAGAGACGAGCAGGAACGCCCCCCCCCCACTTGACGCCCTCTGCCCCACATCACATAACAGGGTTCCGGGGAGGCATGATTTACACGTTTTTTTAACTTAAGACACGGGGTGGAGGGCGATACCCCCTTCCCAGCGTATCCAAGAAGGGGTTCAGGGGGTCTGGACCAGCCCCCTCTCCCCCGACACCTAAATCTGCCCTGAACAGGTAATTTTAGCGTTTTCAGCAAAATTTAGTGATTTGGTATCTGTTGACCCCTCTCTTGACAATTTTCGGACCCTGCCCCCCCCCCCAAATCACGAAAAAATTTCTGGCTACGCCACTGTACCTAACCCTTGATGCTCTCCGAACTATGTCACCGAAGATGGTTCGAAGGCGGCACGGTTATCGTCCTAATTAATTTAAGGCATGGGAAGGGACGCCCCCCTAGCCATCGTTATTAAGTTTGCGATTGTGTCCGGTCACTTGTGAGTGAGTGTTTGAAGTGCGCGTGTCAGTGCGTGTATCTCTGTCTTGTTTTTTATGCATAGTAAATACATTGCTAAAACTATAGGTTTTTAATTATGTCTCATAATGGGGCTCTTGCAAACTTTTGCTGTGAGCAAATGAATAATTCAATCTGACGTAGAAACCAGCATAAAACAGGAAAATCACATTAAAAGAGTCTAAAATTCATTAGTAAGCTCACAAAACTTGCCGTTAGATCGTATTGGCGGTTCAACGCAAGTATCATGAGAGATTCCTGTCTAATTTGTCACTTTTCCTACGGAAACACAGAGATACGTCTCAAATTAGATAGGAATCTCACATGATACCAACGGAGAGCCGCCATTAAGCCCGATATTCTGAGAGTTTTGGTGATTTTTTAAGTGTATCAAACTGTCTCATTTTTACAGGTTTTCATGCAAGAATCAACTCTTCAATCACCTGTATCAAAATTTTGCAAGAGCCCCATTAAACAAGTACTCTCATGTGATTCGTGTACTGTAACTCTATTAGCCCTGAAATATGAAGGAAATCCAATCACAGCCCATTCCTTATGGGCGATGAAACAACCTCTTTCCCCAAAATATTCCATAAATGGCTCCTTCATCCACATTCCTGTTGACTCTTCTCCCTCCAATTATGAGTCGAGAGCAACGCTTTCATGCAGGCAAAATCGAAAATATATTTGAACATTTCAATCTTACTGTACATGAAAGTACCGTAAAATTCAATCTGAAGGTCAGGAAAATTGAAAAATTTTCCGGGGGAGGACCCCCGGACCCCCCGAAATTTGAGTCGTATACCAACCCCTCCCCCAAATGTCTCGGTTCCGCCACTGCCTATACTGACTAAAAAGTTTTGGTGTATACTGGGAAAAAAATTATCATCATGATGGCAGCTCCTTAAAATTTAACAAAAATTGTAGTTTTTTCATCTGACTCTGACATAGAATGTGAGTTAATTTTTTCCTCGATCAACAAGATCCCTCTGTTAATATAGAGTCGTTTGGTGGAAACTATAAACGCAAATTCAAAGGTCCAGAAACTACGCATTCATATTCTCTCCTCTTTTTTCCTAGTTTTTCTATGCTCATAATTATACTTTTCTGTTCGTTTTTTCCCCGCGGGATTTGGTATTGACGACTTAAAAGGTCGAATATATTCATGAAAATTTTCGAAGAATCGAGCTGGCTTTATGACCGATCTGATCGCTTAGAAATGGCTTAAAATTGCTTTCTGGCGGATTCTGAATCCCACAAATTTTCCGGGGGGAGGGCCAGCGGACCCCCCTACCTACCTGGGGGTATTCCATACCCCCCAGACCCCCCGGTGGGTGGCGCCCCCCTAGTCCACCGTCCCGCGCCCTCTCAGGTGAGCCAGTCCGAGCCTGACTATCCTAAAGAACTCATCCATCCACGATATTTCAATATTTATTAACCATATGCGGTAGAGAGGAGTAAATGCACACAATTTCTGTGGCGTCTGTCTGTCTGTCGGTCGGTCTGTCGGTCGGTCTGTCTGTCTGTCTGTAGTCGAAAACGTGAAACCCAGCATAACTTTTGAACTATTGATCCATATGCATCCAAAATTTGCAGAGATGTTGCTTTTAACATTCCCCAGAGGGACTTTTTTTGTTTTTTTTTTTTAAAATTTTAATTTTTAGGTTAGTTATGGATGAAAAATGGTTTTCATTAAAATCAATGGGAAAATGGGTCAAAAAAGAGAAAAATTTAATTATTTCAATATTGGATCTTTGGATGTGGAAGAAAATTTGTAAAAATATTCTACAACCAGCCCACAGTAAAATTAACCCCTCATGGTTCAGCAAAATAACCCTTCAGACCGTTTAAAAAATCAATTTAGGGCGTGGGGGTCTCCCCCAGAATACTAAAGGGGGGTCTGGGGGTCCCCCCAGAATTCTTAAGGGGGGTCTGGGGGGTCCCCCCAGATAAGAATGGAGGGAGAAAGTGTTCGTAGGGTGTTCCCTACAGTTTATTTTGTTCGGGGGCTCAACAAAACATAGGTAGCTGTGGCATGAATGAGTATGCCCGATTCGAAGACGAGCCATTTTTATCTCTTCACTTCGAATTTTGCTCATACTATTATCTACTATTAATGTTTGGTCATAGTTATTTTTATGATCGATGCGTCAATAAGTATAGAACAATGATTTTTAGTGTTGAGAGCCTCTTAGCGGTCGGATTCAGTCTCCTTGTCCTTAGTTTGTAGCCTACTAGTTTTGTAATTCGTAGCCTTTTACTTCAATTTTTTTCTCTTTTTTGTGAATGTCTGAATTTATTTGTACGCGTATGGTGTATCTTAGTGCCTTTGTCAGCGTTTTCTGTTCTACTGAGCGCTCAGTGTTGCGAAATGTATTGCGGTATCTTTCCCATAAGAATCAAAGTAAAATATACGACTTTTATTCTCAAATCTGGCAACACAATGATCGCCCGTGATCTTCGCGGTCGGGAGACCGGACTGGCGCACAATAGGCGGAAGAATACTTTTTCCGACCATGAAAGGTTTTTGGTTTTCAGTTTTTAACCAAGATTCGGTTTTGATAGTCTTATTTAGAATCGTGTTATCCGTTTTTTTTTTTTTCAGTCAGTAAAGCTATTTTTTGTATATGCGTATGTTTTTTTTTTATAGTTGAAGTGTGAAGTGTTTCTAACCTCGATTTTTGTCTGGTTTTGTCGAAGTTCAGGAATTTCTTTTGTCTCGGTCTAATGTGCGGCGCGATGCGGTGGTGAACGCGAAGTTGGTTACTAGTCCACTCTTCACCGTGAGTGCGAATACGGAGAGGATAATATACGAATACCACTTTCTCTCCCCTTTGTAATAAGCCGGCCTCACATGCACTATCACACACTCACACAAACGCACAGTCGCTCAACTTGACCTTGTTTACTATCTTTACCTCTACCATCCTCTATCTTCCTCACTCACTCACTCACTCACTCTCTCTCTCTCTCCCTCTCTCTCTCCATCTCTCTCTCCATCTCTCTCTCTCCCTCTCTCTCTCTCTCTCTCTCTCTCTCTCTCTCTCTCTCTCTCTCTCTCTCTCTCTCTCTCTCTCTCTCTCTCTCTCGCGGTAGTTAACCCTTGAGTATATTCGTTTTCGTCACCATGGATCTGCTTTATAACATTTCAATTTTTCATTAATAGAATCTACTCCAAAATAAATGATTATTCCTTGCAAAATAATGTTTTCTAGAGCGCCTTCCATGTTCCATAGCCATAGCCAGGATATTGGGTTTCTCTTGTTTAAGCCCATTTAAACGCATGTGTTAGAAAAGGATGGATATAGAGGGGATGTCTTGTGACTTCAGCCCCTGTTTTTGTCCTTTTCTAACACTTGCCTTAATCAAATGGGTTAGAGAAAGAGACAATATTCTGGCTACGGCTGCGGCGCCTTCAATTGACGGTATAGACAAAATCAACACAGCTGAGTTGGAAGATATTACTACTTACTAAATTACCACGACCGAGTTTACTCGTTTTCGTCACTACGGTCCACTTATGACTGATGAATGTTGAGGACTTTAGTATTGCTTTTCAATCCTAACTTCTCAACAGTCAGCAAGCGGTCGGTGAGGACCGTTTTTTTCCATACAAAATTTTGGCCCTGCTTCACAACAATTCAATTTTTCTTCGACAGAAGCTTCTCGAAATGATTGATCTTCGCAAAATAGTGTTTCGAAGCGCCTTCAATCGACGGTGTAGGTAAAATCAACACATTGGAGTAAGAATAATTAACTACTCACTTATCTTGAGCGATCTAGCGGAGATTTGTTTTCGTAACCTGGTACAGTAAAAGGGTTAAGTGTAAGAGAGGGTCTCCTGGGTCCTACTTTGCTTCTGTAATTTAAACGGTGTAGTTAATCAATCAAACTGTATAGTTATGTATAGTATCTTTATTATCTCTGAGGAAAAGGGACACCTGTCGCAAGCTTTGAGCTGGGTCTCTGTCTCTATTCAGGCTTATTTTTCGCATTTGTTCACAATGGTCCATAAAATTCTATGTGAATGACTACGAACAAAAAAAAAATACGACTTATATTTGTCTCTGACTTTAATTTCCAGAACCTGATGATCAGGATGGTCGAAAAAATTCAGCGCGCACAATTCGTTTTTGTTTGTCACTTTTCGATCGATTTATCAACTGATGTGTATTGATAGCTCGAGATGTTGTAAGCGACGCATAATAACATTGAGACGCTTCAGCGTGCAGCGCCTTGCATTTGACCCTACGTTGCTCTTTTTTATTATTTTTATTTTTTGGGCCCTCAATTTTCAAACAAGCTTCTTTTTTCGTGCAAAGATGTGGATGGTTAAAAATTTCGTATCTGAACACTACGAATTCCATCTTCATCGGCGCCCACGTGCACTTCGTCTGCAGATGGAATTTCTTTATTTATTTATTTTTCCATTACACCATCTTTATTTTAATAATCGACTTTTTATTTATTTTAGCCGTGATCGAAGAAATTCCATCTGGCCGAAAAGAAACCAATGTTTTTCGCAATCTTACGAAAGTTTGAAAAAAAGGCTACAGCCACTTTTTTGTTCCTGCGTGCTTCTTCAATTAGTTTCTTGTTTTCTTCCCAGACGTCAGTATATATTGAATGGAGAGAGAGAGAGAGAGAGAGAGAGAGAGAGAGAGAGAGAGAGAGAGAGAGAGAGAGAGAGAGAGAGAGAGAGAGAGAGAGAGAGAGAGAGAGAGAGAGAGAGAGAGAGAGAGAGAGAGAGAGAGAGAGAGAGAGAGAGAGAGAGAGAGAGAGAGAGAGAGAGAGAGAGAGAGAGAGAGAGAGAGGAGAGAGAGAGAGAGAGAAGAGAGAGAGAGAGAGAGAGAGAGAGAGAGAGAGAGAGAGAGAGAGAGAGAATGGCAACTTTTGATGCCATTAGAAGATTCTCTCCTCTTCTCTCTGCCAAACGCTGCACTGACCGCATTGATGTTTTGATGCTTGGTATTTTTGCTCTCGGCGATTGGTACGCTGTCGAGGAATCCGCAAAAATGCAAAAATGTCACCCGTGTCATCCCATTCACTCTTTTACTTCTTGCGTTCCTGTTCTGAATCCTGTCTCTGAGTTATCCTCGCCAAATTTCTCAACTGCAGGCGAGTTTAGTCAATGTTTAAAAAAGCGCATTTCACTCACAATACTACATACATGCTCGTCGTATACAGGGTCTTCAAAAAGTCTTAGTACACCCCTGTAACTTTTGAACGGCTGATTTTTAAGAAACCAAATTTTGCAGGTGATCGAATATGGCCATGATGCACTTTTGGGTCTTGTTGAAATTTTCGGGGCCCCCCGGGGGGGCGCTAGGGGGGGTGGCCCCTCCGAAAATCGAATATTTCAAATGGCGACCCCCATTTTCTACTACATAACTAAAAAGTGCATACAATTCTAAGACTTTTGGCACAAATCGCAGATCGATATGGTTTTTCGTTTTCGATAAATCGAAGTTCAAAGTTCGATTCAGACCAATTTTCAAAAAATCGTAGCTCCCATTTGAAAAGTCGGAATTTAAAAAACTAGGAGTCAAAAATACTCTAAAAAGCAAGTCCTTTTCAGAAAAAAAATACGGTTTTGATATTAGTCTAGTCTTAGAGCAGAGTTGGGCAAATATTATTCGGTGATGTCGGGCAACACCGAGTCAATCGAATTATTCGACGAATATTTGTACAGTTGACCTATACCTTCCGTGTGTTTCCCTTTTCCTCAGCTCAGGTAGCAGACCCAGTTTTCAGTGTTGCCGGAGTCATTTCATTATTTCTGATTGAATGACCTCTCAGGGGGGCTATCTCAAAAATTCCGAGCCACGACTCCCATCGAGTGATACATCGCTTGAAAGGGCACACAAAACTGAGCATTTTGGCGCAAACCGCAGATCAATATCGTTTTTGGTTTTTGATATATCGAATGACAAAGTTGGATTTTTACCCATTGGCAAATTTCGATGTATCGAAAACCAAAAACGATATTGACCTGCGGTTTGCGCCAAAATGCTCAGTTTTGTGTGCCCTTTCAAGCGATGTATCACTCGATGGGAGTCGTGGCTCGGAATTTTTGAGATAGCCCCCTGAGGGGTCATTTTTTTAAATAATTTTGGGGGGCTCTAAGACTAGACTAATATCAAAACCGTATTTTTTTCTGAAAGGACTTGCTTTTTAGAGTATTTTTGACTCCTAGTTTTTTAAATTCCGACTCTTCAAATGGGAGCTACGATTTTTTGAAAATTGGTCTGAATCGAACTTTGAACTTCGATACATCGAAAACGAAAAACGATATCGATCTGCGGTTTGTGCCAAAAGTCTTAGAATTTTATGCACTTTTTAGTTATGTAATAAAAAATGGGGGTCGCCATTTGAAATATTCGATTTTACTTTGAAACTTGACCAGAAGTATGGTACATTTACCGATACTTTGAGTAAATTCGACATGCAATCAGGTAACATCACCTACCTAGTCAAAACATAGTATATTTCTGGTTAACATTACCATAACATCTAGCAGGTGCCAAAATCGCAAGTATCCGTATGGTTATTTTAACTGTAGTTTTTTTTCCGTGAACGTGCAATTTTTACGCAATTTTACATAGGAATTGACCCTCCCACACAACGATTAAGCAAAATTTTGCAACAGAACCATTCTGTATCCAGAAAATATGTTTTCTTTTTTCTTGTGTAAACAAGGGACACTCTTCTTCTCGCTGTGGGTCAATGTAAAGAAGAAATCACTTGGAGCATGAGCAATGCGGTTGTAATGCTCATCTGAACTTCCATACTATACCCACCTGCCGCTTCTAAACCAGGAATGAGCTTATATACGTCACCTCACCTCATCTCGGATTTGCGCACGAGCCGATGAAAGACCGAATCACGAGTCTGGATGGATCAGAATCGAGATCCTCCCATTACTTTGCAATTTGCACCGTGGCACACGGAGTCGAAACATGGAATTTCTCGGACATGGAATTCTGTTGTTTTGTTTTTTGTTTATTCTAAGGGTGATTTCACGATACTGGGAATCGGTCTGTTGCAAACTTTTGCTTCAGCTCTATAGAGTGTTCAATCTGATGTAAAATCGCGTGAAAAGTCCATTGGTGGCATCAGAAAGTCATAAAATGCAGTATGAAACTCACGAGAGACGTTTAATGAAATCCAAGATGGCGGTAAAATATCGATCACACCCAATCACAACGTAAATAAACACATAACCTCTGAAGCTGTGAGGTTGTCAACGTTGGCAATCCTATTGCTCGATATTTAACCGCCATCTTGGATTTCATTAAACGTTTCTTGTGAGTTTACTATCGCATTTCATGACTTTCTGATGCCACCAATGGACTTTTCGGGTGATTTTACATACGACGAAACAATCTTTATCGTTGTAGCAAAAGTTTGCAACAGACCCATTGCATGTCGCCAGGCTGGTCAGGGGCTATGGAACATTATGTGAAGAATGAAAAGTTAAATTGCAGTGGTTTCTCATCGAAACTTACTGTCTGAGGGAGGAAGAAAAATAACAGGGGAAAAAATTATCATCGCTGTGTGGAATACATCACACTTTTTCAGGCAGAACTTGTACACTTTGTTATTGTTTGGCGATAGCAATGAAGTGTACGAATTCTGCGAGAAAAAATCTTATTAATTTACAGCCACGATAATTTTTCCCCCTGCCCACCCCCTTCCCTCAGACAGTAAGTTTCGATGAAAAACCACTGCAATTTAACTTTTTATTCTTCACATATTGGTACAAAGCAAAGCCCCTGACCGGCCAGGTGGCATTCAATTCTCGTTATCTTGAAATCTCCCTTAAAAACGTAATAGTGTCGGTATTAGTTTCGAGAAACCTTGTTATTTGACTTATTGTAAGCTCTGAAATGAATACTTTCACACATTTCTTAGGTTATTTTGCAAAGAGCTATACCTGTAATCAGAGCTAATACTTGTTATACTTCCTATCCTAAAGTGAGGCAGCATGTACGATCTGATTCTGCTTTGTTTGCCTCATTTTATCACACAGAATTTAAATACAACTATCCAGGCAAATTGTTTTTGCTTATTTCTGTCATGTGTCCATTTCTCCATTGTGCAAATCCTTACAAAAAAAATAGTCTTATCGATTTCTGTGTCCAGATAGCCTCCCTAAAACACTTGCTTTTTTGTTTAAAACCAATTTCAAATGGAACTGTCACAACTTGTTCAAAAAAAAAAAATAAAAAAAAAAAATAAAGGTTAAAAAAATGAGGCAAACAAACCGAACCTTAGTGAAAATGTCCATGTAAGAGATTTCCATTATGGCTGTCTTTGTGCTGCCTTAAAAGCACGTCCCACAAATCCTCTCTATTGGTATAGCTCGTCGTTATATTGCTGTTCATTGTCCGTATAATTTTTATTTCCTTTCCTCGTGAAATTGTGTCCGGGAAATTTCATGATTCCATCCACTATGCGAAGCACACTGAATCGATCTATGAAATTTTCCGGTCGATCTATGAATCGATCTATGAAATTTTATGGCAAGTTTTTTATATGCTTACTTTAAAAACGTAACTGTGTCGATTGTCGATATTTGTTCGCAAATATCATGTTAGTTGACTCATTTTAGGCTTTGGAATGAATAATTTTACTCATTTTTATAGATTATTTAGCTATGGTCATTGTCCATGTACGTATTTTTTCTTTTCTTAAAATTTTGTCCGGGAAATTCCAATTCATTGGAACCAATGTGCGATGCGCCATTCCATGTATACACTGTAAACCGGGTTTTACGGTTGAGTAAATGAGAAGGAAGTCGTCGCTCCTCGCATTCAGAACTCATCGGCTCTCGTTGTGGTTCTCCGGATGAATGGTGATCCAAGTTTTTTTAGTATCGCAAATCGCAATCGTATTTGTAATATTTTACGCACAAAACAGCACGGATGCACGGAGGAACTCCCCTCGTTGGTCAAGGTTGAATCCAAGCAGGATCATGGGCGGATACAGGGAATTGTCTTTCTTTCTCTCCTCCCATTTAAAAACTTGCGTTAGAAAAGAACAGAAGAGGGGGCCAAAATCACGTGATGGCCCCCTCTGCTATCTTTTTCTAACGCACGTTTTTAAATGGGAGGAGAGAGAGAGAGACAATTCCCTGTATCCGCCCATGAGCAGGATTCGTGTGATTCTTTCCTTGAGTATTTTCCAAACAAGGCCGGACTAAGACAAAAAAGCCCGGGTGCGACTGTGACGCCGAGGGGCCCGTTAAATGACCTTTGATCATGTGACCGCGTGAAGTATGTATTGACATTTCGCTAAGAATGGCCTCTAAACCACAAGTGTGTAAAATTATTAATATGGGCCAGTGAGTGCGGGGCTTTCCAACCAATAAATTTCAAAGACTCCATGTTTTTGGAAATTTCTTGCTATGAGACTCTTGCAAACTTTTGCTACAGAGGATGAAATAGTTGATTCTTGCATAAAAACCTGTAAAAATGTCGATGAGTAAGTACACTATGAAATCACGAAATTCACTCTCAGAATTGGGCTTAATGGTGAAGAGACGCAGGTATCATGGGAGATTCCTATCTCCCATCCGTCTGTGGTTCCGTAGAGAAAGTGACGTAATAGACAGGAATCTCCCATGATACAGCCTGCGTTGAACCGCCATTACGATCTTGCCGTTGTTTATATCAGTTATGTGAGTTTATTACCTAGAATATTAGACTTTCTTAGTGTGATTATCATGATTTTTCTTGGTTTATAAATCAGATTGGACTTTTCATTTGCTCACAGCAAAAGTTTGCAAGAGGCCCATTGCTTTCCTTGTTTTTTGCAGCCTTTTTCCGTCCCTCCCTTTTCATTATTTCCGTCCTATTTAATCCAGGCCCTCGAGTCCGCTCGCTGCGGACGGGCCAGCAGGCCCTCTTTTGACTCTCCAAGCATGAGGGCTCCAGTCCACAGCATCACGAGACTGGGTACTCTTCCTTAGAGTCCCTATATACTATGAGAGTTGCGTCAAATGCCTTCAAAATGAAGAAGAAGAAGCGGATCAATGGAGCCCCCCAAGAGGCAAAATGCATATATGGCGGATAGCCATTTGCCTCTGCGCTGTTGCCGCTATTTCTCTATCTCTTACAGGTTAGGTTCTGATTCTCGACAATAGGTAACGGTCGTTATTGAGAGAGATAATTTTCTCCAGAATAACATTCGAGCAGAGGAAAAACTAACAACAATTACCGCGGTCACTGTTTCTACAAATGTGCCATGAAAGCGAGTTCGCGAAAAGTAAACAAACCCTCCGCCATGCATTTGCTTCTTGGAGCTTTCTTGACAGCCTAAATCTGAGAGCCAATCAGAAACGAATTCAGCAATGGCCCAACTCTCATAGTATATAGGGACTCTACTATTCCTGGGTCCCTCTCGTTTGAAATTGAAAGCCCACACAAGATTTTAGAGAGTCTGTATAAATGTATCTCTTCGAATTCGGTTCTCGAACCGAGTGTCGTTTCAAGAATTCGATGACCTTCAATTCGAGCTTCAATTTGGCGGTGCGGTGTTTTCAGCGCTGAAAACGAGACGGTTGCCGCGCGACTCCGTTCAGATTTTTATTGTTAAGTAGCTCATCACTCATCAGCTGCGTCTCTGCGCCTCATCCATTGCCAGGATAGGATCGCTTCCGTGACCACGAGTTTTCGAGAGTCTGGTGCATATTACCCTAGCTCCGTTAAATCCGCCGTGTCCCCCCTCACCCCACCCCTCGCCTCGTCTGACTAGTGCCTGGTGTGCATTTCGCTGTCGTAATTATACACCCGCAATAAATGACCTTTTTACCGCGGCATCGCCCAAAAATACCTTCCTCGTCCTCCATCCTCATCCTTGGCTTCAATTAAGTTGTTAATACGGATTCTCATTAGTCATCAGAACTACCTCCGGTTTTTGTCTCTTAGACACTCTTATCGCTATGTTGCCAGATTACCAAGAGAAATTTGTTTCCCTTTATTTCCCCGCTGTCTTTAGTACAGCAACACATCGTTCATGCTGCTTCACTTTGGGAAAGGACTTTATTTCTTAGCATAGCCCCTGTATTCCTGTATTGGTTTAATTCGATACTCCCAACAATAAGTTCAAGTGATTTTACACTAGAGGCTTTCTCTATCGCTGCATGTAGCAAAAATTTGCGCAACAGACCTATTTAATGGATATTTGGAAGGTTCAATCGTCAACGTGGGTTGAATAATGAATACCCAGTTTTGAGAACGGATTTTGACAATCTCTGCAATAGGTGCAAGTGAGATGGAGTATGTCTAATTTGCGCCCATTGGAGAGATAGTTTTTTTGATGAGGCTCTTGTAAACTTTTGCTATGAACAAATGAATTGTACAATCTGATGTAAAAATCAGCAAAAATCACGAAACTCACGGTGATAAAGTCTCAAATTTATTAATAAACTCACATAACTGCTATAACGGCAAGTTTGTAATGGCGGCTCAGCGCAGGTATCATGGGAGATTCCTGTCTATTATGTCATTTTCTCTACGGAAACACAAAGATACGTCTCAATTGAGATATAGGAATCTCCCGTGATACCTGCGTCTCTCCGCCATTAAGCCCGATTCTGAGAGTGAATCTCGTGATTTTTTAGTGTACTCATCGTCATTTTTACAGGTTTTTTGCAAGAATCAACTCTTCAATCCTCTATAGCAAAAGTTTGCAAGAGTCCCATTGTTGAACTTGCATATCTCTAATTGCTTTGTTCATTGTATGTATAAGAAATTCGATGATTATTTATCTCTGAGGCTGCGCTGTACTAACTAATATATGAATGAATTGTGTGTTGCAGGAAGTATGGCTTACGCCGGAGAGGCGGATCAAAGCGATGCACGCCACCTCCGTTCAGGGGGTGGAGGACATGATATCGTTAGGAGATCTTCATGAAGCCGGTATCCTCCGTAATCTACTAATTCGCTACAATGAAAATCTCATCTATGTAAGTTGAACGCCAATCAATCAATCTTACTTATAGAATATCACCTTTTATCGTATGATTCCTGATGAAACTTTTTCCAGTTTTCAACCCGGCGCGGCCGGCGCCACTCGTCACTTTCGAGGCCTTTTTGACGTTTAAAAAAAAAAAAACAAAAAAAAAAACAAAACAAAACAAAAACAAACACGCAAAATCCAAGATCGTCGGCACTTGCGGGTTTTTTTCTCCTTTTTCTTTCTTTTGTTTTTTGCTTTTTTTATGGGTGTTCTCAAGCCCAAAATGAACAAAATTGGTTGAAAATTAGAGCCGTTCATATCGGAAGGGAATTTTGCCGTAAGCTTAGCGAGTGCGAGTGAGACTATCAGGGACGTGCCGTGGTTTCCCGGGGGGGGGGGGGGGGAGGCAAGGATGCCACCTTGCCGCCCCTCAAGATTATGGATTAGATGACCTTTCCTTTTTTTCTTGTTACACCCTGATTTTGTCGCCCACTTAGAGTGCCGCCCGTGGCAAGGGTACCCGCGTGCCCCCCCCACCCACAATCACCAAGGCACGCCCCTGCCCTTGGAGGCGGTCGACTCCATTTGCCAAGCTGAATCGATAGAGTGCTCACAAGCTGGGTTTTGGCGACATCACGTTTTTGCCCATGTTAAATAGATGGCTATTTAACATGGGCAAAAACGTAGCCATGAGTTGCAAGCGAATTGGCCCCAGTTACCAAAGATATGAAAACCCTTGAGGCAGATCGACTCCATTTGCAAAGCTGAATCGATAGAGTGGTCACAAGCTGGGTTTTGGTGTCATCACATTTTTGCCCATGATAAATAGCCATGAGTTGCAAGCGAATTGGCCCCAGTTACCAAAGATATGAAAACCCTTGAGGCAGATCGACTCCATTTGCAAAGCTGAATCGATAGAGTGGTCACAAGCTGGGTTTTGGTGACATCACATTTTTGCCCTTGTTAAATAGCCATGAGTTGCAAGCGAATTGGCCCCAGTTACCAAAGATATGAAAACCCTTGAGGCAGATCGACTCTATTTGCAAAGCTGAATCGATAGAGTGGTCACAAGCTGGGTTTTGGTGTCATCACATTTTTGCCCTTGTTAAATAGCCATGAGTTGCAAGCGAATTGGCCCCAGTTACCAAAGATATGAAAACCCTTGAGGCAGATCGACTCCATTTGCCAAGCTGAATCGATAGAGTGGTCACAAGCTGGGTTTTGGTGTCATCACATTTTTGCCCATGTTAAATAGCCATGAGTTGCAAGTGAATTGGGCCCACTTACAAAAGATATGAAAACCCTTGAGGCAGATCGACTCCATTTGCCAAGCTGAATCGATAGAGTGGTCACAAGCTGGGTTTTGGTGACATCACATTTTTGCCCATGTTAAATAGCCATGAGTTGCAAGCGAATTGGCCCCAGTTACCAAAGATATGAAAACCCTTGAGGCAGGTCGACTCTATTTGCAAAGCTGAATCGATAGAGTGGTCACAAGCTGGGTTTTGGTGTCATCACATTTTTGCCCATGTTAAATAGCCATGAGTTGCAAGTGAATTGGCCCCAGTTACCAAAGATATGAAAACCCTTGAGGCAGATCGACTCCATTTGCAAAGCTGAATCGATAGAGTGGTCACAAGCTGGGTTTTGGTGTCATCACATTTTTGCCCATGTTAAATAGCCATGAGTTGCAAGTGAATTGGGCCCACTTACAAAAGATATGAAAACCCTTGAGGCAGATCGACTCCATTTGCAAAGCTGAATCGATAGAGTGGTCACAAGCTGGGTTTTGGTGTCATCACATTTTTGCCCATGTTAAATAGCCATGAGTTGCAAGTGAATTGGGCCCACTTACAAAAGATATGAAAACCCTTGAGGCAGATCGACTCCACTTGTCAAGCTGAATCGATAGAGTGGTCACAAGCTGGGTTTTGGTGACATCACATTTTTGCCCATGTTAAATAGCCATGAGTTGCAAGCGAATTGGCCCCAGTTACCAAAGATATGAAAACCCTTGAGGCAGGTCGACTCTATTTGCAAAGCTGAATCGATAGAGTGGTCACAAGCTGGGTTTTGGTGTCATCACATTTTTGCCCATGTTAAATAGCCATGAGGTGCAAGTGAATTGGGCCCACTTACAAAAGATATGAAAACCCTTGAGGCAGATCGACTCCACTTGTCAAGCTGAATCGATAGAGTGGGCACAAGCTGGGTTTTGGTGTCATCACATTTTTGCCCATGTTAAATAGCCATGAGTTGCAAGTGAATTGGGCCCACTTACAAAAGATATGAAAACCCTTGAGGCAGATCGACTCCACTTGTCAAGCTGAATCGATAGAGTGGTCACAAGCTGGGTTTTGGTGTCATCACATTTTTGCCCATGTTAAATAGCCATGAGTTGCAAGTGAATTGGGCCCAGTTACAAAAGATATGAAAACCCTTGAGGCAGATCGACTCCCCTTGTCAAGCTGAATCGATAGAGTGGTCACAAGCTGGGTTTTGGTGTCATCACATTTTTGCCCATGTTAAATAGCCATGAGTTGCAAGTGAATTGTGCCCAGTTGCAATAGTTATGAAAACCTCGGAGCAGGGGCGTGCCATGGTTTCCAGAGACATGGGGGCAAGAATGTAATCTTGCTGTCCTTCACAAGTATGAACTTGATGACCCTCCTTTTTTCTTTTTCTCTTTCTCGTTACACACTAGTTTTTCCGCCCTTGGTGATTCATTTTGAAATTCCTTTTCTTTATTTTTTTTTTTTTTTTATTTTTTTTTTTTTTTAAATTTTATTTTCCTCGCTTTGATTTCGCCGCCCATGGAGATTGCCGGCTGGGGCAAGGGTCCCCACGGCACGCCCCTGGAGACTGTATCTATTTGCCTCACTCTTACTCTTAGGAGCTAACGATAGGTTTGTAGGTTCCAATATCCCAGCTTTGTTTGAAGTTTTACAGCTCGGAAATATCAGGGAATCTTCCTGAAATATATTCGCAGGTGTCGACGATCCACAAATGTGTGCTTTTTACGTATATCAATCAATTTTAGCCAAAAACTGTTTACGTTTTGAGAAGCACGACATGGTGCCATTATATGGAACTAATCAACCCTGGAATCATTTTAATCACCCTTTTTAAAAATGGTCCATGAAAGTCCTCGACCAAATCTCCATGCAATATGGATTTCCATGGAATCATAACTTCATTAAATTGTGCAGAAATCTTGTAAATCCGGAGGGGTTGCCTTACATGCTCATAGAAATCCATACGATTTTACAGAAAGCCGTAGTGCATGGAGATTTGGTCAAAAATTTTCATGGACCATTTTTACCAAAGCAGAGACGGATCCAGAAATTTACCCTTCTAACAGTAAATTCAATGAGTGTTTACGGTTGCCTCCAGAGGTTGCGGTTTCTGACTTGGCCTTGGCGGCTACCGCCACTTATAATTTGTTTTGAGAGAGTAGAAACAGAGAAAAGTAGAAAGAGGATCACCGGAGGGGGGGGGGGCGAAAATCCCAAGTTCGTAAACACACCCCCCCCTCCCGCGAGGGCTGAATCCACCAATGTTCGATACGTATTTTGTTCAATTTTTTTTTTCTTTTCTTTTTCTTTTTCTTTTTTTAATGTTTATCAATTTGTTCATCTGAGCTATTAGCAGTGTTGCCATTTTATCGTTTTTTCGAGTCAGAAATCACGATATTAATTATTATTAATTCATCAAATCCATCCTTTAATTTTTTTCTTTTTTTTTTCAAATCTGCAGACGTACACGGGATCGATTCTTGTTGCGGTCAACCCATACCAAATTCTGCCCATTTACACGGCGGAGCAAATCAAGCTGTACAAAGATAGGAAAATTGGTGAACTACCTCCTCACATTTTTGCCATAGGTGATAATAGTTACACTCACATGAAAAGATTCGGCCAGGATCAGTGCATCGTTATAAGGTCAGTAAAACATTTTAAGTACGAAGAAATCCGACTCAATACTTAGTCTTGTAAGCCTGAAGTTGATCAAACTTTTATCTGTTTTCAGTTCCAGTCAGCAGAGGCGGATTTACATCTCTTGAGGTTGAGGCCCTAGGGAGTTTTAAATTTGAGGCCCCCAAGAAAAAGGATAGGATCCCTGGAGATCTGAAGGCATCCACCAGAAAGAAGGGGGCTTTTAGGGTTCTCCCAATTTTTTTTTTTTTTTTTTTTTTTTTTTTTTTTTTTTTTTTTTTTTTTTTTTTTTAAGAAGGTATTGAAATTCAGTTTTAAACTGCCCCCCAGCAAAGTTGTTGTTTTTCCATCTTTTTGTCTTTTTTTATTCTCCTTTTCCTCTCTTTTTCTCTATTCTTCTACATTTTTCTCTCTGCTTCTCTCTTTTCCTCTATTCTTCTCTCCTTTTCTATTTTTTTCTCTCTGTTTCTCTCTTTTTCTCTCTGTTTCTCTGTGTGTCTCTATTCTTCTCTCTTTTTCTATATTTTTCTTTCTGTTTCTCTCTTCTTCTTCTTCTCTTTCTCTCTCTTTTTTTCTATTTTTCTCTCTTTTTCTTAAAAAGGCCCCCGTAGGTCTGCGGCCCAACGCAGTTGCGTATTTTGCGTAATGGTAAATCCGCCCCTGCCAGTCAGCAAGTGTTGCCAGGATACTGCAGATAGTATCAGTAGCATCGAATGAAGTCTGGCAACGCTGAATTTTGTCCATTTAACCGCTTAGAAAAGGTCGGACTATTAGAGGTGCACAGTGCACTCCGCACTCCCTCGAATAGATATTTTGCATGGGTTTAAATAAACAAAATACAGCGTTGCCAAATTACCTCCGATGCCACCCGTGGCATTTATGTACCCCCATTTTAATCAATGCAAATAGTACGAAGGATTTTAACCTGAAATCATGTTACTCAGCAGCTCTTGAAAACACATCCAGAAACCGTTTGTGATAAAATCGAGGACTTGGAATAATATCTAGACTGGACCTAAGGTCGATACTAGGGCGGGAAGCCCGCGTGAAGAGTTGCAACACAACTGACATGTTACTCTTAGCAATGCCGCACCCTGATTTGTAGTATGTGCTAAATTCGAAAATACGTTGAACTTTGAAGTAAATGGGAAAATGTCTTATTTTTAAAATTGATAAAAAAAATACAAAAAAATATTTATTTATAAAACTTGGTATGTACTGACGTACTGTCGCTGAATTAAAGATTGTCGCGAGATTTTCACGCGCTAAGTTTCGACTTGAAACTTGAACAATTTGCCCCCTCCCCCCTGAGGGACTGTCAGGGACTGTCAGGGTCCTCTAATAACATAAAAAATTAAACATTTGTGGTCAGATCCCTATCCGTCTTTTTTGTTTCAAATCATCTGGTTCAGTTGCTTTCGAGAAAAATGCTCAATATGGGTGGTCTGGAACACCCTGTACAATATTTCCATCAAGGGACTCTACGCGACCACTGTCGCAGCTATGCGTGTGAGTGTGAAACTGATCTGCGACGGCTCTTCCACCCTACCCGCACCATAGAATAAACACAACCAGAATGGAAACCAGAATGGAAACAGTCGGCCATCTTATGTTGCACTTTCGCGAGCATCTAAACCGGGTACCTGTCAGCGTTCGTCAACTTTAAATGGGTCTCATTTAAATTCTACCTCGCCAAAAAAAATTATAAATAGCTAAAATCATTCAAAAATCTATCTAATCTGTATTTCTGGAATAATTAAAGTGATCCGCCACGTATTTTCAGTTTTATGGCGTTTTTTTCTGAAAAAAGTCATGCCGCTCTGTGTATTTCTTATGGGAGGCTCTCTGATGTACCAGGTTTACAGATTCGCGCGCTTCGGACGACCACTGCGCAGCTCCTCGCGCAGGGTACCAGGTTTACAAAACTTGACTATATGGGCTCTTACGGCAGTTTCCATTTGTGTTTATTCTATGCCCGCACTGGCCCCTCGCCTGCAAGGTGTGAGGAGTATGAAGAATGGCCGAACCGGAATCTTGAAGGCGAAACTTAGTTTGTGAAAATCTCGCGGCAATCTTTAATTCGTCGATAGTACTGTTTTGAAGCTTATGACTTATAGATTGTAGCTCGGGTCGGCTTTTACTATGGTTTTTTAACCGGAATCATTCTACAGAGGCTCCTTGAAGGCGAAACTTAGTTTGTGAAAATCTCGCAACAATCTTCAATTCGTCGATAGTACTATTTTGAAGCTTATGCCTTATATGTAGATTGTAGCTCGGGTCGGGTTTTAATAAGACTTTTTAACCGGAATCACTCTATAGAGTCTCAAAGTGGCATCATTTGAAATTTTCTTTAATATTTTTTTCAAACCTCTGATTTTTCCTTTAGGTCCACCTTCTGAAACTGTCCTCAATCTTATACAAACAAACTTAACTGTCATTCAACATTATGCTGACCCAATCTAATTTTTTGTTTGTTTGTTTGGTTTGTTTTTTGTTTTCGCAGTGGTGAGAGTGGAGCTGGAAAAACAGAAAGCACAAAACTAATCCTGCAGTATTTGGCAGCCATCAGTGGCAAACACTCATGGATCGAGCAACAAATTCTAGAAGCCAATCCCATTTTAGAAGGTACCGAGACAACTAAATTTAATTAATAATTTAATTTTTAATTTAATTTTTTTATTTCCTTCTCCCTATCATTAAAAACCAAGGGTTTAATTTTATGAATCGAGAGCTAAATAAAATTTGCGATTACAGGGAAGGAGGAAAGAGTCGAAAGGGGTAGTGGGTAGTCCCCCCCCCCTGTATTTGACCAAAAAAAGGATAAGAGGGAGAAGGAAGAGAAAGAAGATAAAGGGGGTCACCGAGTGGGGTCAAAATCCCGAGTATGCCCCTCCCCTCATTTGAGAGGGATGGATCCGATTTTGCCAAATAATCATGCAGGAGGTTTCAAACCTATTCGTCAAAATACAACATAATGGTGTGCGAACCCAATTTTTTCTTCTCGAATCGGAGTCCTCATCTTAAAGTCAGATTTTTTCAACTCTGAATCTTAATCAATTTGGATAAAGAGTACGTCTAAATAACTGCACAGTCTGCACCTCTCTTTGGAATTAGTGGAAATTATTGAATTCCAAGTTTAAAGTATTTGAACTTATGAATTTTCCTCCCATTAACTGATTGACTTACATTTTAGACACAAACAAAGGATTCCTAGTTAAATTAATGTTCACCTTTTCAAAAAATGTTTCCACCATTGGGGCAGTTGCAACGGTCTGAAATGTTATGTTTTTTCAAAAAGAATGAAGGTATTTGATGAGCTAATGAGCTTTGGCTTTTTCCTAAATGTCCCAGTTTCAAAGATACACTTGTGTAAGTTGCTAAAAATCGTGTTTGTTGTGACGTCACAATGCAGAATTCCCATTTAAAACAATGTAGTTTGGGCCAAAATTGTGCCCCAGAAACTATAAAACCTAGTTAGAAACCAAAGGCATCCATCATCCATATTTTGAGCTTATAGAGTTAGCACTTTCATTTGCTTTTTCAAAAAAATACCTTAATTTAGACTCTCGCAACTGCCCTGTTTGGAAATTTGTTGAAAACAATAAACAGTGGGTCAGTTGCATGAGTCTGATTTTCTGCAATTTGTATTCATGAAATGTTAATATAAGCCAAGCAGAAACAGTAATGAGTCACCGTTTGTTCCTACGTCCAATAGATCCGGAGTTGTGTGGACAATTACAAACGAGCAAAAACACATTATTTCTTATGGGAGATACGCCTCATGATGTCACTAGGCGCACCGGTTTTTGCATCTTTACAGAGCTTTATCCGTGGAACCAATATTCAAAATGATAAAAGAAGAAATACGTGTCCCCTTATTTTTCCCCTAGTTTACGAAAATGAATTTAAAAAAATGCATGCAACTGACCCATTGAAGTATAATTTAGAGGTGGGTTTGTGAACATTGTCATCATACTTCATATTTTTTTTAACGATTCTTTTCATTGCAATTAAACTTAATTGACTCAACTGTGATAGTTACCATGGTTATTTTTTTTTAAACCCGAACTTGTGAATTTTCCACTGGAAATCAGCTTGTAGATAATAATTGCTAATTTCCGTCTTACAGCATTTGGGAACGCCAAAACCATCCGCAACGATAATTCATCACGTTTTGGAAAGTATATAGATATTCACTTTAATCACAATGGCGTCATTGAAGGGGCCAAAATCGAGCAGTATCTTTTAGAAAAATCAAGGATTGTCTCACAGTCACAGGATGAGCGCAATTATCATGTCTTTTACTGTATGTTAGCCGGTTTATCAAAGGATGAGAAACAGAAGCTGGAGCTCGGTGATGCGTCACAGTATAAATATCTCGTCGGGGTAAGCTACTTTTGACAAATGTTCTTTTAACTAGCATCTAGAAATGTCATCTGTTTTTCCACGTTCCTAACACTTAAGGGGTCAAAGCCGTTTGTAAACGTCTAAATGGATTTTGCCATTGGCGGTCAAGGCCGTTTATAAACGTCGTTCATGATTGCACGCGTATTAAGCATAGCGGACGTTAAAAAACGTCATAATTGGTATACGGGTCGCATAGGGGTATGTAGTGTCCAAAAAATCTGCTAGGGCAAAGCTCGTCTTGGGTACTGAGCGATCTTAGCGCTTGCAAAATTGGCCGACCACTCAAGTGTTAACTGTTTTGTCAGAAATAAAAATTTTTACCTTCATTTATTTTATGTAATGAAAAAGGCAAAAATAAGGCAAAAATGGTCATATCTGACGAAATGAGTTAAAGATATGGCAAAGTAGACTTTTTTGCTCTTGGAATAATTTAACTTTAGAATGTTTGTGTGGAGTGAACATTCTAATCTTGGAAGTGTTACTTTCATACATGATGCATTCTCATGTTTGAGTTTATTCTTTTTTACTTATTCAAAGTAAACAATTTTTTGTTCATTGCCTGTCTTCAGGGTGGCAGCATAACTTGTGAAGGGAGGGACGATGCTGCCGAATTTGCTGATATTAGATCAGCAATGAAAGTCTTGCTTTTCACGGAGCAGGAGATCTGGGACGTTTTGAAATTACTTGCGGCTCTCTTACACACAGGAAACATCAAATATAAAGCAGCAATAATCGGTAAGTATTTCAAACTATAAATAATGTAAAAAAAAATCTGGCAATGGAGTGTAAATAGTATAATTAATGTGTAAATAGACATAAGTTATGAAATAATTCACTCGATTAGTTTCAACTTATAGCTCATGAGTGAAATTATTTGCAAATAATAACAATAAAAAAATATAAAATGAATAAATAAAAAAAAAAAAAATTTCAAACTATGGAGCTTGGATCAATGGACAAAATGCCGAAAGAGCGAATCCATTGCCAATTTTCATCAGATAATACTGTATTTACCCGGTTACAATGCACCTTCTTGTTTCACGAGTACCTCAAATTTTCAGTAGCAGTGTTTTGTCTGTTATTCATTTATTCATCTATCTATCTAGGTAGTTCCCTTTCCCTTTAGTCGTTCTTGAATTCATTCATCCGTTTTTAATTTTATCTTTTAAGTTTTATTTTTGCATCTTGACTGTATTTTCTCCTACTTTAACCCTTGTATCCTGACGGTGCAAATTTGTGCTATCAATTTCAAAAGAAAGTACCCTGGTCAAAATTTTTATTGGTAAAATTCCCTTTTGTTTCCAATAGAAGTTACGGTTTTCATGACAAACTGTGTAAGGGACATTCTGATTCGCCTTTAAACACTTGAAGGCCGCAAAATTATTTAAAGGTTGCTGAGATTTAAAAGAGTAAAAATTTCGATTAGGGTGTTTTCTTTTGAAGGTCATAGTACCACCAAATTAACATGGTTTTAAATGTATGTTTAAAAAAATCACCATGCACATCAAACTGAACAAGAAAAGTTCATTCTATTTATTGAGATTGATGTAGAATTTGTGAGAAGGGTTTGTAATAGAACGGTATTTAAAGGGTTAATGTACTTTTTCTGTTTTTTAGACAATTTGGATGCAACCGAAATACCGGATCATAGCAATGTCTCACGAGTAGCTAATTTGTTAGGAGTTCCTAAGCAACCTTTAATAGACGCTCTAACTTTGAAAACTTTATTCGCCCATGGAGAGACAGTGGTACGTATCGAAAATTTATTTCTCTCCAATTTAAACTTTTCTGTTTCTATTTTAACCCACATTGCTTTTTATAAATTCAGGAGTGGATTTTGGAAATTTTGAGTGAGCGCATCGTTATTTCTGTGCCATTCTGTGTAAGTCTTGATGCTTTAAACCGCTTAGCAAAAGTTTACTATGCGAGACCCATAGCTTTTACGATCAAAATGTTTTTGCACACACATTTATATACATTCTGAGGGTGATTGTTGTGTTTACGATCAAAATGTTTTTGCACACACATTTATTTACATTCTGAGTGTGATCGTTGCGTTTTCATTCAATGCAAAGATTGTTAGTGCTGGAGAGTTTCTAACGGTGTAATTTTTTACTGCTGTTGCTGATCAACATTTATTTACGCTTTTAAAGATTCTTTAAGGCATTATAGACATTCTTGAGGTGCATCATTATTAAAATTAACAGGGACCAGTAAATGTTAGGTGCAGATGGTTCTGCCCCCAGATGATTGGTGAGCACCTACGGCCATTTAAAACCGCATGTAATTGTTTACCATCCAACGTCTTTTGGGGACTGTCTGTACTGAACATTTATTGGTCCCAGGTTCATCAACAATTAACTCTATCAACCGTAAAACACCATGGGATCTTTGTTGAGAATGTAAACAAACAAGCTGTTTTGGTAACGAATGTGCAAAAACGCAACCAATAATGGCGCCCGCAAAGCCTAAAACTCATTAACCAATCAGAGGTTGACGACCCTCTTGTCTTAACTCTCTACATACAGGGACTCTAGTCTTCATTTATTTCCACCATTGTTTCTGAAAATATTCCATTAAGAGCCCTCCTCTTTCATACGATAAACATGACTCTACGCACTTCTAAAATTGAAAGAATCTAACATTTATTTACGCTTGTGTTTTTTGTTTACCCTGTATCAGGTGTCGACTCTGTCCCGAGAACAGTCTGTCGATGTGAGAGATGCGTTCGTCAAAGGGATCTACGGCCGTTTGTTTGTATACATAGTCAATAAAATTAATAATGCTATTTATAAACCCAAGTCAACAGCCAGGAGTGCAATTGGAGTTCTCGATATCTTTGGTTTTGAAAATTTTAAAATGAATAGGTATGTTTATCCTCTCTTTACATCATTTTTGTAATGAGTATGAAGTGTTTTGCATAATTATAGTGTTCCTTGAACGCTTTCTTTCATCAGAGCTGACTTTCTGTCATGCGTTCTACTGAATGCTACAATATGTTATATCCCAAGGGAAACGGACCTTTTTCTCATTCGGACAAAATTCAAGGTTTTGCTTTCACTGTATAGAGAAACTTTTACCAATCATTTTGATGCCAAGAACACCCAAAAAGATGGAAAATTTACCAAGTTATGACATTTTACAGTACGGCAATTTGAATGTGATGCTTTTTTTAAAAATCTAGAAAACGGTGTTTGAAATTGCAGTATTGTATCGAGTTGAACTCTCTAAGGGCCAGGTTAGTTCAATGGAACTCTTCCGTTTATAAGGAAGGTAGTTAATTGTTCGCACTCATGGAAGTTAGAATTGCCTATATGATACATTGAAAGCGCCCAAACAGACCTTATCTTGTAAGTGTTTTCATTGGTAGCTTTGTTCTTCTGGAATGAAGACAAAAACAATGTGAAACAGACTGGAGGAGAAAATTGAGTTTACTTAAGCTTGGCCCAGAAAGGGTTAAATTCACGAAAAACCCAAGAACCATATTGATTCTGATCGAAAAAGTGTTGAATCTGAATTTTTCTTCCGTTTCGATTTAAGATGGGGGGGGGGGGGAATGCAATTTCCGACCCAAATATATTTTTGTCATCCAGATTGATCTGAAAGAAAGTCTATACGTTTTATTTTCTTCTATTCTGTTTCAGTTTTGAACAGTTCTGCATAAATTTTGCTAATGAAAATCTACAACAATTTTTCGTCCAACATATTTTCAAATTAGAGCAAGAAGAATACAATTTAGAAGGTATCAATTGGCAGCACATAGAGTTTGTCGATAATCAAGATGCCTTAGATCTAATCGCCATCAAGCAACTGAACATCATGGCACTGATAGATGAAGAATCTAAATTTCCTAAGGTAATTTATTTATTGAAAAGGTTGTGGGTCTTTTCATGGTATTTGTGACACATGCAACGTTATTCTCATGATACAGCTCACCAGAAAACAATTTTATTCAACTAACGAAGCACATTTCTTTCTTGGTCTCAAAGACTATAAATTTTTTATTGGTTTCTGGCGGAAGAGATCACGGCTATACGGACTGGCAAACTATGCCGTGTCCCCCACTATCTAGAAGCATTGAGAAACTAGTGGACTTTAAAAACCAGTTTTCACCACTTGTATTTTGGCTTTTTTTTGTGCTGATAATCTGTACATTAGGTTTTGAGAGTTGGAGAGTGGAAAATATGTGCGCATTATACGTGGGAAAATACAGCACTTGAAATAATAAAATTTCAGAACTACACGCTCGATAAAACTGTTGGAATACTTGTGTTTTTGGTATCAGTGTAAACTGTGATGTTCATTTTTCTGTTAATTTTTCTCAGGGTACAGATCAAACCATGTTAGCCAAGCTTCACAAAACACATGGTGGTCACCGCAATTACTTGAAACCTAAATCAGACATCAACACCTCATTTGGTCTTAACCATTTTGCTGGCGTTGTTTTCTACGATACCCGAGGTACGTACATTATTCCTTTTCTGCATTTTTGTTTTGTTTGCTTTTTATTCAACAAAAATAATGTGTTTTTCCTCTTTTGTAAATTTTTCTCTAAGTGTACCTCAACTCCTCCTTGGCATTTGTGCTTTCAAATATTAAAAAATCAAAATATTCTTTCCTCTTTTCAATTGAAGGTTATTTTCACGTAATTTTATTCATGAACTTAAATATCCCTTTTTGAATGATAAGAAAACAACCTAAAGCTGTCTTTCTATCCAGCTAATGAAGCTACTTTTGCTCAATTTTTTAATCGAATGGGTCTGTTGCAAACCTTTTTTTCATTTCATTTTTGTAAAGTACTTGATGAAAGGAACTCTTAGTATTTTTTATAATTTTTTTTGAGTTTGGGATCGTGAACTATAGTGCTTTTATAGTTGCAATTTGAAAAGGTTTCGTTTTGGTGGGAAACGGGATGACGTCATGATATAGGACATCCGGTGAATGGAAGTAGTTCGTTTGCGCGCCATTGCAATTTGCGCAGAAGCGTCTCCGCGCTTTCCTCTGAAATTATGACTGATGGAAAGAAAAAGAGGCCTTATTACTATTGTTTTGTGCCACAATGCAAAATCACTACAATCAGCAACACCAGCAGAACTATACCATGACCTCATCGAGTTTCGCGCCATTACTGTTTTTCAACGCGCCTCAACTCTGCCATGCTAAGGAAGAACGACGTAAGCGACATGTGTTACTTAGACTGTTTTTTGCAGTATAACTCGGGCCTCCATTCTTATACTGAGCTCCCCTTCAGGAGTTAACTATTATTGTACTTACCTGGGTCACTCATTTCTCTCTAACAAAGGCTCTCTGTCCGTCCAAGCATTTAGGAAAGGCCGTCCGTCTATTGTTCAATGCTAGAATCCTTGGAAGGACAAACCGTTGGAGGCATTGGAGGTGAGGGTAAACTGAAGAATAGGGACCCCAAGCTACATTGCAAAAACAGCATAAGTAACACATGGCGCGAACGGCGTTCTTCCTAGAACTAATAGTTACTTTTTCTCTATAACAAAAGAAATATGATGAGTTTTTGTTGTTTGTGTTTCCATTAGTTTTCTCTAAACATTTTACTTCAGAATCAGGTATTTCTGGCTTTGTAGCAAAAGTACGCAACAGACCCATTGTAATAATACTGTCCTCTCCCCCCCCCAATCAAGAGTACACTTTATTATGTTTCATGTTATCACCTTTGATACAACTTAGAGAAGAAATGTTGATGAGTGCATGGGTGCAAATTTAAGACTTATCTCTTTTCTCCTGTTCTAGGTTTTCTGGAAAAGAATCGGGACACTTTTAGCGCTGATCTTCTTCAGTTAATTCATGTAGCTAATAACAAGTTCCTTAAATTACTATTCGCGGAAGATATCGGAATGGGTTCAGAAACCAGGAAACGGGCCCCAACTCTCTCCACGCAGTTCAAAAAATCTCTCGATCTGCTCATGAAGACCTTAAGCACTTGTCAGCCATTTTTCATTAGGTGTATTAAACCAAACGAGTTCAAAAAACCAATGGTAGGTACTCCATTTTTTCGTGATTACAAATAGTAACAGTTTTAAAATTCAGGTATGTTAAGCAAACTCTGGGTAGCTTTGAAATCTTTCTTCAACCAATTTTACTGTTTTTTGGTGATTTTGTGGTAACAGATCTTTCCGTTGACACCAGGGGGTTCCATGGAAAAGCTATCATTGAAATTTTGAAAGCTACGTAACAAACATATATTTCAATGGAAGACTTTGTTTTCTGCAAATTGATTCAGTGAAAGTTAGTTTGTTGTGAGGAACGTCCTCTAAGTGGAATATCTCGCCAAGTGGAATTTTTTTTTCAGCATCGTGAAACTTCGCATGCTCCGACCGCAATTTCCTAAGTGGAATATTTTTTGGGGCAGGAATGAGATTCCACACAAAAAGCTTTCACTGTACAATAAAGGATCATCACTTTCATGATGTATTAAAACTATGCTGCTTTTTAACTGCCAAAAGTTTATTGGCCACAGTAAAATGACCTCGACAAACTTTCAAGGCTATTTAATATCCATGATTCGTTGAATTCTTGGCTGTTATTGTTATAATGGGGCAGTTGCAAGAGTCTGAAATGTTGCGGTTTTTATAAAGAAAATTAAAGTACTTGATGAGCTAAGAACAAAGATGCCTGTGGTTTCTAATTAAGTCCCATAATTCCGGAGAAGAGATTTTAGCCAAAAAACATTGATTTAAATGGGAATTCTGCATAGTTACGTCACTACGCACACGATTTTTTACAAATTCACACGTGTGTATCTCCAAATCCGGGACATTTAGGAAAAAAAGGAAGGCACCATTGTTCTCAGCTCATCAAGTACTATCATTTTCATTATAAAAAACACAACATTTCAGACCCTTGCAACTGCCCCATTCACAGAAAATAATGTTTCCAATCAAAATATTCATTTGTTTAATAATTTTCAAATGAAATTGTTTGAATCATGACATTGCCATGAAATTTTCTATTAGTAGCAAAAAATCTTGTTATCGTAAAAAAATTCTGCGTTAGCATGGGCAAAAATTTTGTTACTGTTATTTTGAATGCAGGATTTATGATTGAAGCTTCCCCATTCATGAGCATTAACTTCCAGAAAATCAATTTTTTTTTTTTTTCAGGGGAGCATCCTAGAGTGTGTAATTTATAAAACTGTCAAACTTTCTTGCGGCTACTTGGCTGAAAGGTGACACTTTGCTAGCAAATGAACTGTGTTATAAACTTTCTTTCTGGTTGTAAAATACTGCTGCAAGCCTGTTTAATTTTGCAAATTTGAAAGAAAATCAGAGGAACAAAAGAGCCAAATTTTCAATGTTCATATAGTCCATCCATTTGAAAATTTTCAAGTTGGAGCGCCTTTTTTTTTTTTTTCACTTCCTTAGAATGTTTGTACGTTTTGCCAAAAAGAACTTTTCCTCATTTATCGTAATTTTAAGATGAAGGGGAATACAAATTTAAAAATTGTCTTTTCTTACCTGACAGTTGTAGTCATGGCAAAATTGGTGAGATTGTTTGGCTGCGAATATTGCAAAATTGAGTATTTTCTCATATGTTGACTATTCAAATCTTAAAAAACTTGTACCCAAAAAAAAAATCTTTCCCCCAATTTGATTCAAAATTTGCAACTTTCAAGGGTTTTGCAGCAACGTTCAGGCATCATCTGACAAAAAATTGGTTTATCAAGCTTCATTTCTTACTTACTGATACTAAGTCACTTTTTGACAATGTAACTTCCAGAAATGTAGCAAACGTCTCAAATGAGGGAGACTACCCAGAATCTATCTTAATCAAACAAACAAAATATTTTTGTTATGATTGTTTATGCAGCATCATTATGGATATTAGTCATCAGTGTTTCTATCCTCTTTTTCAGTTGTTTGATCGAGGTCTCTGCTGTCGACAATTACGTTATTCTGGTATGATGGAAACTATCAGGATACGAAGAGCTGGTTACCCAATCAGGCACACATTTAAAGAGTTTGTTGAACGATATCGCTTTTTAATACCAGGAATAGCACCTGCTCATAAGGTAAGAAGAAATACTGCTTAGCCAAGCTCTGCCGGAGTATTAATCAGAAAGTTTCAAACAACCTTTTGATTATTTATTGGATCGTGAAATGAGTGTGTTTGCTAACAATCTAACCGATTGTCTGGGTAAAGATTATTAATCGTCGTCAACAGGACTCAAACCTGGGTAGCATAAACAGAAGCACACACCACAGTCTACTGCACTGATTTATCCTCTATGAATTACGTGTGCAATTTTGACATTTTAAACACTGTGAACTTTCAAAAGCTTTTTTTGAACTTTTAAGGTGATACCAAGGCCGATTAGTTAGAATCATGGGCGCCATGTTGGGCTGCTCAAAAAGTCAACAATTTTTGGTTTAAATTGATGAATTTATGCGAAAAGTAAAAATTTGAGGAACGTCAGCACCTGTAAGCTTATTTCAGGAAGATACCCTGAAAGTTTCAAGCTGAAATACTCAAAGCTAAAGCGGAGATTTAGGAAATACGAAAATTCCCATAAGCCTCAATAATTGCGAGCGAGGCAAATAGACATACTATGTCTTGCACTCACCAAGCTTATGGTGAAATAAATTTCCTAAATTATGGCTTTATTTCTCAACCAGTTTTGCTCATTTTGAGCTCAAAAATCCATCAAAATATTAGTTCTTGGATTTCGGGCTTTTTCTTTGTTTTCAATTAAAAATGTCAAAAACACAACTTTTCCCAAAAGTAACTAATGGCACTATCCATTGGATTGAAATCTGGAAAAGTTTTGCCTGGAATCACCTTAAGAGCCCATTCGCTAAAAGTGATAACAAGACTTAGTTAAACGTCCTTATGGCTACCTCTATGCAACATTTGTATGACAACAAAAGTGGTGAAGCTACATCCTCACCTTATTAGTTGACATAATTTTAATAAAATAAATGGTTATAACTGAATTTATAAATACAAGAGTGCAAAAAGTGATTTGATTAATTCAAGTTCAACTATAGTTATATCACAGATTTTTCCCATCACAGCAATGATAATGGAGCCTAGCTAGTTAAATATTTAACATTTTAATTGTTTCTATAGAATATTAGTTTGCACTCTTGATTTCATTCAATTTTTCTCATCTCTATTTCCAGACTGAATGCCGAACTGCCACCGCACGTATATGCCAGTCAGTCCTTGGGCGCTCCGATTACCAGTTAGGAAATACAAAAGTGTTCTTGAAAGATGCTCACGACTTATTCTTAGAGCAAGAACGTGATCGTGTACTAACTAGAAATATTCTAATTTTACAAAAGTCAATTAAAGGATGGGTTTACCGGAGAAGGTTTGTAGCTTGTAATCTCTCTGTTTTTCTGGCTCTGTATTTTATTGATATTAAAACCTTCTCTGCTTGCCTTTTTTCTTTATTTTTGGTCTTTCCTTTTCATAAGCGCAAGGGGAATACCAGAAAGAGAGTCAGAACAATGTTATTTTTTTATGAGGGACAAGTATGCTGACCACCCTTCCTTTTCTATGAATAGCACTTCGTAGTAATGCCGATTCTCATTGTTATTTTTCAACTTTGAGCTTAAATTGAACAAAATACTACGTGATAAAAGGTTTTGATTTCATGAGAACTTTTGCTTAGCTTAATGAGTAGCGTCAACCAATGTAAAAAATTAATGGCAAGAGTCCATTTCTCATTTAAGGTCATTCTACAGTGTTTATTGCTGATTTCTGCCACCAGAACGCTACCGTTCGATTAATATCAAATTACAGACCGAAAGTAATTTATATTTAAGAAAACGGAGTGTTAGTTACCAGTCAATCATCTGAAGAATATCTCTGCAAAATATCTTGCCAATAACTTAAAATTTAAGGCGATTTGCAATATTTTATTTTTTGGTTCTTCCAGTCTTACTTTTGAAGTTATTGAAGAGGTATTTTGCAGAGACGTTCTTCAGATAAGTATCTAGTAACGGACATTCCGTTTTCTTAAATATAAATTACTTTCGGCCAGCAATTTGACATTAATTGAACGGTAGCGCTCTGGTGGCAGCACCACTAAACGCACTAAACGCTGAAGAATCACCTTAAGGAATGAGCAGGATCCTTTGGTCAGGAAAAAGTTCTTATTAAATACCTGAATGTTTTCCTGAAGACAGGCTCTTGGACCACAGTTTTAGAGGTACTTCTTTTCCTAGCTTTCAGTTTTTCAATCCATTTTCTTTTTTTAATCCTAAAGGTACCAACGGATGAAAGCCGCAACAATGGTGATCCAAAAATACTGGAAAGGATGGGCTCAAAGGAGGAGATATCAGCGCATGAGAGTCGGTTACATGCGTCTGCAGGCTCTAATAAGATCAAGGGTCTTGTCGCACAGATTTAGGCATCTCCGGGGACACATCGTTGGGCTACAAGCAAGGGCCAGAGGTTATTTAGTTCGCCGAATGTACGCCAAGAAGATGTGGGCTATCGTGAAAATTCAAGCTCAAGTGCGAAGATATATCGCTCAAAGACGGTTCAATAAGATTAAGGTAATTTCTTCAATAAAAATATAATAATTATACTAATTTTGATAATAATTCTTTAATGGTGCTGTTGCACACTTTTGCTGTAACTGATTTATTAGTCAATTCTGGTGTTAAAACTTCCAGAAATAACAATGGCAGCGCCAAAAACTTCTGAAATCCACTCCTAAACGCAGTAAATGCTTTTGTTTGCGCAAGCATACTGGTTGCGTAGGGCAGTAATAATGGGAGATTCCCATCTAATAATACTGTAACTCCATGAAAATGTGACCAATAAGAGACAGCTTTCCTTTGACACTGGTGTTATCCGGTGTCACGGTACCATTAATCGGATTTGGATCGCAACTCTGGTGTCTAATTATTTAACAGAATTAAGGATTAACTGTCCTCCTTGTCAGTATACAGAGAGTGACAAAATTAAAATAGGAATCTCCTGAGTTCAGGAGGGATTTCGGAAGTTTTTAGTGCTCCCATCATTATTTTTGGAGGTTTTTACTCCACAATTGAATGTTAAAGCGCTTATAGCCAAAGTGTGTAACAGCCCCATTTTTAATTCTTATTTTTCTCAGAAGAAAATTGAGTTGTTGGTATAAATGCGTTAAGGAGCTATCACTCAGTATTTGATCCTATATGCCTAATTTGCTACTGTGCTCTAACTTTCTTCGTAAAAATAATTTCTATTTTGAAAATACCAACCCATTGCATTTCTATTATGTAATTTAATGTCAAACTGGAAGCGTTGCTCACAAAAGAAAATTTAAAAAATTAAAAAAAATTAAGAAAATAAAAAAATTAAAAAATGTTTAAAAAAATTAATTTTTTTTAAAAAAATTGTAAAAAAATGTTTAAAAAAATTGTGAAAAAATTGAAAAAAAAAAAAATTGAAAAAAATAAATGAATAAAAGTAAATAAATAAATAAATAAAAAGAAATGGTTTCATTCTTTGTGAAACAGTGATTGTTAACAGTGATCTCTACTTCTGAAAAATGCTTTTCTTTGTCACTGCTTCATTTTTACATTCGTGTGGTATACTTGTATTTATCTTTTTCACGTTTCTATTTTTCGACAATGTTTTTATTTTCTCTTTTATTTTCATAATTGTTTTAATTATTCTTTCATCTTCTTCTCAACAGTTTGAATACAGGAATCAAGTGGAAGCGTTAAAAATGAAGAAAAGGGAAGAAAAAGAACTTAAAGAGGCAGGCAACAAACGCGCCAAAGAAATAGCCGAAAAGCATTATAGAGTAAGTATATCTCCTAATTTTTGCGAATAATACCAAGCTTGGTGCCACACAGGTTGATACCTCAGAGGTAAAAGACAATTTTTTTTTTTAAACTTGGAACTCTATGGAATTCAGTGAGGCACTATAGAATGGGTCACTGTCAGTTGGAGCAGTTTGCTCAGCGTTCCAGTGTCAGTAACATGAATTGTTTCAACCTTGATCTGTGTTTGTTCACAAACTTTGAGAAGTGACACAAAAATAGCTGCTACAACAAATATCACCTCTACTCAATGCTGCTAATAAAATTTTGGAGTTAAGATATAACAGAATTTCACAATCACATGATGTCCTACTTATTTTAACATAGGATTCAATGGAATTTAAATGGACTTTTTTTTTAAAAGTTTAGCGACCCATCAAAGTTCTTAGAAAATTGTTTTTTTTGGAAGGTTTAGTAAAACCCAAAAAAAGAAAACTCAAATTCCAAAATGCGCGCAGAGAAGGGTTAAAATAAATAATATTGATTTGTTGATATTCAATGAAAATAGGCCAATATTACCAATTCACTTCAAGGGGGGGGGGGGGGGGGGGCTTGATAAATTTTAATTTTTTGCCAGTGGACCCGTCCTAGGGGCCCTGATTTCTACTAATTTTTTGTGCTAAAGAAAAAAATAAATAAATGAATAAAATAATATCACCTGAATACTCTCTCTTTTGTGTTCATTGAGTCTGTGCTTGTTAATTTCAATGAAATTATTAAGAATGTTTGAAATCTCTATTTTCCAGGACCGCATTGAAGAAATGGAACGGAAAGAAATGGAAACAGAAAATGAGGAACGGCGAAGAATGGAAATCAAGAGAAATTTGATAAATGATGCGGCCAAAAAAGAAGACGAACCAGTGGATGATAGTAAATTGGTCGAGGCCATGTTTGACTTCTTACCGGATTCAAGCAGTGAGGCTCCCATGCCAACAAGAGAAACTTCTGTTTTTAGAGTGAGTATTTAAATTTTAATTAATGAGACTAATTGTGTAAGAAGAAGACTTTACATTTTCTAAACAAAGTGTGTTTACAGGTAAATATGTAAAATTATCTTACTTAATAATTGTTACTGAAAGGAGCAATACTTAGTACAATTGTAAAGTTACAACTTCACAACAAGTTTTAAGTTTGGAGGATGGACTTCTACTTCATATTTTCTTGGGCTTTTGACTCTTTACAGTGAAAAAAATCTGGTTGTTTCAAGGAAAATTTCCTGTATTAATGGAGCTCTTGCCATCCTTTGCTATTTGTGATTGAGTAGTTTATGCTACTATAAAAACTAGCAACAATTTACGAAATTCACTCACAGATTCTTGAAAATGACTTAAAAAAAAGTTTCTGCCAGCACCAAACACAGACACACACATTAACACTCTCACACATAAACACACACACAACACCACACATTGAACTTGAAGCAAGATAAAACTTTGAAGTTTCGGATACTTAGAAGTGGGCAAGGCATTCCATGACCTCATCAACCTAACTAACACAGAAAAAATGTGGAGGCTAGAACGCAAGGACCTCAGGAGCAAAATCTTTGATTTTTTGTGTTTTAATTTTTTTATTATTAATTTTTCTTTTGTTTGATTTCCCAGGATCTACCGGCAGCAACAGACATAGAGGATGAAGATGACATTAGCCCTATGCAAGTATCTCAAGAACAAGAGGAAGACCTTTCGGAATTCAAATTTCAAAAGTTTGCTGCAACCTATTTTCAAGGAAACATTACGCATCAGTATTCTCGCAAGCCTTTAAAACACCCTTTGTTACCTTTGCACACTCAAGGCGATCAATTGGCAGCGCAAGCCTTATGGATCACTATTCTCCGATTTTGCGGCGATTTAGCCGAGCCCCGCTATCACACGATGGATCGCGATAATACATCAGTCATGTCCAAAGTCACGGCCACCCTAGGTCGAAATTTCATTCGAAGTAAAGAATTTCAGGAGGCCCAAATGATGGGAATGGACCCGGAAACATTTCTAAAGACAAAGCCGCGGTCAATACGTCACAAATTAGTTTCCTTGACTTTGAAGCGTAAAAATAAATTAGGTGAAGATGTCCGGAGGAAATTGCAGGACGAGGAATACACCGCGGACAGTTATCAGTCATGGCTTGAAGCGCGCCCGACTTCAAACCTTGAAAAATTACACTTTATCATCGGTCACGGGATCCTGCGAGCTGAGTTGCGGGATGAAATTTACTGTCAAATCTGTAAGCAACTGACAAACAACCCATCGAAGTCCTCACATGCGAGAGGCTGGATTTTACTCTCTTTGTGCGTTGGTTGTTTCGCTCCGTCGGAGAAGTTTGTAAATTACCTGAGGGCTTTCATCCGAGAAGGACCGCCCGGATACGCACCGTACTGTGAAGATCGATTGAAGCGAACTTTTAATAATGGAACTAGGAATCAACCCCCCAGCTGGCTGGAACTTCAAGCGACCAAATCGAAAAAACCGATTATGTTACCTATCACATTTATGGATGGAAACACGAAAACCCTGCTAGCCGACTCGGCCACCACTGCTCGTGAACTTTGCAATCAATTATCCGATAAAATAGGCCTCAGAGATCAGTTTGGTTTCTCCTTGTACATAGCTCTATTTGATAAGGTAAGCGCTAAATTATCTTTGATTTTGACATGAATCTATTTTAAGCAGTATTGATTCACTCTACAGTCACTTCCTGGACTTAAATTTATTTGCAGTATAGTC
Organism: Trialeurodes vaporariorum; assembly: GCA_011764245.1. Lineage (NCBI taxonomy): Eukaryota > Metazoa > Arthropoda > Insecta > Hemiptera > Aleyrodidae > Trialeurodes > Trialeurodes vaporariorum. The sequence goes on from VMOF01000035.1 coordinate 64,345,143, forward strand.
GCAGTAAAACCTCAATTTATCAGATCTCAGTGGATTTTGTTATTTTTTATTCTTTTATTTAAAGCTGGCTCTCTTTCAAAACACTTCGCTTTTCCCGCTTTTCGGCCTAAATGATTTTCTTCACATTTGGTTTAATGATTCCTTATGGTATTTTAAGGAGGTTTTAATAAAGAAAACATTGAAAAATTCGTTTGTAAGGGCCGCAAATTGAAGTTTAAAGTATGGGCTGGAGGGGAAGAGGGTGCTCTTTTGGCTGTCTCCCCTCTCAAACGCAGTGTTCTGCAGCTCTCTTGGCTCCCCTGACCTCTACTTGCTCTGTACTGTGCTATTAACCTCCACACCTACTAACTGATACCCCTAGGATGACGTGCGTGGGAGCTGATTTGGCTCTTTTGGACAAGACGAGACAGCAGGAATCAAGCAATCCCATTGGTTTAAAAAAAAAAAAAAAAAAAAAAAAATATTTTTCAAAATAGTACGCATGCCAGAGCGGCGATACACGTCACAGATACAATGCAGTATATGAATAACAATAGTTTTAGACAATAGTAACAATAGTTCTTAGCCGAAGCAAACAATAGTTTTAGACAGTGGTAACAATAGTTCTTAGCTGAAGCAAACAATAGTTCTAACTAACAAATTCTTCAATACTGTAGAACCCCTTTTCTAGCATAAGCTTTTTGGATGCGAGTAGGAATCCAGCCAGATCACCAGCTTTGGAAACATTTCTTATAATGAGGGGAAGGACATTTTAGAGCTAGAACAGCATCATGTGACAAATTTCTAGTCACTCAAGGCACGAGGAGTCATTCGGTCTGAAATGAACGACTCGAAGGACTTCAAAATTGTCAAATGACTCCGTTTAAACCAATGAGAATGATCTATTCCCGCTATCTCGTCTCGTCCAAAAGAGCAGAATCAGCTCCTAGGAACAGCTAGTTTTCATTATAAAGTCAGCTTGGATTGTTTTATAAGTGCATAACATTCTCAAATTTTTCCCTCGAAGGAATTATTTTTTATTCGTGAATTCTCACCTCTGATTTAGGCTTTCAATTTGAAAATATTTTGATGAATCTTCGTTTTTACCGATTTTGCTTCTCATTTTTTTCTTCAGGTATCATCATTAGGCAGTGGTGGAGACCACGTTATGGATGCAATATCTCAGTGTGAACAGTATGCCAAAGAACAAGGTGCCCAAGAGAGGAACGCTCCTTGGAGATTGTTTTTCCGTAAAGAAATATTCGCGCCATGGCACGAGCCGACAGAAGATCAAGTGGCAACAAACTTGATTTATCAGCAGGTCGTCCGAGGTGTGAAATTCGGTGAATATCGCTGTGATAAAGTAAGTCGAAATTCCTTTCTAGCCCGTAAAAAAATCTAATGGGGCTCTCGCAAACTTTTGCTATAGGTGATCGAAGAGTTGATTCTCGCATAAAAACCAGTAATGAAGGGAAACTCATTTTATGTTCCCGCCATTTGTTGCTAACAATGATCTTCCTACTGGTTGCATCCAAACTTTGGGACAACACAAATCGAGATTTTGAGGATTAATTATTCCCATCATTTTCAATGGCGTCATGTGACTTCGTAAACAAGATATAGAATCATTTGCTCTGAATCAAATTAATGTCTTGTTTACGTGTCCTTTGTTGCCGTTTAAAATAAATGAGATTATTTAATCTCTGCTACCTTGAGTCATGTTCGCTAAAAGTTCGGAATCAGCCTTTCAGGTAGCCGTTAATATGGTTTTTAAAGAACTTTTCAAAAACTTTCATGAAATTTCCAAAAGATCTGTGATCCTTGAAGTGACCATAAAATTTTATAGGTTTAAGCTTTCAAATCATCTCTGTTGGAGACCAACACAACATGGTTGAATCATGTGATCCAACACCCTACATGGCAACGGCTTTAAGTCTTATGATTCAATCAAAATAAGAAAATTATATATTTTTTTTTTTAACCTAAAAATCTCTCCACACACTTCTATAAAAAAGGCTTCCCTGCCTTCAAAGATAATAAATTCATTATAAAGGTAATTGTTTGTACATATTATTTACAGAATTAGTATTGTTTCGTCTAAGTGCTCAACAATCTTTGTTTATTATTTACAGGAAGAAGACCTCGCCATGATAGGAGCTCAACAATATTATATAGAATATGGTAGCGATTTGAATTCAGAAAGGTTGCTGAACCTTTTGCCAAATTACATACCAGATTATTGTCTAACGAATGCAGACAAATCGCTTGATAGGTGGGCCACGCTAATCGTTCAAGCGTATAAAAAGGTAATATTACTTCTGTCAATCATTGAATATTGTAAAACTTTGAAAGATACGAATTTGTTGATTTATCGTGTGCAAAATTTGCTGAAAAGGAGCCTCATATTGTTCTTTTTTAAAAAAAAATCTGTCGCTATCCTGCTTTTTTATATCAATTCATTAACTCTCAGTATTCATAATTTAATGCATGGTTCTTTGATGCATGTTTTCTCCTTTGTTTTGTTTGTTTGTCGTTGGTTTTTTTCTTTTAGTCACATCACTCCGAAAAAAAATTGCTACAGCAAAATAAATGATATTTGGGTAAATTGATAAAAAATTGCTGGGGTTTGTGTAATTTTGTCATTTTGCAAAACCATTTTGCTTCACTGTATGATTTCAAGATGTCATTAAGTAGTCAATTCTAAAAAACTAAAAGTAAAATTATTCTGTTAGACTGATAATGTTATTTTATCCATGTAATTATTTCTTATTTTTTCTCCTAATTTTTATTAGTTATAATTTTTGTTGTCTTCTTATTTTGAGCTTTAAATTTGATTTTCTTGTGAAGTTTTTTGATTTCCTCAAAACAATTTACTCTTTAAGGTGATTCTTCAGCGTTTAGTGCCGATTTCTGCCACCAGATCGCTACCGTTCGATTAATGTCAAATTACAGGCCAAAAGTAATTTATATCCAAGAAAACGGAGTGTCAGTTACCAGATAATCATCTGAAGAACGGCTCTGCAAAATATCTCCTCAATAACTTCAAAAATAAGGCTGAAAGTACCGAAAAATGAAATATCGCATTTCAATACAAGAATCGATCTGCGTTATTTCATGTTTTAGTATTTTAAGCCTTATTTTTGAAGTTACGGAGGAGATATTTTGCAGAGACGTTCGTCAGATAAGTATCTAGTAACAGACACTCCGTTTTTTCAAATACAAATTACTTTCGGCCTGTAATTTGACATAAATCGAAAGGTAGCACTCTGGTGGCAGAAATCAGCACTAAACGCTGATGAATCACCTTAACCGCCGCTTTGTACATGGTCAAACAAGCAATCAATGAGCCGTAACCCACCACAAACGGCAGGTGAGCAAACCATTGCATGTTCAGTTGATGTTCCATTCATCAAACAACTGTGCAGTTTGACTGGCTGTCAAACTGCGGAGTTATTTGACGATAGATGATGTGTCATTTGTTCACCAATTTTAGTCAATAAAACCAATAGAACCCGTTTTTTAGGTGTTTTGTTCAAGTTTATGTTTGAATTTTGGAAGTGTCCAGTTGGCAATCCTGCAGTCTGAGTGAACCTGTTTGAATGTGTGAGAAGGCCTTTAATTGGTAATTCAACCTCAATTAAATGGCCGCACACTGACCGGTGGCCAATAACAGATCGAACGGTTGAAGATTCACTTGAAAAAATATTTGCTTGTTTTATTTAGTTTGATGTTGGCTTTGTGTTATAACGAGAGCTTTGTTACATTTTGTATTTTTGCATGAACAGAGCTACTATCTGAAAGAAAAAGTACCTGCTTTACGAGTCAAGGAAGATGTTGTGAGCTATGCAAAATTTAAATGGCCCTTACTTTTCTCTAGATTTTATGAGGCGTATAGAAATTCAGGTAATGTACTGCATCTTTCACTTTCCTGTTATCGATTCTGGTTCATTTTTATAATTTGATTCAAAGGTTTGTGGTCATAAGGGTGATCCTTTGGTAATAGGAAAAGGGAGTTTTTCCCCTTCGATGACCTGAAGCAGTGGCGTAGCGTGCAATGTGGCAACGTTGTAATGTGTCCATTTAAACCCGTGTAAAAGGTCGAATGCAAAGGTGTTCACCGAACACCCAACAGTTTGATCTTTTTCATGAGTTTAAATGGACACAGTACAACGCCACTGACCTGAAGAATATGTAAACTAGCAACATAATAGGTTCTCATAGTAATATGGCTTCTTGTCAAAATAATAGGTATCTTCACAATTGAAAAATGTCACATGAATCGTTTTATTTAATTTACATTGCAGTTCAGTTATGAAGTAACTTGTTATTGTAACTAAAAATTGCTTTGATGGCCAATTTTTGTCTTTTTTTGCCATTTACATTGTGTATTTGAGTTTAAAAAAATCCAATAACAAAAAGTCAAATCCATGATGTCCATCCCTCCTTGAACTTTTTGTCTGTTGAATCACCCAGTTTAAGTGGGGCTTCTCAAGTCTGGTTCACCGACTTTGGTTGGACCTAACCAAAATTGAGATGTGCGTATAAAAGATTCGGTCTTTGCTCAAGTCTGGTTAGACTTGACTTGGATTTTAGTCGTCAAACTTGGTTGAAATTTTACCCATAAACACAATGGAGTTCCGAAATAAGGTTGACCTGGCATCGATGTCAACAAAACAAGCGAGGTTAAACACTCGTCTTATGCGGCCGTACCTGTTGATACGGCACGGAGCATCACTGCCATTTTCGTCAAAAAATGGGAGCAAACGCAGAGAAAAAGAAGGAAGAAATCCTTCTATCTCGAGTTCAAATACACCAGTGTTAAAGTAGACTCCATAAAGTAGACTAATGTTTATTTCCAGAACAAGGGAAGAGGTTTCCAAAGGCAAAAACTTGTCAGTCAAATGTTTATCTTGCTGAAAAGTTGTGAGCAAAGAAAAACGAAGATATTGTTCTGTATTCAACTCTTTTAAATGTCATTTTTTTTAAAAATTAATCGAAAAATTTTCGTCTTGAAATGATTGTTTAAGTATCAAAAAATGGTATGACTTCATGTAGATGTTAGCGATTTTTCTTGTTTTTCTTAAAACCTTCCAACAGTTATGGCTAATCATTTGAATGATTTTACAGGACCTAATCTGCCAAAGAACGATGTGATCATCGCTGTCAATTGGACGGGAGTCTATGTAGTCGATGATCAAGAGCAAGTGTTGCTCGAACTGTCATTTCCTGAAATCACAACTGTCTCAAGCCAAAAGTAATTTTTTTTTTTTTTTCCTCTTCTTATTCACTTGTCCCTAAATTAGTTGCCTGTCTTTAACACTTAAGTGGTCGTCCAATTTAGCAGGCGCTAAGATCGCCCAGTAGCCGAAACGTGCTTTGCCCTAGCGGATTTTTTGGACACTACATACCCCTATGCAACCCTTATACCAATTATGTGGACGTTTTTTAACGTCCGCTATGCTTAATACGCGTGCAATCATGAATGACGTTTGTAAACGGCCTTGACCACCAATGGCAAAATCCATTCAGACGTTCATAAACGGTTTTGACCCCTTAAGTGTTAATATTCTAATCATTAAAAGTTTGTTGCATTTTCTCTTAGAGGTCATTTCAGAAATATAGGTGCACCCATACCAATAATCTTTAGAATTTTCCCACGTTATATCTCATAATACGTAGTGAAACTGAGTGAAAATAAATTTGAGCAATGGCTTTTCATAAAGAACGCTTTGAAATTAAAAAGTCAAAGTCGCAGGTATAAGTTTTGTTTTGATTTGAAGGAATGGACGTTGGAAATTTTCCAAAGATTATCAATCTTCGAGCGCCTGCTTTTCTGAAACAAACTATCCTATCAGTTTTTGCTTGGATGGGTCCATTGGGAACTTTTACTACTACGTATTTGACCCCTGATTCTAATTTGGAACGTTACAGAATCAACGATATACGTTCTTGAAATTAGGGTTGTTGAAAAGAAAGATTGTCTCTCTTCAAAATAAGTTTCACAATTTTTTGCTGCAAGGGGTGATTGATAAGCCTAAATGTTGCTTTGATTACTTGCTTTTTGACAAAGAGACTCTTGGGCTGTTCAAATCCCTCCAAAAAATTATCGATGATCATGCATTTATAACTTTTTTTTTTACAATATTTCATACAAGAAAAGAGAGAAAAAAATATATACTTAGAGTGCTATACCTCCTTGAGTGCTCTAACAAGGGGAGGTCACGATGTGTCTGGCTCCGATTTTCATGAAATTTGCATGAAAATGTAGCTTAGGTACGTCTTATTGAGGATCAAGAATCGTTATCGGCAAATGGGCACATGGAAAGTAAAAAAAAAATTCAAAGTTTCGTTAAAATCTGCGAAATTCAAAGTGTGCGGCTAATGTATTGGAATTTCCAAATCTATGAATGTATCCGTCCTGTGGCCGACTGGTATAGCACTGGACTCGGAACCTACAGGTCGTGCGTTCGATCCTGGGGTAGACCGCTTTTTTTTTGCACTTCAGTATCCAATTTTAATTGATGAATCTCATGTTGTTGTTGTTTTTTGTTTTTTTGTTTGTTATTTTGGTTTTTTTTTTGTATGTCGGGAAAAAAATTAGACGGAAAAAGAAATTTTGGAAATGATTGAATAACGTATTTCGGATGAAAAGAATTATAACGCTCTTATGCCTCTATCATTGAGGCATTAGAGCGTTTTAATTTTCTCGGCATTGTACACAAGTTTCAACCATTACAAGTATAGGTAGGTAATCTCTGTTGATAGTGCAACTGAAAAAACCAAATCGAATTTATAATCTTGTCAAATATTAAAAAATTACTCTAGCTTTTCATCCGAAATACGTTATTCAATCATTTCCAAAATTTCTTTTTCCGTCTAATTTTTTTCCCGATATACAAAAAAAAACCAAAATAAAAAACAAAACAAAAAACAAGAAACAAAAAACAACAACAACATGAGATTCAGCAATTAAAATTGGATGCTGAAGTGCAAAAAAAAGCGGTCTACCCCAGGATCGAACGCACGACCTGTAGGTTCCGAGTCCAGTGCTATACCAGTCGGCCACAGGACGGATTCATTCATAGATTTGGAAATTCCAATACATTAGCCGCACACTTTGAATTTCGCAGATTTTAACGAAACTTTGAATTTTTTTTTTTACTTTCCATGTGCCCATTTGCCGATAACGATTCTTGATCCTCAATAAGACGTACCTAAGCTACATTTTCATGCAAATTTCATGAAAATCGGAGCCGGACACATCGTGACCTCCCCTTGTAAGTACTCCCTTCCCAATTTTGAAAGTTGCTGGCAGTCTTTCCTATCCTTTGTTTTAAGAATACTTTGTTTGTCTTTCCTGCTCCTTCTTTTTTTATGTATTCCTGTCGTTCGCTGTGAAATAGTGTTTTGGCGGCTGGACTTTACTACTACTACTATTTTATTTTATTACAGGACGAATAAAGTATTCACGCAGACATTTACTTTATCAACTGTTCGTGGTGAAGAGTTCACTTTCCAAAGTCCTAACGCCGAAGACATTAGAGATTTAGTCGTTTACTTTTTAGAGGGTCTGAAGAAACGCTCCAACTTTGTGATCGCCCTACAGGATTACAAAGCACCTGGTAATAACAGCTATCCTTTTTTGTTTTTAAGTATTGCATCCTACTGTTAGGCTCACCAGAGACTTGAAAATTTAGCAAATTCTAAGTAAATATTACCTAATGCTGATTTTGCCAGAGACAAATAGAGACAGAGCACTAACTAGCTGCAGCAGAGGCACGCTGAATTCTTGTGGATTCAACTAAACAACAGTCAACACCATTCTGATGTTGCATGGTGTTGAATGGTGAGCACCCTTCTCTTCACTTCCCAGCCGGCTGATTATGAACGGTCGTATCGTAATGCTATCAGGGCTCTTTAATTTCTTCAAAGAAGAAAGAGAAGTATTTTGAACCTGCTCTAATCATGCATTATGATAAACTATTCTGGTTAGATCACTATTTCATTATTTTCCATTTGCTATTAATTTTCAGGAGAAGGCTCTTCATTTCTATCATTCTTGAAAGGCGATCTAATCATGCTGGAAGAGGAAAGTACCGGTGAAAGTGTAATGAATTCTGGCTGGTGTGTCGGCCGCTGTGAAAGGACCGGTGAGAAAGGAGATTTCCCCGCGGAAACTGTTTACGTTTTGCCTGCACTTAGCAAGCCTCCTCTTGATATTTTAGTAAGTTTTTTTTCCTTTCCTCCTCCTCAAAAAATGTTAGTTTTACTAAAACTAGTTTTAAACTGTTTGCAGGAAAAATTGGAATGAATCTTGAAATTAACTCAATACTTTTATTGGTGCATGATAATTTGAAAGTTAAAATTGAAAGTTACATCTTCCTTCCATGAGGACCATGCTTATTTGCATTTTTTCAGGCAATGATTTAGGGTGAACAAAATTTCGTTTATTAAAGCCCGTAAACGTAAATAACTGTAGATGTTGCTTTTGATAATTAAATGCTAGAGATACCCTATTATCATCAAGTTCAGATCTCGCAACAAAATTTCGTTTTTTTTTACCAATGGCACAATAAGCGACAGGTTTCATGTGTTCTTAAGAGGTAATTAAGGAGAAAAAAGGTATCCAGTGGACAGAGATGCAAAAGTGGGCTTGAAATTTTTTCTAGCGCAATTTTTCTGATGAAAACCTTCCAAGACTAGGGTTTTGACCCTGTTCTTTCAATTGTTAAATTCAACTGTTCAATGCACTGTGGGATGCGTCCGCTTGAGATTAAAAGACGTGTCACTGATTTTCTTAAATTTTCTTAAATCGCGAATCGCGTCTACTCGCATAATTGCACAAATTTTGTCAGTTTGCAAAATCGCAAAAAAATTAGCTGATTTCGCGGACATCTAGCACCAAATGCCAAATTTTGCTTTTTGGTGAAAAAGTTCGGATTTTGCGTTTTTTGGTGCGGCATTTTTGAAATCAGCGAAGTACCCTAAGATACTTAGTGCGAGTCGGGACTCGATTCACAATGGTTTCAAAATTTCGTGCAAATCGCGGCCGCAAAAAAAAGGTGCCGCTATTAAATACACTGCTTTTGCTTTAAGGTGAATCTTTAGCGTTTAGTGCTAATTTCTGCTACCAGAGTGCTACCGTTCGATTTATGTCATATTACAGGCCGAAAGTAATTTGTATTTGAAAAAACGGAGTGTCCGTTACCAGATACTTATCTGAAGAACGTTTCTGCAAAATATCTTGTCAATAACTTTAAAAATGAGGCTGAAAGTACCAAAAATGGAATATCACAAATCGACTCTTGTATCGAAATGCTATGTTTCACTTTTCGGTACTTTCAGCCTTATTTTTGAAGTCATTGACGAAATATTTTGCAAGTAACTGACACTCCGTTTTCTCAAATACAAATTACTTTCGGCCTGTAATTTAACATAAATCCAACGGTAGCGCTCTGGTGGCAGAAAATCTGTACTAAACACTGAAGAATCACCTTAAGGTCCATCAATAAATTCAGATTTACTTGAAAAGCTGCTTTAATGGAAAAAGTCAATCCTTCCGTTTTCCAAAAAACATGAAAAGACATTCTGGAAATAATCTCAATTTTATTGGCCACAGCATTTTTGTCTTAAAAAAAAACTTATAAATTGTTTTTCTGTCCCAGCTCCATAGGCAGATACAGGATTTTGTCTTTCTCGCTCTCCACCCCTGTTTGAATATGAATGTTGGAAAAAGACAGAGATAGACGCTGAAGTCACACGATGGCCCATCCTTTTCTAACGCATGTGTTCAAATTGAAGGAGAGAGAGGGGAAAAAAATCCTGTATGCCCAGCTCCATCTTCTGTTTAACTGTAGACTAATAATATCCCAGTGCTTCCTTCATCTAATAACAAATTTTGTCTTTATAGGCCTTATTTAGTCTTGACGGTGCTGAAAATGGCCGCCGGTTACACCCACAACAAGTGAACGGTGTCGACAATCGAGAAAAGCCGCACACCCTTTTAGAATATGCTTTAGATCACTTCAGGTATCTATTTTATTCATTTACTTTCAGTCCATACTCAATTGAGGCCATCTCTGGAATATGGGTCCTTAAAATGAGAGGTGTGCTCTTCAGCTAAAAACCTTCATTTGTTCACAATGCAAAATTCTCCAGAAGAGCTTAACCCTTGTTTTGTGAGCCCTTCTTCCGGAGACGGCTTCAATTCTTTTTCTATGTCTCACACTTTATTCAGTTTGGAACAAATGCATTTTTAAAATTTTAAATTTAACTGTTGCAGCTGAATTGTTATCAGAATTTATGTTACTAATTAATTAATTATGAAATGAATAACGACTGCTGGTTGAAAGTACGTAAAAAAGCGACGCATACTTTCAGACTGGTTTTTTTCTTCTTTTCCTCGAAAATTCAATTCTTCTTGTATTTTGTGTTTCTGTAGAGCCCCGCCTAAAAGAACCATGTCGAAGACGTTAACTTTAACTTCCGCAAGAAATTCTGGCGCAGACGAAATCTGGCGTCACAGTAGAGAACCGATGAAACAGCCTCTGTTACGGAAATTGCTAGGAAAAGAAGAATTGGCGGAAGAGGCCTGCTTTGCTTTTACGGCAGTACTCAAGTACATGGGTGATCTACCGGCCAAACGGAGGCTCGGAAATGAATACACGGATCAAATTTTCGATGGACCGCTCAAGCACGTAAGTTGTTTGTGAAAAAAGTCTTTCCTCGCTTTATTGGTTTCAGAAATATTTGTCCACTGACTTTGGTCCCATTACCGTTAGCCCAATAATATAATATGACCGCTTAATAATTTTGCCCATCCTATCTTTTTCACCAAAATGTTAATAAATGTCCGTTTTGTATTTTAGTTCAACTGATAAGAGGACAAAAAGTATTATCAGTTTTTATAATCTTCTTTGCTAGTGTTTGCGGACACTTAACCAATTTTTAATAGTTTCTTTTAATAATTTTTTAGTCTGAGATCATTTTATAAAGTAATGAAACTTGGTTGCGAAGCATACAAAGCTTAGCTGAGTGAAACGCTCATCAGTGCAAGCCCCTCCCAGAAAAAATCCTGCGTACGCCACTGGTTGCCATAGTTCCCCTATAGTTTCTCTCTCTAACAGCTGTGGAATTAGTTTTCATTTTTATCTTTGGACATAAACTGTTCATGAAAAATTTTGGACTACCTATTGAGAGTGGCCGAAAATTTGTTGGACAAGTATGCTATTGGACCTGAAAATTTGGTTTAAAATACCCTGGACTTTCATTATTGGACATAATATTTTGGATCGATCCTTATATGGACAAAAATCATTGGACGAATGTTCCTATAGCCACTTTATTTCAGAGTTGATCATCAAATGAGGAAATAAAACAATACTGAGGAATGAAAAATCCATGAAATAGAGAATGGAACCAAACAGAGAATCCGCTCTACAGCTGTCACCATTCCTTGCTGATCATAGGCAGTCCTTCCTCGTGCAGGATATCGCGCGTACGTTAGAATCCGCTGTGCTCTTTCCCATACCTGTACCCCCTTTCCTTTTCAATACCATATTTACTTTTGTATAATCTGGGTAGGTTGTAAGTGCGGGTTTTAGTCATGGTAGAGTGTGGGGGTCTTTTTCCTCTATTCATTGCGTGCATCGGGTAGACAGAGATAGATGGTGAGTAAATTGTTTAAAAAAACAAAACCAAATCCGAGAGTAGACAAGTTCTTGCGTGCTCTTGAGATACTTCCTTGCCTTAGGGAGTCTTGCTTGGTGCGGTTTCCCTCTTGTCCTCTCTCCGTACTGTAAGGTACCTTAGTAGGCTCCTACTTTTTCCCTTTTTTTTATTCTCATTATCAGTCCAGTCGTTTGCTGTGAAATACCAGCATAACGAACAAATGGTTTGGGCAGCTGGACTTTACTACTACTACCACTATGCATCTGAAAAACTCCAAATTCTTTACGTAATTAAGCACAGTACTTGTGCTTCAACTTTTCCCTGTTTTAATTCAAGACTTTCTCTTTTTTTGCTCTTTCAGGAAATCCTGCGAGATGAAATCTATTGTCAGCTTATGAAGCAGCTAACTTCTAACAGAAACCGGTTAAGCGAAGAAAGAGGTTGGGAGTTGATGTGGCTTGCAACTGGTTTGTTTGCTTGTAGTCAAAGTTTATTAAAGGTAAGTTCAATGCCTCACCAATACTAGCATCATTAAAGGTCAGTTGCAGTGTTGCCAGATCGAGGGTAAAAAGCCGTATCGTCCCCATTTAAATCAATGTAAAATGTACGGCTTTTTCACCCCAATCTGGCAACACTGGCCAGTTGGTCCTAGAGATGCCGTTTTGCTTATAATTAATGGCATTTTTCAACTCGCCGATGGTTCCATCGATTGAGAAAAGATTCATAGTTCAGTTCAATGTATGACTGTAAAGCAGAAAAGTACTTAGATCTGTAATATTTTCTCAGTCAATGGAAATGCCGTTAATTATTTGAAATATTCGCAAGTTTTCTAAAGTCATCGACGACTCCACCGGTTGAGATAAGATTTCAGATCTGAGTATTTTTGTTCATCACCGTCATACACTGAACTGAACTGTGTAATCTTTTCTCAACCGATGGAATCATCGGTGATTTGAAAAATGCCATTCTTTATGTGCAAAACAACAGCTCTGGTTGGTTTACTAAAAATCGGTTTACAGTCTCCAAGTCTGATGAAGTGCGTCTAATGACGAAAGGTCTGTTTTATTGGTTTCGTAGATGAGAGATCTACTAATTAAAGGAATCTAATTAACATAAAGGTCTGTATACTTTAACCCTTTCACGGGAAGTGATACACATATGCACCATTTTATGTAACATGGGACTCAATAAAATTTAAATAGATTTGCAAAAAATTGTGTGACCTATCAAAATTCTTAGAAAATTGTCTTCTAAAAAAGTCTCAAAAAAATCAAAATTCTTAGAAAATTGTCTTCTAAAAAAGTCTCAAAAAAAGTCAAATTCCATAATGCATGCATGAAAGGGTTAAAAGGAAAACTGAAGAACGAATTGTACTACTCAGTAAACAAGTTTTACATCGGGCCTGTCTAGATATAAATCTAAAGTAAGTACCTCAAACTAGAATCTCTGATTAAGTTTTTGGATCTCTGTTCTATGATCTCTTCTCTTTCTTTTTTATTTTTGTCCAAATTCCTTTAGTCTCTGTGGTTTTTACTTTAGTAAATATCTGGAATACTTTGTATCATAGCCCGTACCTACACTTAGGCTCTATTTACAGAATACAGCTTATTATTTTTATTATTAATTATTATTAAGTATTAAGATTGTTGAATTTAAATTTTGAATGGTTTGAATTCTGAAGTTTTCATTCTTTCAATGTATGTCAATTGGTTTTTTTTTTCATCAGGAATTAACACTATTTTTAAGAACAAGAAGGCATCCAATATCACAAGATTCTCTTCAACGGTTGCAAAAGACTCTGAGAAATGGACAGCGAAAATACCCACCGCATCAAGTAGAAGTCGAGGCCATTCAGCACAAAACAACGCAGATCTTCCACAAAGTTTATTTTCCGGACGATACAGACGAGGTATAATTTTGCTCCTCTTTATTCCTTGATCTCTTTGCTTTGTAATCGAAGCAAAGAGACGTCTAAAAGACATCAGACGGCTTCTATTTTATTTTTTTTTTTGCTTCATTCCTGATAATTTGTTTTATTTATTTGTTAAATTTGTAGCTAGTTGTTCCTTTTTTATTGGCCTCAAATTTAAGGTGATTCTTCAGCATTCAGAAATTCTTCAGATTCAGATTCAGAAAAATTCAATTTGTAAAAAATCTGATCTAAACTTGTTATCAATATTATTGTATTTCTCTCTAACATCTGACTCTCTATTGTTTAAAGGCATTTGAAGTGGACTCATCAACCAGAGCGAAAGACTTCTGTGCCAATATTGCTCAAAGACTGAATTTACGATCGTGCGAAGGCTTCAGCTTATTCGTTAAAATTGCGGATAAAGTCATTTCTGTTCCTGAAGGTGATTTCTTCTTCGATTTTGTCCGACATCTCACCGACTGGATTAAAAAAGCCAGACCCTCCCGAGATGGTAAGTCATGTATTTCAGATATATGCAACTAACAGCCTGTTATGGGGATGTAAATCAATCAGTGCCTAGTTGAGTACAGCAAACTCTGATTTTCCAAGTCTCAGAATCGACTCACAAACTCAATAAATACATTGAGTAAAATTCCAAGGTGGTGGTTAAATGATCGGGTTATAATGAGGAAATCCCATCTAATCGTAACTTTTTATGCTGAGAAAAGTGTTTCATTGTAGAGAAGGTTGCGATTAGATGGAACCATCCGATCATTTCATTTGACCGCCATCTTGGAATTTTGTTTTGACGTATTCTGTGGGTTCATGAGTGACTTTTGAGACTCTTTGATGGTTTCAATGTGATTTTCATGTAATTTTTCATGAATACAGGCTTCTCAAAATACTGTAGGAAAAGTTTGCAATATGCATATTAATTTTACAATATTTTAGAGTTGGAAATGCTCTTGATTAGGGCCAAAACATCCTCACTATTTTCCAGAGCTGTCGTTTTGCATATAATTCCATTGGTGGAGAAAAGATTACACAGCTCAGTTTAGTGTACGACTGTAACATATGAAAATACTCGTATCTGTAATCTTTTCTCAACCGGTGCGGTGGAGTCGTTGATGACTTTAAAAAACTTGCAGGTGTTTCAATATAATTTAACGGCGATTTGCGCCGATTGAGAAAATATTACAGATCAGCGTACTTTTGTGCAGTTCAGTCATACACTGAACCAAACTCCGGTGGAATCATCGGTGAATTGAAAAATGCTGTTAGTTGTAAGCACAATAGCAGCTCTGCTAAGTGTTGCCAGATTTTCTTATAAATTATTGAAGACGTCAATATTAAATGAAATGGGGAAAAATCGGATAATTTTCTAAAAATGGCAACACTGAATAATAATAATTCACCTGAGAAACCTTTGTTTTTTGTTTTAATGTTATTATTCTTCTATTCCAGGCACAACTCCTCAGTTTACTTATCAGGTTTTTTTCATGAAAAAACTCTGGACCAACACCGTACCAGGCAAAGACAGAAACGCTGATCTTATCTTTCATTTCCATCAGGAACTCCCTAAGCTCCTGAGAGGTGAGTTGGATTATGCTTGCATTAAGTATTATGCTCAATTCCTCGTGTCAGTAAATTATTTCAATTTGTTTATCTATCGACAGTTCTAAGGTGATTCCAGGCAAAAATTTTCCAGATTTCAATCCGATGGATAATGCCAGTAGTTACTTGTGGGAAAATTTGTTTTTGGCATTTTAAATTGAAAACAAAGATTAAACGCTGAATCCAGGAATGTTGCAGTGGCACTTGTGTAGTTTTTTTATGAATTTAACTGGGGCAACAGACGGATTCTATTTATCTATCTATCTAATTTCATGAGCCTGAAACGAGTGAAACTGTTTGAGACTCAAAGCCATAATTGGAAATTTAATTTTGTCTTAAGCTTAGTGAAAGTGAGTGAGTGCGAGTGAGTGACACTATATCTATCTGCCACACTTGCACTCATTTGGGTTTATGGGAATTTTAGTATTTCGTAAATCCTGGGTGAGTTTTTCAGCTTGAAAGTTTCGGGGTATCTTCCTGAAGTTTGCTCGCAGGTGCCAATGTTCCTCGATTTTGAACTTTTTTGCGCACATTCATCAATTTTAGCCGAAAACTGTTGACTTTTTGAGCAGCACAATGTGGTGTCCACGGTTGGAATTAATCGACCCAGGAATCACCTTAATATGACGAAATGAGTCTTCGACGGCATCAACAGCCTGAATAATTTATTTTTCCTTCTTACATGTATTTGTTTCTTTTCATAACAAAGAACACACTATCATGAAGTTTTGTATCGAGAATTTCGAAACATTTTTTTCCTAATGTAAAATTTTCATTTTCTGCACCTAAATTGAAGTTTAATCACAATTATAAATAAGTAATCGTGAAGTAAATTTGTGCACTGTGGTTAAAATTAACCGCTATTGTATTTATACCGTGCGGATCTGAGCTCGGATTCGGAAAAATTTTACTTTAAGAATCAGATTTGAAATGGAAAAATTGGATCCGCCCATCTCTAATGTTTTTGCTTTCAAAATGTTTTAAAATTTTAATTGTTGATTAGAAATGGATGGTATCTAGATATGGGCGGTGCGTGGGATCAAAGAAAGGTGGGCAAAAGAGCAAGCCATGACTTTATTAATTTTTTTTTGTTGCTTTATTCAAAAAATTTCAGCCCCGCGTCCTCAAAAAAGTGGAAGAATGGGGCAGTTGAAAGGGTCTGAAATGTTGTGTTTCTTATAAAGAAAATGAAAGTACTAGCTGAGCTGGGAACAAAGATGCCTTTGGTTTCTAATTAAGTTCCATTGTACCGGAGATGAGATTTTGGCCCAAAATACATTGTTTCCAATGGGAATTCCCCGAATGACATCATTACGCACACAATTTATTACAATTTTACACGTTTGTATCTCCAAAAGCGGGACACTTAGGAAAAAACCGCAGGTCTCGTTTTTCTCACCTCATCAAGAACTAGAAATTTTCTTTATGGAAAACACAAAATTTCAGACCCTTACAACTGCCCCATTTTAACCCCAATAGCCTCATATACTTGCCGCCTATATCTGTAGGAGCCCTAGATGGACACGAATCAAATTTGCTTAATCTCCTTTTCATTGGTGTGATTCGTCAAATGACTTGTTTTTTCACTTATTCATTGAAAATGTGTCTCTCCTGCAGGTTATCACAAGTGCACAAGAGAAGAGGCTGCTCGTCTTGCTGCGTTGGTTTACAGAGTTAGATTCGGAGAAAGTAAACAGGAGTTACAAGCCATTCCGTAAGTTTTCTTGTACCTAATGTTTATTTAGAGTTGAAGCATTGTCAATCACCTCATAGTGGGTTGAACTGACTGAGTTAGTAGCTAAAGATCAGCAGGTTGAAATAACTAAAAATATAGAATTTAGTTCTGAAATAAACATTTCAAAACTAATTTCAGACTTACAGCCGTCGTAAAATTCTTTCCCCATACTCCTCAACCAGGTTTTGACGCAAGCTGTTAATCCAGTTTCAATTCATGATTTGAAAAAGTAAATGCGATTTTCTCAAAACCGATTTTTGTCACATCCGCCCTTTCGGCAGAACAGTCCCCAATTGCCCTCATATATAGGCACAGTGACAGAAAGGGTTAGGTTGCATTCTTCACCTGAAATTAATGGATAGGTTAAGATAAGGTCTCTGTTGTCTTTGGTTGTAGAGCACCAGTATAACAAGCCATATTTTTTGAGCAGCTGGATTTTACTTCCACTACTACTTTGTGAATTAAGATTTTTAAATATCTAATTAAGTTTCTTTGTCTCTACTCTATGTGACTTCAGGCAAATGCTTCGGGAATTAATCCCAGGTGATTTCTTGAAAGTAGAGAGCGCCGCAGATTGGAAGCGGTCAATTGTAGCTGCATACAATCAGGACGCAGGTTAGTCAACAAATTTCTCTTTGATCTTGATCAGTAACTAGGAGTAACTAGGAAAAACTTAATACAGAGTATTGAAAAGGGTGTAGAAAACATAGATCAGCCCAAACAAATAGCAGAGGAGTTTGTAAACCAGTTCAGTAACTTATCAAATTCTAATCCAAAACCTGTAAATCTTAAATCAGGCCGCCAAGAAGGTAGCTCCGTGGATTGCATGGAGATATTTTATCCAACCAATGCTGCGGAGGTAACCGAAATTGTGACAAAAGCCAAAGCAAAATCCTCTGCGGGACATGATGACATCAGTATCAAAACTCTTAAAATAGCCATTAAGGAAGTTGCGAATGTCTTAGCTCATCTTATTAACCAGATCTTTAAAACTGGAATTTTTCCGGACAGATTAAAAATTAGTAAGATTGTTCCAATATTTAAGAAGGGTAACAAAAAACTAGTAACAAACTACAGACCTATAAGCTTGCTATCTGTGTTCTCTAAAATAATAGAGAGAATAATGTATACTAGGCTCTATGGTTTCTTAACTGTGACTGGGAAAATTAGTTCAACGCACCATGGCTTTCTAACCGGTAGAAACACTGCAACTGCGCACTTACAACTTTTGAAAAGGATTATTGAAAATCATGAAGCAGGAAAGGAATCTCTAGTCATACTCCTAGATCTAAGTAAAGCTTTTGACATGGTGGATCATGAAATATTACTGAGTATACTTGGAGAAGCCGGCATAAAGGACAAAGCGCATGGGCTTATGGAAACATATCTAGCTGATAGAAAGCAGTATGTCACAATTGAAAATAACTTAGGCAAAGCATGTTCCGGGCTACAAGAAATAGATCTAGGAGTTCCTCAAGGTAGCACCCTCGGGCCACTCCTTTTTCTGCTGTATGTTAACAAAATCAGCAAAGTGATAGCTGCCGATGAAATAGTTCAGTATGCGGATGACACTGCAATCATTATTTCGGCTGCTGATCAGAGCGATCTGTATAAAAAATATCAAATGGTAATGGGGGAGGTCAGCAAATATTTTGAAAGTCTGAGGCTGATTCTAAATATTGAAAAGACACAGATTCTCTATTTCTCAAAGAACTCTGAGGCCAACTTGCATGATCTAACCACGGTAGACTCGGCCAAGTATCTAGGTGTTTATTTCGATACCAAGCTGAAATGGAATCCGCATACTGATTATATATGTCAGAAGCTCAGTGCACTCAGTTTTGTAATGAGACAGCTTAGGTCCAACTATTCCATTGATATTTTGAAAACTGTATACTATGCTCATGTACAATCCATCTTAATGTACAACCTGATATTATGGGGTAAAGCCAAAGGTGTTGATGAAGTTTTCAAAATGCAAAAAAGAATAATCAGGCAAATGCTAGGGCTTAGACAGACACAATCCTGTAGAGATGTATTCAAGCAACTTGAAATTTGTACTATCTATAGTTTGTATATAATGGAGGTTGTGATATGGGTGCGGAATAATCCGCAGGATTTTGAATCCTTCAGAGAGTTCCACACTTATAACACAAGAGGTCAGGCTGATGTGAAGCTCTTGAGTGGAAGGTCCAGATATTATGACAACTTATTTGGCACTGCGGGTAAAATTTACAACAAGTTACCCAAGGAAATTAAATTGGAGACTAACAATATAGCCTATATGAGGAAAGTCAAAAACTTTGTTACGACTAAAGCCTTTTATTCACTGGAAGAATTCCTCTGTTAAACTTAACCTTCAACTAGTCACTCATGTGTAATCGCAGTTAGATCGCAGGGAAAATACATAGATGCATGTACAGTCTTCTGTGCATGCATCTATGTATTTTCCCAAATACTATGTAACCCAAAAAAAAAAAAAAACAAACAAAAAAACTATGTAACCCAAATACTCTGTAACTTGGCTATTATTGTTAATATCATTGACCTGTACCATACAGTTTTCCTGTCCTATGTACCAAAGTGTGATAAATAAATAAATAAATAAATAAATAAACTAGCAATTTCCAAACTTTGGTTTTCATCCAATCGCCAGAGCTGCCGTTTTGCGTATAATTAATGGCATTTTTTAACTCACTGATGGTTCCACCGGTTGAGAAAAGATTAAACACTTCCAATGTGTGTATGACTGTAATACTCGAAAGTACTCTCATTTGTAATTTTTCTCAACCGATGGAGTCGTTGATGACTTTAAAAATCTTGCGGATGTTTAGTGAATCAACGGTGTTTCCACTGATTGAGAAACTATTACAGATCATAGTATTTTCGTGCATCACAGACATACACTGAACTAAACTGTGTAATCTTTTCTCAACCGGAGAAATAATCGGTGAATTGAAAAATGAAGCCAAACGGCAGCTCTGCCAATCACTCAGGCTATAATATAGGCTTGTTTTTAAGAAATAGGCCCTTGTTGTTACCTTTCATTCCAGATCCTTACTTTAGGCAATAATGGAATTAACTTGAATAATTTTTAACTGACTGAAACCTCAAAAGTACCTGTCTTGTTCAAAGACAATATATAATAGAGACCACGCTCTATCTATCTTGCCCATGTTTGCGCGCGGTGGCAACTTTTGTTTTCAGGGTCTCAATAGAACACCACAAACATGGTCCATACGTTGACCAAGTTGTTGAGGATCTTGCCTTATGAGACCAAAGCACCAAAATTGCATCAGTCAACATATGAACCATTTTGAATGGTGCTCCTTCATGCTCCCTGTGTTAATTCCTGTCGAGTTCCGAAAAAAAAAGTCTGTCACCTTGCACACGTTCAGTGCGTGGTCTCCAGTATATATTGTCTCTGGTCTTGCCTCATTTTCAGAATTTTATATTTCCTATCTATCTATTCATCTAATATCAGATTAATATCAACTCAAGGACCTCCATCTTGTTTAATTTTCTTGTTAGCTCACGCTGGTCGTAAATTAAAGCGTTGAAATATATCATGAGGTATGCGCCATCAGTTGTTGCAAAGACTGTGCATCTTCTCCTTGATTATCTAAAATATTCAGTGTGTTTACTAAAGCAGCTTTTTTCTGAAAAAAAATTAATCATTAAAGAAGAAATTTAATTTAAAAATTTTGTTTCACTGAACGTCATGGGTAATCTGTTGGACAAAAAAACAACGGCACAATCTTTGCAATGTCTAATGGCGCTTACCTCATTACATATTTCAACGCTTCAATTAATGAACATGATGTGTTGAGGGAATCAGTATCTAAACTGGTTAGAGACAAAATTGAGTTTTAGCCATTTCCGTTTTAGAAGAGAGTATCCATACCCTGTGATGTCGCCAAGAAATTTTTGAGGGATGGTCCAGGATTCAAAAATTGTCAAGGGAGAGGCCGAAGGTCAAAATCTGGACAAATTTCTCTGAAAACGCAGAAATTTACCTTTTTTTAGGACAAATTTTTGTGTGAAGGAAGAAGTCCAAACCATCTTGACCCCCCCCCCCCTCTATCCCCTAGTTTGCCATTGTCCAGACCAGTTAAAGGCTTCTTTCCCCGCCTGGACTTCTTACAAAGGATTAAAGAAGCAATATGAAACTAATCATTGAAATTCTAACGATTCCAGGAATGAGTCCTGAGGATGCCAAAATAACTTTTTTGAAGATAATATATCGATGGCCGACGTTCGGCTCAGCTTTTTTTGAAGTGAAGCAAACGACAGAACCGAACTATCCAGAGATGCTCTTGATTGCTATCAATAAGCACGGCGTCAGTCTCATCCATCCTCAAACAAAGGTAATTTTACTTATTCAAGAACGACTTATTCAATAATGATTGTTGTGTTTCGTGACCATTGGCAGATCCATCAACTTATCCTTCTCTTTCTTTTCCCATTAGAATGCGTGTGATAGAAAAGGACAGATTAAGGGCAGTCACATAATTTTCGCCCCCTCATCTCTCCTTTTCTAACACATGCTTTCTTTTGGGAAATGAGAGAGAAGGACGATTTCTTGAATCCGCTAGAGTTCATGACCAGAGCTGGGCAAATAGGAGTGTAATCGATAACACGATTGCTGAGTAATCGGTAATTGTCAAACCTTTGAATGGTAATTAGATGTAGTTTTCACAAATTTAAAATAAACTTTAGGGTAATTTTGATTTGATCTAATTCTTCTGCAACTTATCTGCTGCATGACTTGTAATAAATCAGCCTCGATTACTGTAAAATCACCCTTCGAAAAACCGGCGATAACGATCAATCGGTGATCGTGTTATCGATTACCACCTGCATTTGCCCAACTCTGTTCATGACTAGCTATTCGTTTCCCTAGTGCAGCAGTCTAATGGGTTCAAACTGCTGTGCCGCGTATTTTTTAAAGCGGCAAAAC
Organism: Trialeurodes vaporariorum; assembly: GCA_011764245.1. Classification (NCBI taxonomy): domain Eukaryota; kingdom Metazoa; phylum Arthropoda; class Insecta; order Hemiptera; family Aleyrodidae; genus Trialeurodes; species Trialeurodes vaporariorum. Next base: position 64,367,013 of record VMOF01000035.1, read on the forward strand.
TTGGCAAGTTACACTTTTTGAAATGTTCTTTGAGGGTAAAGGAAAATACCTGTCTCGAGGATTTTGAAAAAAGCAAAACAATTATGTCAACCCTTACCATAAAATGTCACCTTTTTTAATTTTTTATCTTTACATGGGAGTTGAGTGCCCATCAACTAACATGATATTGGATGATGATCAGGTCTACTGACATCCTCGCTTGACCAAATGGTTTGAATGGGTATGAAGGAGCCTCGCAGAAGTGTGTCGTTCGCGGTGAAAGACCCGCATAAGAGCTAAGACTGCAGCTGGGGCGACAGACGGATCCTATCTATCTATCTATCTATCTTTTTTTAATCCTAAGATGGTGTTTTTTGAGAAAAACACCCAAAACTTTCCAATAATTCTTGGCATATACGGGTTAATCTAAAATATAGACTCTTGGCAGTTTGATTCATTCGTCATTCATTCGCAAATGGAAACTTCAATTTGAAATTAGGTTTTTCCGTTTACGAAGCCACCACCGCAAAAATAAGTCGGAACGTTTTCTTCTCTGATTATTTTTATTCGAACTTTTATGACTTTGTTCAAATTTCAGGAGATTCTGGTGACGCATCCATTCACGCGCATTTCAAACTGGTCATCTGGCAACACATATTTTCATATGACGATTGGCAATCTGGTACGGGGTTCCAAATTACTGTGTGAAACTTCTCTCGGCTACAAGATGGACGATCTTCTAACATCGTACATATCATTGATGTTGACGAACATGAATAAACAGCGCAGTCTCCGTATCAAATAAAAATCGTCTAGACAAATCAATAATTTATGGAAAAAGAAACTGTTACTGAGAGCATTTTTGACTTATTATTTATCATTAAATTTTTTCATGATTCCAGTCATGTTCCATGAAAACAAGGAAATTTCTTGTACATAATTTCCCAGTTTTGCATTTATTAAAAATGTGTAGTCAAAATATTCGTAAAGATAATCAGCAAAGTAAAAGTTATCTTTTATTTTAAATGAAATTTTGTATTAATCCCTAAGCATTCAATAATTTATTCAGCCCCCCCTCCCCTCTCTTTTTCTTTTCTGTTCTCATAATTATTCTTACTCTTGGAGCAAGAGGCTGTGAGAGTCCCTTGATGGAAATTTTGTTTGGGAGTTCCGTCATGAGCTCAATGAGTTCTGATTGGTCGTCGGTTTTAAGCTCTCAAGGAAGCGAGCAAGAGTCAAAGACATTGAAGGCTCTACACGGAAGAGTCGATGAGGGGAAAAAATCGAAGAGAAGAGACTTAATGTCTAAAAAAGGACATAAATGATTGTGGTTTATCACCAGGTAAATTGGTTTTCAAATTTAATTTTCACAAACAAACAAAAAATTTGGAAACGTACGGTGTAAGTCACCTGCACTAAACGGCCAACTACGTTGTGATGGGCATCGTACGTCACCCACGCTCTAAGTGTTAACCTTCAAATTCATTCATACAGTCGACTCCTTTCAAATGCATAAGCGTCGCATCAGTACTCCGTAAAAAATTTTCCGTCAACGGTCTCTTGAGGTTGTGAGGTGCAAAGGTGTTCAAAGTTTGCCCATCACCTCAAAGTCACAATCTTCAATGCATTCCAAAAGTGAAGTGTGCCGGTGAATCTTGTTATGAGCTTGGAAAATTAACTCGTCCATGAAGTCCTGTAGCATTTTTAGCTCATTTTCCTTTAGAAAATAAATTTTCTGTTCAGTAACTTTAAACAATTTTGAGTCCTTCTGTTTGTGTAAGTTAAAATAACACTCTGAGTCACTCATCTAACTGGTTTCGAGAAAGAAAAAAAAAAAAATTATTCAGCCATTTGCTAATTTTATTTTTTTATACTTTAATAAAATTGTTCTTGTCAGTTGCTCTGAATTAATGTGGAGAGATCAAGTCTCTTGAATTCCTCCTTCACGTTTCACTAAATCAAGAATTTTTATCTGTTTTATAATTGTTGAATTATTTATTTGTTTATTTAATGAAAACTTGGCTTTTCGAATCATTCATTGCATCACAATACCGATCGACTTTAATTTGAACGATTTTTCAACCTCATTTAGCGATAAGTTTTCCGTACTTATGTTTAGAAATTGATTCAATTCTTTTTTCTATTTCTATTTCTAATCAATGTATTCATATTTCTAGATCAATTTTATCCTCCACTTATCATGGCCTTTCTAGTATCCTCCAATTCCTCAATTCTCTTCCCATTTGTTTTAATTTGTTTAAGTTTACTTTCATGTTTGTAGAGATATAGATAAGAAAAAAAAAGAAAAACAAAACCTTTTGTGAAAATTGACACCATGGGTTGTTTTTGAATCAGGGTCGTGAAGTGCAATTTTAGTTTTATTTTTAAGGGTTTGTAGATTTTTTTTCTTAATTTCACCACAGTACTTGGCTTTTTTCCTATTGAGCCTAGCATTCCTCCATTTTTATCACTAATCCTGCTTTTGCATGAAAATACCCAATGTGATTCTGGATTCCACATTGCTCACTCTTTCAGCAATCACTAAGTATTCAAGATGAAGAAAAGATGCATTTAAGGTGATTCCTCAGCGTTTACTGCCGATTTCTGCCACCAAAGCGCCACCCTTTGATTAATGTCAAATTACAGGCCGAAAGTAATTTATATTTGAGAAAATGGAGGGTCAGTCACTACAGAATCATCTGAAGAACGTCTCTGCAAAATATCTCGTCAACCTATTCTCCTTCTTCTTGTATTAACAGGTTAACATTCTCAAATTCTTGAAAAAAAAAATCCTTACATTTGAGGATTTCAGATTTTAGCTCTAAGTAGATGGTTGGCGATGTCTTGAAAAATGAGCATTGTGGAATCTTGTCAGTGATTCTTTCCCATCACAATACTGCTGTGCTAAGGAAGAATGCCATAAGCGCCATGTGTAACTTATGTTGTTTTTGCAATGTAGCTTGGGGTCCCTATTCTTCAGTTTACCCTCACCTCCAATGCCTCCAACGGTTTGTCCTTCCAAGGAATCTAGCATTGAACAATAGGCGGTCGGCCTTTCCTGAATGCTTGGACGGGCAGAGATCCTTTGTTAGAGAGAAATGAGTGACCCAGGTAGGTACGACAATAATAAACTCTTGAACTCTGTATAAGAATAGAGGCCCAGGCTATACTACAAAAACAGTCTAAGTAACACATGGGGCTTACGGCATTCTTCCTTAGCACGGCAGAATACTTTTCATTGTTAAAATAATGTTGATGCTCCAGAATTTATGACTCTTTAAATTTTTAAAAATTACCTCAATCCAGTCAGCTTTTATTTCTTTTATCCGTCCATGTTTTGAATAACAGTGATATTTTTAAATACCTATGTGTTTCTTCTCAGATATTCTAAGGCATGCGTGAATTGTTAGAACATCATGAGAATTCAGATCTTCGGTCGTCAGTGAAGCGTTCAAAGAAAGTCGAGATTCTCTGATGAATTTTTAGGCAGGTTCGTGGGTATGTTTTGCTAATCCTACTTAAATGGATTAATGCTGTAAAATTGTTTAAAAAACAAACAAAAAAGTCTTTTGACTATGTAGTTAAAAAAATCATTCCGATGGGGCTCTTGCTAACTTTTATTGCTGTAAGCGACTTATATAGTTAGTGTTTGAATAAGACTCTCACATTTACTTTTAAATTTAAGGCGTGCTATGCAGGTACCATGGAAGAGTCCTATCTAATTTGAGGCTTTCCTCTAAGTGTTTTTTTAGAGAGAGGAGCTAATTAGACAGGAATTCCCCACAAAAACTTCATAGCTCCGCCATTTATGAGTAATGATGGTGAAGCTATGCGTATTGTCAAAGATTCCTTTCTAATTTGTCTCTTTCTCTAAAGAAAAATACAGAGAAAAGTCTCAAACTTGATAGAAATCTCCCATGGTACCTGCCAGTAGGGTACGCAGGGGGGGCTAAAGCCCCCCCCCCAGACCTTCGATTTTTGGGGGTTGAGGGGAAGGGGGGGAACAATTTTCCACCAAACGCTCATCAGTGCGAGCCCCTCCCAAGGAAAATCCTGTGTATGCTACTGGTACCTGCAAAGCTCAGCCATTAGGCCGCCTTAAACTTTGAAGTAAATTTGTGAGTCCGTGAGTGAATTTTGTAATTTTTTAATGTGATCAACGTAATTTTTACGAGACTTTCCTCAAGTACTAAGTATTCAATCGCTTGAAGCAAAAACTAGGAAGAAGTCATTTGAGCTCTAACACAGTATGATAATAAAGATAAACAAAATTGGTAATGAGGTTCAATTCTGTTGTTGTAAAATTTATTCGTTTTTATTCAATTTTTGTGTTAAAAAAGTGCTGTCAACTCATTCTATGGTTTTGAAGGCACACATTTCTGAACTGTCTGAAAACAGGATGACTAAATTTTTTGCAACGAGTATATCCTTTCAAGGCAAGAAGTTCGTAAGATGTTTTTTCGGCAGAATGAAAGTTCTCACAAGAATTACAATGAAATTCTCTCCGTCTTTTCTTGAATGCTTCATTAATCAGGGTGTGTAAAAAGAAAAAGGAGTACCTGTGAATATTTCGAGAACAGCTTGGAGTGTTGTAAAATGTTGAACTGCACATTACATTATTTTCAAGGAGACATTTTCCTCCACCTTTTCAAATAATATTATGTCCTTGAAATAATGAAAGCATGAATCAGCATTTTTCTGTATTTCAAGTCGTTCTTGAATTATTCACAAATGCTCTCTTGTCACTACACATCCCCTGTCTGACTCTAGGATTCAATTTTTTACGTCTCTCAATTCACCCATTTTGTTTTATTAGTGACTTATTTTGCAAAGATTATAGAAGAAAGAAATCAAAGGAGGATGTATAAGTACTTCTTTCTTTCCTTTGAAAACTCAAGAACATCTCAAGTTCACTATGTTACTTTGTTGTAAATAATGTAAGTTTAATTTAAAATTCAGAATTTCTTATTAAATAAATTGTTTTAAATAATTTCACTTTCTTACAAAGTTTCATTCTTCCAAACCACATCATTTTCATTTCGTTGAAGCTTCACATGCGACAATTGAGGCGGTGGCTGCAAAAACAGCACATACCGAAAAACCTGATTTCCAGAAAACGCATTTAAAGTTAACATTTGCTAATAACGCGTTGATATGATTCGGAAATGAGTACAATTTTTCTTGGTTTTATGCTTTGAACCCTTTTTGAAGAGAATCCAAGGACAAATTTAAAAAAAAAATGGTTTGAGTTCATTCGCGGCCAATTTAAAAAAGTGAGTTATGTGCGGTTTTTGCACCCAACAATTAAATTAACGCAAATTTAATAGGATTTGACAGTTAAATGAGAGAATAATAATTTTTTTGCCATAATTTATTGGAACATAAAAATTTAAAGTAAAGTAACAACGCAAACTGAAACAAAAAAGTAAAAACTAAATAATAAATCAGCTATATTTGGCTCGCAATTAAATGTAAAGGAAAATGACCTCTCCAAGTACATGAGCATAGCCAGCAATTTGGCAACCATGAATTCTTCCCATTTTAACGCATGAGAAACAATCGACTCTTGAGGAGACCATCGCTCTTTTACTAATCGATTGTTTCTCATGCATTCAAATGGGAATAGTACACAGTTACACACAGTTATACGTATAGTGCATGTACTCGTATGTGCTGTTTTTGCACCCATCGACGCGATATCTCCGCGTAGAATCATCGTCACGTCACCAAATTCACAGGGGTGATACTTCTTGAGTATAATTTTCAATTGCACTGTTGGGCGCAAAAACAGCACATACGCGCATGGGCTGTTAATGCAGGGGCCGCCTCAATTAAGGACTAATGTATGTAAAAACCAAACAAACCAAATTGGAGGCTGGGAGGTGGGGGGGCAGGACGTGAGCAGGAGGCCATTTGAGAGGGGAAAAAATTTTAAGTTATAAGTAGAATCCGACTACAATCAACCAAAAAAATCGATTGCGATTGGTCCCCTTCATACAATTCCTTGGTGAATTCCAAGTCGGAATGGTCATCTCTAAACTCATTCTGAGACAAAAAGTCTCGAAAATGATTATAGACTAAAATTTCCACGATGTAACCCTTAAACATTTTTCCAACTTTGGGTTCCACACTTTCACTTTTGATCAATTTGAGCAAGAAGGTAAATTTCGGGTTAGGCATCGATTCCCAAGTAATTTGCCACTAGGAATTGATTGCAACAATCCGAAGCTTCGTTCTCTCATAATCGGCATGGAAACCCGAATAATCGACCGGAATTTGTTTCCCCACTCAAAATTGAAAAAATCGAAAGGGATTACATCGTCGAAATTTAAGTCGAAAAATATTTTTCGAGACTTTTTGTCTCAGATTTAATTGAGCGGTATTTAACCCGACGTAAAATCATCCAGCGAATCGATTGAGACGACTTCCGGCTCGATCGGAGCAGCCGTTCTCGAGATATCTCATTTTTCAGGATCTGTTGAGATGGTTGCATTCTTCCAAAATGTAGACGCCCGGGACGGACTAAAAAACATCGATGACTCGGCCGCCGATAGTCTGATCTTTCCGGGACCAGTCTCAATCGATTCCGTAGGTCAATTCACGTCGGAATCAACCGCTAACTCAAATTTTTTTCCACCACTCAAAATTGAAAAAATCGAAAGGCGTTACATCGTCGAAATTTTAGGCGAAAAATATTTTTTGAGACTTTTTGGCTCGGATGCATTTGAGAAGTGTGTACTCTGACGTGAAATCATCCGGCGAATCGATTGAGACGACTCCCGGCTCGATCGGAGCAGCCGTTCTCGAGATATCTCATTTTTCAGGATCTTCGAGGATTGTCCCATTGTTCCAGAATGAAGGCTAACAAGATTAACCGAAAAACCTCGAATGCTCGGTCGCCGCAAGTCTGATCGTTCCGGGACCAGTCTCAATCGATTCCTCGGATCGAATCACGTCGGATTTCACCGCTAACTCGGAATTTTTTCCCCACTCAAAATTAAAAAATCGAAAGGGGTTACATCGTCGAAATTTTAGGCGAAAATATTTTTCGAGACTTTTGGCTTGGGGGGCCCCCCCGGGGAAACCTTTAATTTAAAACCCCGGGGGTTTTTTCCCCGGGGGTTTTTTTCTTTGGGGGGTTTTGTTTTTTTTTTTTTCCCCCCAAAAAAAAACCCCGTTTTTTTTAAAAAAAAAAAAAAACCCCCGGTTTTTAAAAAATTTTTTTTGAAACTTTTTTAACCCCCCCCTTTTTTCCCCCCCGGGGAAAAAAAACCCCTTTTTCCCTTTTTTTAAAAAAATTTAAATTTTCCCCCCCCTTTTCCCAAAAAAAATTTTTTTTTTCCCCCCCCCCCCGGGGGGGGGGAAATTCCCAACCCCTTTTTCCCCAAAAAAAAAAATTTTTCCGGCTTTTTTTAAAAAAAAAACCCCCCCCAAAAAAATTTTTCCCCCCGGGGGGTTTTGGGACCCCCCCCAAACCTTCCCTTTTTTTTTTGGGGGGCCCCAAAAAAAATTTTTTTTTCCCCCCCCCGGGGGGAAAAGGGAAAAAAAAAATTTTTTGGGGGAAAAAAAAAAAAAAAATTTTTTTTTTTTTGGGGGAAAATTTTTTTTTTAAAAAAAAATTTTTTTTTCCCAAAAAAAAAAACCCCCCCCCCAAAACCCCCCCCAAAAAAAATTTTTTTTTAAAAAATTTTTTCCTTCCCCCGGGGGGCCCCCCCCCCCCCCGGGGGGGGTTTGGTTTTTAAAAAAATTTTTTTTTCCCCCCCCCTTTTTTTAAAAAAAAAAATTTTGGGGTTTTTTTAAAAAAATTTTTTTTTTTTTTGGCCCCAAAAAAAAAAACCCCCCAAACCCCAACCCCAAAACGATTCCCCCCCGGGGAAGGGGGCCCTTTTTTCCCCTTTTTTTTGGGGGGTTTTTTTGGTTAAAATTTTAAAAAAAACCCCCCAAAACCCCCAAACCTGGGCCCCCCGGGGGGTTTTTTTTTTTTGGGTTTTTTTTTGGGAATTTTTTTTTTAAAAAAAAAAAAAAAGGGGTTTTTTTTTAAAAAAAAATTTTTTTTTTTTTTTTGGGGTTTAAAAGGGGGAAAACCCCCCGGGGGGGGGCCCCCCGGGGGGGCCCCCCCAAAATTTTTTTTAAAAGGGGGGAATTTCCCAAAAAAAAGGGGGGAAAAAAAAAACCTGGGGCCCCTTTCCCGAAAAAAAATTTTTTTTTTTTAAAAAAACCCCCTTTTCCCCTTTTTTTTTTAAAAAAAATTAAAAAAAAAACCCTTTTAAAAAAAATTTTTTTTTTTTTTTAAAAAGGGGGGTTTTTTCCCCTAAAAAAAGGGGAAAAAGGGGCCCCCCGGGGGGGGTTTTTTTTTTTGGGGGGGGTTTTTTTGGGAAAAAAAAAAAAAAAAAACCCCCGGGGGGAAATTTGGGGGGGGAAAATTCCCCCTTTTTTTTTTAAACCCAATTTTTTTCCCCCAAAAAAAAAAAGGGGGGGTTTTTTAAAAAAAAAAAATTTTTTTTTTCCAAAAAAAAACCCCCCCCCCGGGGGGGGGGGGCCCCCTTTTTTTTTTTGGGGGGCCCCAAAAAAAAAAAAATTTTTTCCCCCCCCCCTTTTTTTTTTTGGGGGGGCCCTTCCTTTAAAACCCAATTTTTTTTTCCCCCCCTTAAAAAAAAAGGGGGGGGGCCCTTTTAAAAAAAAATTTTTTTTTTTTTTTAAAAAAAAAAAAAAACCCCCTTTTTAAAAAGGGGCCCCCCGGGGGGGCCCCCCCAAAAAATTTTTTTTTGGGGGGGGGTTTTCCCCTAAAAAAAAACCCCGGCCAAAAAAAAAAAGGGGGGGGGGTTTTGGTTTTTTCCTTTTTTTTTTTGGGGGGGAAACCCAAAAAAATTTTAACCCTTTTTTTCCCCCAAAAAAAAAAGGGGTTTTGGGGAAATTTTGGGAAAAAATTTTTTCGGATTTTTGGGGGTTTTTTTTTTTCCCCCCCAAAAATTTTTTCCCCCCCCCTTTCCCCCCCCAAAAATTTTTTTTTTTTTGGGGGTTTTCCCCTAAAAAAAAACCCCCAAAAAAAAAACCCCGGGGTTTCCCGCCAAAATTTTTCCCAAAAATTTTTAATTTTTCCCAAAATTGGGGTTTCCCCAAAAAAATTTTTTCCCCGAAAAAAAAAAAGGGGGGGGGCACCTTTTTTTTTTTTTTTTCCCCTTTTTTTAAAATTTTTTAAAAAGGGGAAAAACCCCGGGAGGGAAAAAAAATTTTGGGGGGGGTTTTTTGGGGCCTTCAAAAACCCTTTTAAAATTTTTGGAATTTTTAAAAAAAATTTTTCCCCCAAAAAAAAACCCCGGGGTTTCCCGCCAAATTTTTCCCCTTTTTGGCCTTTGCCCCTTTTGGGGTTTCCCCAAACCAAACCCCGAAAAAAAAAAAGGGGGGGGGGGCCCCCTTTTTTTCCCTTTTTTTTAAAATTTTTCCCCAAAAAAGGGGGGGGTAAAAAAGGGGGGGGGCCCCCCCGGGGGACCCCCCCTTTCAAAATTTTTTTTGGGGGGGAAAACCCAACCCCCTTTTTTCCCCCCGGGAAAAAAAAAGGGTTCCCGGTTTTTTTTTTTTTCCCCCCCCCAAAAATTTTAAAGGGGAACCCCCCCAAAAATTTTTTAAAAAAATTTTGGGGGGGGCCCCCCTTTTTTTTTAAAAAATTTTTTGAGATTTTTTTTTTAAAAAAGGGGGGCCCCCGGACAAAAACCCCCCCGGGGGGAAAAATTTTTTGGGGGCCCCCCAAAAAATTTTTTTTTGGGGGGGGAAAATTTTTTTTTAAAAATTTAAAAAAAAAAAGGGTTTGGGCCCCCAAAAAAAAGGGGCCTTTTTTTAAAAAAGGGGGTTTCCCCCGGGGTTTTTTTTAAAAAAAAAAACCCCCAAAGGGGCCCTTTTTAAAAAAATTTTTTTTTTTCCCCTTTTTGCCCCTTTTTTGGGGGAAAAAAAAAAGGGGGGTTTAAAGGGGGGGGCCCTTTTTTTTTTTTTTTTTTAACCCCCCCCCCCCGGGGGAAAAATAAAAAAACCCCCTTTTTTAAAATTTTTTTTTTTTTTTAAAGGGGAAAACCCCCCCTTTTTTTAAAAAAAAAAAAAGGGGGGGGGCCCCCCTTTTTTTTTTAAAAAATTTTTGAAAATTTTTTCCCCCAAAAAAAATTTGGGGGGGGCCCCCCCAAAAACCCCCCGGGGGGGCTTTTAAAACCCCCCCCCTTTTTTTTGGGTTTTTTTTTTTTTTTAAAAAAAAAAAAAAACCCCCCCCGGGGGGTTTTTTTTCCGGCCCTTTTTTTTTTTGGGGGCCCCGGAAAACCCCCAAATTTTTTTCCCCCTTAAAAAACCCCCGGGGAAAAACCCCCTTTTTTTGGGGGGGTTTTTTGGGTTTTTTTTCCCCAAAAAAAAAGGGGGGAAAAAATTTTCCCCCCCCAAATTGTTAAAACCCCCTTTTTTCCCCAAACCTTTTTTTTTTTTCCCCCCGTTAAAATTTTTTTCCCAAAAAAAAAAAAAGGGGGGGGGGAAAAACCTCAAAATTTTGGGGGTTTTTTTTTCCCCCCTTTTTTTTTTGGGGCCCCAAAAACCCCCCCCCTTTTTTTCCCCCCCAAAAAAAAAAATTTTTTCTTTTTCCAAAAATTTTTTTGGTTTTTTTTTTGGGGGGGGGCCCCCCCGGGGAAACCCCCGGGCCTTTTTTTTTCCCCCGCTCAATGGGGCCGGGGTTCCCCATTTGGGGAAAAAAATTTTTTTTTTTCCCCAAAATAAAAAATAAAAGGGGCCCCCCTTTTTTTTTTTTTTCCTTTTTTTTTGGGGGGCCCCCCTTTTTCCCCAATTAAAACCCCCCCCCCCCCAAAAAAAAAAAAATTTTCATTTTAATTTTAAAAAAAATTTTTTTTTGGGGGGCCAAACAAATTAAGGGAAAACCCCCTTTCCCCCCCTTTTTGGGACCCCCCCCCTTTTTTTTTTAAAACTTTTTTAACCCCCAAAAAAAACCCCCGGGGGAAAAACCCTTTAAGGGGAAAATTTTTTTTTTTTTCCCCCCTTTTTAATTTAAAATTTTAACCCAAAATCACCGGGGAAAAAAAACCCCCCAAAAAAAAAAAGGGGAAAAAATTTTTTTAAAAGGGAAAAATTTTTTTGGTTTTTTTAAAAAAAGGGGGGGGTTTAAAAAAAGGGGGGGTTTTTTCCCCCGGCTCAATGGGGCCGGGGCCCAAATTTCCTTTTTTGGGGAAAAATTTTTTCCCCCCCAAAAAAAAAAACCCAAAGGGAAAAAACCCTTTAGGGGAAAATTTTTTTTGGCCCTTTTTAATTTAAAATTTTTTTTCCCCCCCCCCGGGGGGAAAAAACCCCCCCCCAAAAAAAAAATTTGGGGTTTCCTTTTAAATTTTAAAAATTTTTTCCCCTTTTTTCCCCAAAGGAAAAAAACCCCCCCCCAAAAGGTTTTGGTTTCCCCCGGGGGGGGGGGGAAAAAAAAATTTTTTTTCCCCCCCAAAAATTGAAAAAAAAAAAATTTTTTTGGGGGGGTTTTTTTTTTTTTTAAAAAAGGGGGTTTAAACAAAAAAAACCCCAAAAAAACCCCCTCAAAAAAAAAGGGGCCCCCAAAATTTTGGGAAAAAATTTTTTTCCCTTTTTTTGGGGGGGAAAAAAACCCCGGGGGCCCCCAAAAGGTTTTTCCCCGGCTCAATGGGGCCGGGGCCCAAACCCCTTTTTTTAAAAAAAATTTTTTTCCCCCCAAAATTTAAAACCCCGGGGGAAAAACCCTTTTGGGGGAAAATTTTTAAATTTTTGGCCGCCAAATTTAAATTTTTTTTTTTAAAAAAAAAACCCCCCCTTGGAAAAAGGGGGGGGGGGAAAAAAAAAAAATTTTTAAAAATTTTTTTTGGGGGGGAAAAAAACCCGGGGGCCCCCAAAATTTTGTTTTTCCCCCGGCTCAATGGGGCCCGGGGTTTTTTTTTTAAAAAAAATTTTTTTTAATTAAAAAAAACCCCAAAAGGGAAAAACCCTTTGGGGGGTTTTTCCCTTTTTTTTGGCCCTTTTTTTTTTCCCCCCCCCCCGGGGGAAAAAAACCCCCCCCAAAAAGGGGTTTGGGGAAATTTTTAAATTTTTAAAAAATTTTTTTTTTTCCGGGGAAAAAAAATTTTTTCCCCCGGCAAATCTTTGGGGGCCCCCCTTCGTTTTGGGGGTTTTTTTAAACCCCCCTTTTTTCCCCAAAAAAAAAAAAAAAGGGGAAAAAAAAAACCCCCCTTTTTTTTTTTGGGGGGGAAAAAAGGGCCCCCCCCAAAAAAAAAACCCAAGGGGGGGGGGCCCCCCCCCCTTTTTTAAAAAAAAAAAAGGGGGGAAAAAAAAAATTTTTCCCCCCCCCAAAAAAATTTTTTTAAAATTTTTTTTAAAAAAAAAAACCCGGGGTTTAAAAAAAAAAAAAAAAAAAAAGGGGGGGGGGGCCCCCAAAAAAAAAAGGGGGGGGGGTTTTTTTTTTCCAGAATTTTTTTTTTAAAAAAAAACCCCCCCCCCCAAGGGGGCCCCCCCCTTTTTTTTTTTTTTCCCAAAAAAATTTTTAAAAAAAAAAAAAAAAAAAAAAAGGGGGTTTTTTAAAAATTTTTTAAAAAAATTTTTTTTTTAAAAAATTTTTAAAAAAAAAAAAAAAATTTTTCCCCAAATTTTTGGGGGGAAAAAAACCCCCTTTAAAAAACCCCCGACGAAAACCCCATCCGGCGAATCGATTGAGACGACTCCCGGCTCGATCGGAGCAGCCGTTCTCGAGTTTTCTCATTTTTCAGGATCTGCGAGGATTGTCCCATTGTTCCAGAATGAAGGCTAACAAGATTAACCGAAAAACCTCGACTGCTCGGTCCCCGCAAGTGTGATCGTTCCGGAACCAGTCTCAATCGATTTCTCGGATCGAATCACGTCGGATTTCACCGCTAACTCGGAATTTTTTTCCCCACTCAAAATTGAAAAAATCGAAAGGGGTTACATCGTCGAAATTTTAGGCGAAAAATATTTTTCGAGACTTTTTGTCTCAAACTTAATTGAGAGGTGATTTACCCGACGTAAACCCATCCGGCGAATCGATTGAGACGACTCCCGGCTCGATCGGAGCAGCCGTTCTCGAGTTTTCTCATTTTTCAGGATCTGCGAGGATTGTCCCATTGTTCCAGAATGAAGGCTAACAAGTTTAAACCCAAAAAACCTCGATGCTCGGTCCCCGCAAGTGTGATCTTTCCCGGGAAACCCAGTCTCAATCGATTTCTCGGATCGAATCACGTCGGATTTCACCGCTAACTCGGAATTTTTTTCCCCACTCAAAATTGAAAAAATCGAAAGGGGTTACATCGTCGCAATTTAAGTCGAAAAATATTTTTCGAGACATTTTGTCTCAGAATTAATTAATAGGTGTTTCATCAAACGTAAACTCATCCGGCGAATCGATTGAGACGACTCCCGGCTCGATCGGAGCAGCCGTTCTCGAGATATCTCATTTTTCAGGATCTGTTGAGATGGTTGCATTCTTCCAAAATGTAGACGCCCGGGACGGACTAAAAAACCTCGATGACTCGGCCGCCGATTGTCTGATCTTCCCAGGACCTGTCTCAATCGATTCCGTGGGCCAATTCACGTCGGAATCAACCGCTAACTCAAATTTTTTTTCGCTACTCAAAATTGAAAAAATCGAAAGGGGTTACATCGTCGAAATTTTAGGCGAAAAATATTTTTCGAGACTTTTTGTCTCAAACTTAATTGAGAGGTGATTTACCCGACGTAAACTCATCCGGCGAATCGATTGAGACGACTCCCGGCTCGATCGGAGCAGCCGTTCTCGAGATATCTCATTTTTCAGGATCTGTTGAGATGCTTGCATTCTCCCAAAATGTAGACGCCCGCGACGGACTAAAAAACCTCGATGACTCGGCCGCCGATTGTTTGATCTTTCCAGGACCTGTCTCAATCGATTCCGTGGGTCAATTCACGTCGGAATCAACCGCTAACTCAAATTTTTTTTTCGCTACTAAAAATTAAAAAAATCGAAAGGGGTTACATCGTCGAAATTTTAGGCGAAAAATATTTTTCGAGATTTTTTGTCTCAAACTTAATTGAGAGGTGATTTACCCGACGTAAACCCATCCGGCGAATCGATTGAGACGACTCCCGGCTCGATCGGAGCAGCCGTTCTCGAGTTTTCTCATTTTTCAGGATCTGCGAGGATTGTCCCATTGTTCCAGAATGAAGGCTAACAAGATTAACCGAAAAACCTCGAATGCTCGGTCGCCGCAAGTGTGATCGTTCCGGAACCAGTCTCAATCGATTTCTCGGATCGAATCACGTCGGATTTCACCGCTAACTCGGAATTTTTTTCCCCACTCAAAATTGAAAAAATCGAAAGGGGGTTACATCGTCGAAATTTTAGGCGAAAAATATTTTTCGAGACTTTTTGTCTCAAACTTAATTGAGAGGTGATTTACCCGACGTAAACTCATCCGGCGAATCGATTGAGACGACTCCCGGCTCGATCGGAGCAGCCGTTCTCGAGATATCTCATTTTTCAGGATCTGTTGAGATGCTTGCATTCTCCCAAAATGTAGACGCCCGCGACGGACTAAAAAACCTCGATGACTCGGCCGCCGATTGTTTGATCTTTCCAGGACCTGTCTCAATCGATTCCGTGGGTCAATTCACGTCGGAATCAACCGCTAACTCAAATTTTTTTTCGCTACTCAAAATTGAAAAAATCGAAAGGGGTTACATCGTCGAAATTTTAGGCGAAAAATATTTTTCGAGACTTTTTGTCTCAAACTTAATTGAGAGGTGATTTACCCGACGTAAACCCATCCGGCGAATCGATTGAGACGACTCCCGGCTCGATCGGAGCAGCCGTTCTCGAGTTTTCTCATTTTTCAGGATCTGCGAGGATTGTCCCATTGTTCCAGAATGAAGGCTAACAAGATTAACCGAAAAACCTCGACTGCTCGGTCCCCGCAGGTGTGATCGTTCCGGAACCAGTCTCAATCGATTTCTCGGATCGAATCACGTCGGATTTCACCGCTAACTCGGAATTTTTTTCCCCACTCAAAATTGAAAAAATCGAAAGGGGTTACATCGTCGAAATTTTAGGCGAAAAATATTTTTCGAGACTTTTTGTCTCAAACTTAATTGAGAGGTGATTTACCCGACGTAAACTCATCCGGCGAATCGATTGAGACGACTCCCGGCTCGATCGGAGCAGCCGTTCTCGAGATATCTCATTTTTCAGGATCTGTTGAGATGGTTGCATTCTTCCAAAATGTAGACGCCCGGGACGGACTAAAAAACCTCGATGACTCGGCCGCCGATTGTCTGATCTTTCCAGGACCTGTCTCAATCGATTCCGTGGGTCAATTCACGTCGGAATCAACCGCTAACTAAAATTTTTTTTCGCCGCTCAAAATTGAAAAAATCGAAAGGTTACATCGTCGAAATTTTAGGCGAAAAATATTTTTCGAGACTTTTTGTCTCAAACTTAATTGAGAGGTGATTTACCCGACGTAAACCCATCCGGCGAATCGATTGAGACGACTCCCGGCTCGATCGGAGCAGCCGTTCTCGAGTTTTCTCATTTTTCAGGATCTGCGAGGATTGTCCCATTGTTCCAGAATGAAGGCTAACAAGATTAACCGAAAAACCTCGACTGCTCGGTCCCCGCAAGTGTGATCGTTCCGGAACCAGTCTCAATCGATTTCTCGGATCGAATCACGTCGGATTTCACCGCTAACTCGGAATTTTTTTCCCCACTCAAAATTGAAAAAATCGAAAGGGGTTACATCGTCGAAATTTTAGGCGAAAAATATTTTTCGAGACTTTTTGTCTCAAACTTAATTGAGAGGTGATTTACCCGACGAAAAACCCATCCGGCGAATCGATTGAGACGACTCCCGGCTCGAGGAGCAGCCGTTCTCGATTTTTCTCATTTTTCAGGATCTGCGAGGATTGTCCCATTGTTCCAGAATGAAGGCTAACAAGATTAACCGAAAAACCTCGACTGCTCGGCCCCCGCAAGTGTGATCTTTCCCGGGAAACCAGTCTCAATCGATTTCTCGGATCGAATCACGTCGGATTTCACCGCTAACTCGGAATTTTTTCCCCACTCAAAATTGAAAAAATCAAAAGGGGGTTACATCGTCGAAATTTTGGGTCAAAAAATATTTTTCGAGACTTTTGTCTCAGAATTAATTAATAGGTGTTTCATCAAACGTAAACTCATCCGGCGAATCGATTGAGACGACTCCCGGCTCGATCGGAGCAGCCGTTCTCGAGATATCTCATTTTTCAGGATCTGTTGAGATGGTTGCATTCTTCCAAAATGTAGACCCCCGGGACGGACAAAAAAACCTCGATGACTCGGCCGCCGATTTTTGATTTTCCCCAGGACCTGTCTCAATCGATTCCGTGGGCCAATTCACGTCGGAATCAACCGCTAACTCAAATTTTTTTTCGCTACTCAAAATTGAAAAAATCGAAAGGGGTTACATCGTCGAAATTTTAGGCGAAAAATATTTTTCGAGACTTTTTGTCTCAAACTTAATTGAGAGGTGATTTACCCGACGTAAACTCATCCGGCGAATCGATTGAGACGACTCCCGGCTCGATCGGAGCAGCCGTTCTCGAGATATCTCATTTTTCAGGATCTGTTGAGATGCTTGCATTCTCCCAAAATGTAGACGCCCGCGACGGACTAAAAAACCTCGATGACTCGGCCGCCGATTGTTTGATCTTTCCAGGACCTGTCTCAATCGATTCCGTGGGTCAATTCACGTCGGAATCAACCGCTAACTCAAATTTTTTTTCGCTACTCAAAATTGAAAAAATCGAAAGGGGTTACATCGTCGAAATTTTAGGCGAAAAATATTTTTCGAGACTTTTTGTCTCAAACTTAATTGAGAGGTGATTTACCCGACGTAAACCCATCCGGCGAATCGATTGAGACGACTCCCGGCTCGATCGGAGCAGCCGTTCTCGAGTTTTCTCATTTTTCAGGATCTGCGAGGATTGTCCCATTGTTCCAGAATGAAGGCTAACAAGATTAACCGAAAAACCTCGAATGCTCGGTCGCCGCAAGTGTGATCGTTCCGGAACCAGTCTCAATCGATTTCTCGGATCGAATCACGTCGGATTTCACCGCTAACTCGGAATTTTTTTCCCCACTCAAAATTGAAAAAATCGAAAGGGGTTACATCGTCGAAATTTTAGGCGAAAAATATTTTTCGAGACTTTTTGTCTCAAACTTAATTGAGAGGTGATTTACCCGACGTAAACTCATCCGGCGAATCGATTGAGACGACTCCCGGCTCGATCGGAGCAGCCGTTCTCGAGATATCTCATTTTTCAGGATCTGTTGAGATGGTTGCATTCTTCCAAAATGTAGACGCCCGGGACGGACTAAAAAACCTCGATGACTCGGCCGCCGATTGTCTGATCTTTCCAGGACCTGTCTCAAGCGATTCCGTGGGTCAATTCACGTCGGAATCAACCGCTAACTAAAATTTTTTTTCGCCGCTCCAAATTGAAAAATCGAAAGGGGTTACATCGTCGAAATTTTAGGCGAAAAATATTTTTCGAGACTTTTTGTCTCAAACTTAATTGAGAGGTGATTTACCCGACGTAAACTCATCCGGCGAATCGATTGAGACGACTCCCGGCTCGATCGGAGCAGCCGTTCTCGAGATATCTTATTTTTCAGGATCTGTTGAGATGCTTGCACTCTCCCAAAATGTAGACGCCCGCGACGGACTAAAAAACCTCGATGACTCGGCCGCCGATTGTTTGATTTTCCAGGACCTGTCTCAATCGTTTCCGGGGGCCCAATTCACGTCGGAATCAACCGCTAACTCAAATTTTTTTTCGCTACTCAAAATTGAAAAAATCGAAAGGGGTTACATCGTCGAAATTTTAGGCGAAAAATATTTTTCGAGACTTTTTGTCTCAAACTTAATTGAGAGGTGATTTACCCGACGTAAACTCATCCGGCGAATCGATTGAGACGACTCCCGGCTCGATCGGAGCAGCCGTTCTCGAGATATCTCATTTTTCAGGATCTGTTGAGATGCTTGCATTCCCCCAAAAATGTAGACGCCCGCGACGGACTAAAAACCTCGATGACTCGGCCGCCGATTGTTGATCTTTCCAGGACCTGTCTCAATCGATTCCGTGGGTCAATTCACGTCGGAATAAACCCGCTAACTCAAATTTTTTTCGCTACTCAAAATTGAAAAAATCGAAAGGGGTTACATCGTCAAAATTTTTAGGCGAAAAATTTTTTTCGAGATTTTTGTGTCAAACTTAATTGAGAGGTGATTTACCCGACGTAAACCCATCCGGCGAATCGATTGAGACGACTCCCGGCTCGATCGGAGCAGCCGTTCTCGAGTTTTCTCATTTTTCAGGATCTGCGAGGATTGTCCCATTGTTCCAGAATGAAGGCTAACAAGATTAACCGAAAAACCTCGACTGCTCGGTCCCCGCAGGTGTGATCGTTCCGGAACCAGTCTCAATCGATTTCTCGGATCGAATCACGTCGGATTTCACCGCTAACTCGGAATTTTTTTCCCCACTCAAAATTGAAAAAATCGAAAGGGGTTACATCGTCGAAATTTTAGGCGAAAAATATTTTTCGAGACTTTTTGTCTCAAACTTAATTGAGAGGTGATTTACCCGACGTAAACTCATCCGGCGAATCGATTGAGACGACTCCCGGATCGATCGGAGCAGCCGTTCTCAAATATCTCATTTTTCAGGATCTGTTGAGATGTTGCATTCCCCCAAAATGTAGACGCCCGCGACGGACTAAAAAACCTCGATGACTCGGCCGCCGATTGTTTGATCTTTCCAGGACCTGTCTCAATCGATTCCGTGGGTCAATTCACGTCGGAATCAACCGCTAACTCAAATTTTTTTTCGCTACTCAAAATTGAAAAAATCGAAAGGGGTTACATCGTCGAAATTTTAGGCGAAAAATATTTTTCGAGACTTTTTGTCTCAAACTTAATTGAGAGGTGATTTACCCGACGTAAACTCATCCGGCGAATCGATTGAGACGACCCCCGGCTCGATCGGAGCAGCCGTTCTCGAGATATCTCATTTTTCAGGATCTGTTGAGATGCTTGCACTCTCCCAAAATGTAGACGCCCGCGACGGACTAAAAAACCTCGATGACTCGGCCGCCGATTGTTTGATCTTTCCAGGACCTGTCTCAATCGATTCCGTGGGCCAATTCACGTCGGAATCAACCGCTAATAAAATTTTTTTTTCGCTACTCAAAATTGAAAAAATCAAAAGGGGGTTTACATCGTCGAAATTTTAGGCGAAAAATTTTTTTCGAGACTTTTTGTCTCAAACTTAATTGAGAGGTGATTTACCCGACGTAAACTCATCCGGCGAATCGATTGAGACGACTCCCGGCTCGATCGGAGCAGCCGTTCTCGAGATATCTCATTTTTCAGGATCTGTTGAGATGCTTGCATTCTCCCAAAATGTAGACGCCCGCGACGGACTAAAAAACCTCGATGACTGGGGCCCCCGTTTGTTTGATTTTTCCCAGGACCTGTCTCAATCGATTCCGGGGGTCAATTCACGTCGGAATAAACCGCTAACTCAAATTTTTTTTCGCACTCAAAATTGAAAAAATCGAAAGGGGTTACATCGTCGAAATTTTAGGCGAAAAATATTTTTCGAGACTTTTTGTCTCAAATTTAATTGAGAGGTGATTTACCCGACGAAAACCCCATCCGGCGAATCGATTGAGACGACTCCCGGCTCGATCGGAGCAGCCGTTCTCGATTTTTCTCATTTTTCAGGATCTGCGAGGATTGCCATTGTTCCAGAATGAAGGCTAACAAGTTTAAACCAAAAAACCTCGACTGCTCGGCCCCGCAGGTGTGATCGTTCCGGAACCAGTCTCAATCGATTTCTCATCGAATCACGTCGGATTTCACCGCTAACTGGGAAATTTTTTTTCCCCCACTCAAAATTGAAAAAATCGAAAGGGGTTACATCGTCGAAATTTTAGGCGAAAAATATTTTTCGAGACTTTTTGTCTCAAATTTAAATTGAGAGGTGATTTACCCGACGTAAACTCATCCGGCGAATCGATTGAGACGACCCCCGGCTCGATCGGAGCAGCCGTTCTCGAGATATCTCATTTTTCAGGATCTGTTGAGATGGTTGCATTTTTCCAAAATGTAGACGCCCGGGACGGACAAAAAAACCTCGATGACTCGGCCGCCGATTGTCTGATCTTCCCAGGACCTGTCTAAATCGATTCCGTGGGTCAATTCACGTCGGAATCAACCGCTAACTCAAATTTTTTTCGCTACTCAAAATTGAAAAAATCAAAAGGGGGTTACATCGTCGAAATTTTAGGCGAAAAATATTTTTCGAGACTTTTTGTCTCAAACTTAATTGAGAGGTGATTTACCCGACGTAAACTCATCCGGCGAATCGATTGAGACGACTCCCGGCTCGATCGGAGCAGCCGTTCTCGAGATATCTCATTTTTCAGGATCTGTTGAGATGGTTGCATTCTTCCAAAATGTAGACGCCCGGGACGGACTAAAAAACCTCGATGACTCGGCCGCCGATTGTCTGATCTTCCCAGGACCTGTCTCAATCGATTCCGTGGGCCAATTCACGTCGGAATCAACCGCTAACTCAAATTTTTTTTCGCTACTCAAAATTGAAAAAATCGAAAGGGGTTACATCGTCGAAATTTTAGGCGAAAAATATTTTTCGAGACTTTTTGTCTCAAACTTAATTGAGAGGTGATTTACCCGACGTAAACTCATCCGGCGAATCGATTGAGACGACTCCCGGCTCGATCGGAGCAGCCGTTCTCGAGATATCTCATTTTTCAGGATCTGTTGAGATGCTTGCATTCTCCCAAAAATGTAGACGCCCGCGACGGACTAAAAAACCTCGATGACTCGGCCGCCGATTGTTTGATCTTTCCAGGACCTGTCTCAATCGATTCCGTGGGTCAATTCACGTCGGAATCAACCGCTAACTCAAATTTTTTTTCGCTACTCAAAATTGAAAAAATCGAAAGGGGTTACATCGTCGAAATTTTAGGCGAAAAATTTTTTTCGAGACTTTTTGTCTCAAATTTAAATTGAGAGGTGATTTACCCGACGAAAACCCCACCCGGCGAATCGATTGAGACGACCCCCGGCTCGATCGGAGCAGCCGTTCTCGAGTTTTCTCTTTTTCAGGATCTGCGAGGATTGCCCCATTGTTCCAGAATGAAGGCTAACAAGATTAACCAAAAAAACCTCGACTGCTCGGCCCCCGCAGGTGTGATCGTTCCGGAACCAGTCTCAATCGATTTCTCGGATCGAATCACGTCGGATTTCACCGCTAACTGGGAAATTTTTTTTCCCCACTCAAAATTAAAAAAATCGAAAACCCGGGGGTTTACATCGTCAAAATTTTTAGGCGAAAAATTTTTTTCGAGACTTTTTGTCTAAAAATTAATTGAGAGGTGATTTACCCGACGTAAACTCATCCGGCGAATCGATTGAGACGACTCCCGGCTCGATCGGAGCAGCCGTTCTCGAGATATCTCATTTTTCAGGATCTTTTGAGATGTTGCATTCCCCCAAAAATGTAGACGCCCGCGACGGACTAAAAAACCTCGATGACTCGGCCGCCGATTGTTTGATTTTTCCCAGGACCTGTCTCAATCGATTCCGTGGGTAAATTTCACGTCGGAATCAACCGCTAACTCAAATTTTTTTTCGCTACTCAAAATTGAAAAAATCGAAAGGGGTTACATCGTCGAAATTTTTGGCGAAAAATATTTTTCGAGACTTTTTGTCTCAAACTTAATTGAGAGGTGTTTTACCCGACGTAAACCCATCCGGCGAATCGATTGAGACGACTCCCGGCACGATCGGAGCAGCCGTTCTCGAGTTTTCTCATTTTTCAGGATCTGCGAGGATTGTCCCATTGTTCCAGAATGAAGGCTAACAACATTAACCGAAAAACCTCGACTGCTCGGTCCCCGCAGGTGTGATCGTTCCGGAACCAGTCTCAATCGATTTCTCGGATCGAATCACGTCGGATTTCACCGCTAACTCGGAATTTTTTTCCCCACTCAAAATTGAAAAAATCGAAAGGGGTTTACATCGTCGAAATTTTAGGCGAAAAATATTTTTCGAGACTTTTTGTCTCAAACTTAATTGAGAGGTGATTTACCCGACGTAAACCCATCCGGCGAATCGATTGAGACGACTGCCGGCTCGATCGGAGCAGCCGTTCTCGAGATATCTCATTTTTCAGGATCTGTTGAGATGGTTGCATTCTCCCAAAATGTAGACGCCCGGGACGGACTACAAAACCTCGATGACTCGGCCGCCGATTGTCTGATCTTTCCAGGACCTGTCTCAATCGATTCCGTGGGTCAATTCACGTCGGAATCAACCGCTAACTCAAATTTTTTTCCGCCAATCAAAATTGAAAAAATCGAAAGGGGGAACATCGTCGAAATTTTAGGCGAAAAATATTTTTTGAAACTTTTTGGCTCGGATGCATTTGAGAAGTGTGTAGTCTGACGTAAAATCATCCGGCAAATCGATTGAGACGACTCCCGGCTCGATCGGAGCAGCTGTTCTCGAGATATCTCATTTTTCAGGATCTGCGAGGATTGTCCCATTGTTCCAGAATGAAGGCTAACAAGATTATCCGAAAAACCTCGAATGCTCGGTCGCCGCAAGTCTGATCGTTCCGGGACCAGTCTCAATCGATTTCTCTGATCGAATTACGTCGGATTTCACCGCTAACTCGGAATTTTTTTCCCCACTCAAAATTGAAAAAATCGAAAGGGGTTACATCGTCGAAATTTTAGGCGAAAAATATTTTTCGAGACTTTTTGTCTCAAACTTAATTGAGAGGTGATTTACCCGAAAAAAAACCCATCCGGCGAATCGATTGAGACGACTCCCGGCTCGATCGGAGCAGCCGTTCTCGAGTTATCTCATTTTTCAGGATCTGCGAGGATTGTCCCATTGTTCCAAAATGAAGGCTAACAAGATTAACCGAAAAACCTCGAATGCTCGGTCGCCGCAAGTCTGATCGTTCCGGGACCATTCTCAATCGATTTCTCGGATCGAATCACGTCGGATTTCACCGCTAACTCGGAATTTTTTTCCCCACTCAAAATTGAAAAAATCGAAAGGGGTTACATCGTCGAAATTTTAGGCGAAAAATATTTTTCGAGACTTTTTGTCTCAAACTTAATTGAGAGGTGATTTACCCGACGTAAACTCATCCGGCGAATCGATTGAGACGACTCCCGGCTCGATCGGAGCAGCCGTTCTCGAGATATCTCAATCGATTCCGTGGGTCCATTCACGTCGGAATCAACCGCTAACTAAAATTTTTTTTCGCCGCTCAAAATTGAAAAAATGGAAAGGGGTTACATCGTCGAAATTTTAGGCGAAAAATTTTTTTTCGAGACTTTTTGTCTCAAACTTAATTGAGAGGTGATTTACCCGACGTAAACTCATCCGGCGAATCGATTGAGACGACTCCCGGCTCGATCGGAGCAGCCGTTCTCGAGATATCTCATTTTTCAGGATCTGTTGAGATGGTTGCATTCTCCCAAAATGAAGACGCCCGGAACGGACTAAAAAACCTCGATGACTCGGCCGCCGATTGTCTGATCTTTCCAGGACCTGTCTCAATCGATTCCGTGGGTCAATTCACGTCGGAATCAACCGCTAACTCAAATTTTTTTCCGCCACTTAAAATTGAAAAAATCGAAAGGGGTTACATCGTCGAAATTTTAGGCGAAAAATATTTTTCGAGACTTTTTGTCTCAAACTTAATTGAGGGTGATTTACCCGACGTAAACTCATCCGGCGAATCGATTGAGACGATTTCCCGGCTCGATCGGAGCAGCCGTTCTCGAGATATCTCATTTTCAGGATCTGTTGAGATGGTTGCATTCTCCCAAAATGAAGACGCCCGGGACGGACTAAAAAACCTCGATGACTCGGCCGCCGATTGTCTGATCTTTCCAGGACCTGTCTCAATCGATTCCGTGGGTCAATTCACGTCGGAATCAACCGCTAACTCAAATTTTTTTTCGCCGCTCAAAATTGAAAAAATCGAAAGGGGTTACATCGTCTAAATTTTAGGCGAAAAATATTTTTCGAGACTTTTTGTCTCAAACTTAATCAAGAGGTGATTTACCCGACGTAAACTCATCCGGCGAATCGATTGAGACGACTCCCGGCTCGATCGGAGGAGCCGTTCTCGAGATATCTCATTTTTCAGGATCTGTTGAGATGGTTGCATTCTCCAAAAATGTAGACGCCCGGGACGGACTAAAAAACCTCGATGACTCGGCCGCCGATTGTCTGATCTTTCCAGGACCTGTCTCAATCGATTCCGTGGGTCAATTCACGTCGGAATCAACCGCTAACTCAAATTTTTTTTCGCCGCTCAAAATTGAAAAAATCGAAAGGGGTTACATCGTCGAAATTTTAGGCGAAAAATATTTTTCGAGACTTTTTGTCTCAAACTTAATTAAGAGGTGATTTACCCGACGTAAACTCATCCGGCGAATCGATTGAGACGACTTCCGGCTCGATCGGAGCTGCCGTTCTCGAGATATCTCATTTTTCAGGATCTGTTGAGATGCTTGCATTCTCCCAAAATGTAGACGCCCGCGACGGACTAAAAAACCTCGATGACTCGGCCGCCGATTGTCTGATCTTTCCAGGACCTGTCTCACTCGATACCGTGGGTCAATTCACGTCGGAATCAACCGCTAACTCAAATTTTTTTTCGCAACTCAAAATTGAAAAAATCGAAAGGGGTTACATCGTCGAACTTTTAGGCGAAAAATATTTTTCGAGACTTTTTGTCTCAAAATTAATTGAGAGGTGATTTACCCGACGTAAACTCATCCGGCGAATCGATTGAGACGACTCCCGGCTCGATCGGAGCAGCCGTTCTCAAGTTATCTCAGTTTTCAGGATCTGCGAGGATTGTCCCCTTGTTCCAGAATAGAGGCTAACAAGATTAACCGAAAAACCTCGACTGCTCGGTCCCCGCAAGTGTGATCGTTCCGGGACCAGTCTCAATCGATTTCTCGGATCGAATCACGTCGGATTTCACCGCTAACTCGGAATTTTTTTCCCCACTCAAAATTGAAAAAATCGAAAGGGGTTACATCGTCGCAATTTAAGTCGAAAAATATTTTTCGAGACTTTTTGTCTCAAACTTAATTGAGAGGTGATTTACCCGACGTAAACTCATCCGGCGAATCGATTGAGACGACTCCCGGCTCGATCGGAGCAGCCGTTCTCGAGATATCTCATTTTTCAGGATCTGTTGAGATGGTTGCATTCTTCCAAAATGTAGACGCCCGGAACGGACTAAAAAACCTCGATGACTCGGCCGCCGTTTGGTCTGATCTTTCCAGGACCTGTCTCAATCGATTCCGTGGGTCAATTCACGTCGGAATAAACCGCTAACTAAAATTTTTTTTTCGCCACTCAAAAGAAAAAATCGAAAGGGGTTACATCGTCGAAATTTTAGGCGAAAAATATTTTTCGAGACTATTTGTCTCAAATTTAAATTGAGAGGTGATTTACCCGACGTAAACTCATCCGGCGAATCGATTGAGACAAACCCCCGCTCGATCGGAGCAGCCGTCCTCAAGATATCTCTTTTTTCAGGATCTGTTGAGATGGTTGCATATTTCCCAAAAATGTAGACGCCCGGGACGGACTAAAAACCTCGGACTCGGCCGCCGATTGTCTGATCTTTCCAGGACCTGTCTCAATCGATTCCGGGGTCAATTCACGTCGGAATCAACCCGCAAACCCAAATTTTTTTTCGCCACTAAAAATTAAAAAAATCGAAAGGGGTTACATCGTCGAAATTTTAGGCGAAAAATTTTTTTCGGGGACTTTTTGTCTCAAACTTAATTAAGAGGTGATTTACCCGACGTAAACTCACCCGGGGCAAATCGTTTGAGACGACTTCCGGCTCGATCGGAGCAGCCGTTCTCGAGATATCTCTTTTTTCAGGATCTGTTGAGAGGGTTTGGGCATTCCCCCAAAATGTAGACCCCCGGGACGGACTAAAAAACCTCGATGACTCGGCCGCCGATTTTTTGATTTTTAGGCCTGTCTCAATCGATTCCGTGGGTCAATTCACGTCGGACTCAACCGCTAACTAAAATTTTTTTTTCGCTACTCAAAATTTAAAAAAATCGAAAGCGGTTACATCGTCGAAATTTTGGGCAAAAATATTTTTCGAGATTTTTTGTCTCAAGCTTAAGTGAGAGGTGAGTTACCCGACGTAAACCCATCCGGCGAATCGATTGAGACGACTCCCAGCTCGATCGGAGCAGCCGTTCTCAAGTTATCTCAGTTTTCAGGATCTGCGAGGATTGTCCCCTTGTTCCAGAATAGAGGCTAACAAGATTAACCGAAAAACCTCGACTGCTCGGTCCCCGCAAGTGTGATCGTTCCGGGACCAGTCTCAATCGATTTCTCGGATCGAATCACGTCGGATTTCACCGCAAAACTCGGTTTTTTTTCCCCCCAACTCAAAATTGAAAAAATCGAAAGGGGTTACATCGTCGCAATTTAAGTCGAAAAAATTTTTCGAGACTTTTTGTCTAAAACTTAATTGAGAGGTGTTTTAAACCCGACGTAAACTCATCCGGCGAATCGATTGAGACGACTCCCGGCTCGATCGGAGCAGCCGTTCTCGAGATATCTCATTTTTCAGGATCTGTTGAGATGGTTGCATTCTTCCAAAATAGAGACGCCCGGAACGGACTAAAAAACCTCGATGACTCGGCCGCCGATTGTCTGATCTTTCCAGGACCTGTCTCAATCGATTCCGTGGGTCAATTCACGTCGGAATCAACCGCTAACTCAAATTTTTTTTCGCCACTCAAAATTGAAAAAATCGAAACGGGTTACAATTTCGAAATTTTAGGCGAAAAATATTTTTCGAGACTTTTTGTCTCAAACTTAATTGAGAGGTGATTTACCCGACGTAAACTCTCCGGCGAATCGATTGAAAACGACTCCCGGCTCGATCGGAGCAGCCGTTCTCGAGATATTCCATTTTTCAGGATCTGTTGAGATGGTTGCATTCTTCCAAAATGTAGACGCCCGGGACGGACTAAAAAACCTCGATGACTCGGCCGCCGATTGTCTGATCTTTCCAGGACCTGTCTCAATCGATTCCGTGGGTCAATTCACGTCGGAATCAACCGCTAACTCAAATTTTTTTCCGCCACTCAAAATTGAAAAAATCGAAACGGGTTACATCGTCGAAATTTTAGGCGAAAAATATTTTTCGAGACTTTTTGTCTCAGACATAATTGAGAGGTGATTTACCCGACGTAAAATCATCCGACGAATCGATTGAAACGACTTTCGGCTCGATCGGAGCAGCCGTTCTCGAGATATCTCATTTTTCAGGATCTGTTGAGATGGTTGCATTCTTCCAAAATGTAGACGCCCGGGACGGACTAAAAACCTCGATGACTCGGCCGCCGATTGTCTGATCTTTCCAGGACCTGTCTCAATCGATTCCGTGGGTCAATTCACGTCGGAGTCAACCGCTAACTCAAATTTTTTTCCGCCACTCAAAATTGAAAAAATCGAAACGGGTTACATCGCCGAAATTTTAGGCGAAAAATATTTTTCGAGACTTTTTGTCTCAGACATAATTGAGAGGTGACTTACCCGACGTAAAATCATCCGACGAATCGATTGAAACGACTTCCGGCTCGATCGGAGCAGCCGTTCTCGAGATATCTCATTTTTCAGGATCTGTTGAGATGGTTGCATACTTCCAAAATGTAGACGCCCGGGACGGACTAAAAACCTCGATGACTCGGCCGCCGATTGTTTGATCTTTCCAGGACCTGTCTCAATCGATTCCGTGGGTCAATTCACGTCGGAGTCAACCGCTAACTCAAATTTTTTTTCCGCCAATCAAATTGAAAAAACCCAAAAAAGGGTTACATCGCCGAAATTTAGGCAAAAAAATATTTTTCGAGACTTTTTGTCTCAGACATAATTGAGAGGTGATTTACCCGACGTAAAATCATCCGACGAATCGATTGAAACGACTTCCGGCTCGATCGGAGCCGCCGTTCTCGAGATATCTCATTTTTCAGGATCTGTTGAGATGGTTGCATACTTCCAAAATGTAGACGCCCGGGACGGACTAAAAACCTCGATGACTCGGCCGCCGATTGTCTGATCTTTCCAGGACCTGTCTCAATCGATTCCGTGGGTCAATTCACGTCGGAGTCAACCGCTAACTCAAATTTTTTTCCGCCAATCAAAATTGAAAAAATCGAAAGGGGGAACATCGTCGAAATTTTAGGCGAAAAATATTTTTTGAAACTTTTTGGCTCGGATGCATTTGAGAAGTGTGTACTCTGACGTAAAATCATCCGGCAAATCGATTGAGACGACTCCCGGCTCGATCGGAGCAGCTGTTCTCGAGATATCTCATTTTTCAGGATCTGCGGGGTTTGGGTCCCATATTTCCCAAAAATGAAGGCTACCAAGATTAACAAAAAAAACCTCGAATGCTCGGTCGCCGCGAGTCTGATTGTTCCGGGACCAGTCTCAATCGATTCCTCGGATCGAATCACGTCGGTTTTCACCGCTAACTGGGGAATGTTTTTCCCCCACTCAAAATTAAAAAAAATCGAAAGGGGTTTACATCGTCGAAATTTTAGGCGAAAAAAATATTTTTTGAGACTTTTTGGCTCGGATCATTAGAGAAGTGAGTACTCTGACGTAATATCATCCGGGGAATCGATTGAGACGACTCTCGGCTCGATCGGTGCAGCCGTTCTCGAGATATCTCATTTTTCAGGATCTGCGAGCATTGTCCCATTGTTCCAGAATGAAGGCTTCTAAGATGAACCGAAAAACCTCCAATGCTTGGTCGCCGCAAGTCTTATCGTTCTGGGACCAGTCTCAATATACTCCTTGGATCGAATCACGTCGGAATCAACCGCTAACACAAATTTTTCTGCGCCACTCAAAATTGAAAAAATCAAAAGGGGTTACATCGTCGAAATTTTAGGCGAAAAATATTTTTTGAGACTTTTTGGCTCGGATTCATTTGAGAAGTGTGTAGTCTATAAAAAAAAATATATCTAGTCCATGGCACACAACCCGTCAACCTCAGTGGGACGCAATCGATATTCACCCTTAAAGATAGGTGGTTTTGTACTTGAGTCAAGGATGCTGAAAACACTTCTGCTGACGATGTTGTGCAAGCACAATTCTCTATTATATGTTATTAAATGATGTATCACCTATTCGGATGCCTATTCGGCGTGTGTCAATGATGGTTTGATTTATAGAACGGGTTTAAAAAGTGTGCGAGGGAACAATTCTTCAATCAATTTTAGAGTTCTTGTTGTTCTCACGGAAACGAAACCTTAAAACTCATTACGGAGAGTGTGTCAGCCCATCAAGAACCTTTCCTTGAAGGTTCCTCATAATTTGCCCGTGCTTTAGTTCAAGGGTCGATTTCAATCGAAAATGTTCGAAGGCAACAAAACTTGTTTTAAACTGAACTTTTTTGTTTGCTCCGGTGTTTTCCTTAACATTCAAGCTCTCTCTCTTTCTTCTACAGAGAATTTCGACTTCATATTCAAAACTTGCAATGATATCGCTCTGAAGTTTTCTGACCCACCACTTCTCTATATCTTGAATCGGAACCAACATTTTCCGATGTTTCCGTTGCTTCGATTTCCGCACGGAAATTTCATTACAACAGTATTGGTTGATCATCACTTTTTTTTAAAGAGAACTTAAACCAAAATCGTATCAAGAACATACTGATTGTGTTGAGCGAATGTGAGGATATCACCACATTAATTCAAGACTTCGCTAACAAGGATAGCAGAAAATATACAAGAGGTTTAAACACAAGTATTCTTCACCATGAAATTCCTTTACCCTCTCCAGAAAAACAAAAAGACAGCAGTTCAGGTCCATGCGGCTATCGTCCAATGAATAACCGCACTGATTCCCACGATTGTCATTTGTCTCTGAACAATGAAAAATCCGTATTCAATACAAGAAATTCCAGCGGATCGGTTCATCAAGTCCGACCTTTGCTCATCAGTCTTATTTTTAACGGTGAAAATAATTCGATATTCTACATTTACAAGAAAAAAACAGACAAAGTGAGCAGTATTTTGCCAAATCTAGAAAATAAGCTGGCGAAAAGTCGATCGGAAACATTCCTCACTGAAACATCTTTAACTTGCAACGTCCGATTGATTTTCAAGTTCATGTGGCAAATTTTCCGGGGTTTTGGAGTACTCATATGTCCCTGTGAGAGGATCTGCTACCATTATAATCCTTTTTCTGAAAACATCATGCAATACACAGACGTAAAAAAAGCGTTTTTTGGTAATTCTAGGTTCTCCATGGAGAATAAAAGTTTATCCGTATTATATGTTCGTCCTTCTTTTGAAGAATACACTTTCCCTTTGGAATTCCATTTTCACCGAGAGGTCTTTCAGAGACTTCTCATAGATTATTTCGCAAAATTCTTCAATTGCTCTTTGAATTATACTTTGCACTACTCTAAAACAACGATGCCTGGAGAAACTGAGCTTCGTTCCGATTTCATATCTAAAGGCTTGAATGTGAATGTTGATCTGACTGTTTTTGAAGCTGGAGTGAGAACTTCCGAGCCCTGGCATTATGATTATTCAGCAGCTTTAGACACGAGCTCGCTGATGTTCATTGCCCCCCGGAACGGTTTCTGGCCGCAATACCTAGTGGTGTTCAAAAGCTTCACTCCCGCAGTGTGGATGATGATTTTATTTGCGTCTGCCTTTAGTATTTCTGTACATCATCTATTCAGATGGTTGGCGCTAAAGTACACTCGATCCTTTTTCACTGAAAGCGAGCTGAAGAGCTACGAACGTTTCTCTCCTCATTGGAGTGTTTATTGCTATTTGCTATGTGCTAGTCAACAGAGGTTAATTTTGGGTCGTTTTTTCAGTGGCAAACTTATTTTCTTGACCATGGTGTTCTCCATGTTGATTTTGACTACCCTCCTCCAAAGCGAGATGACAACACTGTTTAGCAGGCGAGTACGGTACTTCGATATTGATACTATTGAAGACCTAGAAGGATCGGACTTGCAAATACAATCGACCGAATTGGAGCGAGATCGTGGATTATTTGACACCGATCCAAACTATCGATCAATTAACGAAAGACTTACTGATACTTACGTGTACTTCGAAAAAATGATGTACGAAAAAGTCAACATTGCTTACAGATCATACATTGACAGCTCGGATCCAATTGAAACCAAGCTGGAACTTAACAAAACAATTTGGCATCTCTCGGATGAAATACAAGAACAACTGTCACGAACCATACAAAACGACGTTTTTTTGTGCAATTTTCCTGTTCAGTCCTATCAAAGCTTCAAAGACGTGGTTTTGAAATTAAGTTCCCATCGCATCGAAACTGATGTGCACGAGGGGTTTGGACAACACTACATTTACGAGAGTGTCATGAATTTCCCATTCTCTTTTGCATTCCAGAAGTATTCTATTTTTGCAAAACAATTTAATGATCATATCCTTACGTTATTTGATAATGGTCACATTAAAAAAATATTAGATTACGAGTTCAAAAACACAGAGCGATTATTGCGACAATTTGTCGAAATACTTTACGCTGATGAAATGATCGAACTCAGACCTTTCTCAATAGCTGATTTGGGATCCGGGTTTCTGATTTTAGCAAGTGGCTTACTTTTAAGTAGTCAGGTTTTTATTTTTGAGCTATTGTTCAGAAGTGTTTGATGATGATCCACAGCATATAAAAGATCACTGCTTTCCACAAACCACGTGTAAATATGTTATAGGGCTGTAAAAAATTTAAATCTCTAATTATTGAGCTAATTTTTTTTTTTTTTTTTTTTTTTTTTTTTTTTTTAGAGCGTTACATTCTTCTTTGTTACCCCACCTTATTCGACCATACACGCAAAAATAACGATTTTCACCCCTTTTTGTTTCATTATAATTTTTACGTGTCATGTTTTTATCACAGTATCACATGGAGCACGGAGCATGTGTTGGCAATTTATACATCTTACAATATATCTAGACCACGGTAACATAGAAAAATCCAACTTTGACAAAGCTCTATTTTTAATGGACTTCTTTGATGGTCCTTTTTACTCAGAGATTACTAAGCCTAAGAGATATGGCTTTTCCTGTCTCCGCCGTGTTGAAGAACTGTTGGCCGGGCTCCGTATAAAAACGCCTGCAGAATGACCGTGATGCAACGTGCAGTACGCTGGTGACCGTAAACCAAAGAGTAAACAAGAGTCGCAATTGAACGGAAGGCCTGCGTGGTCAACGCAGATAAGGGATCGGAACGCGGGCTGGCCTCTGATTGGCTGTTGAGCGTGGTGCAAAAATATCTTAGGGTATAGGGAAATTAACACGAAGTTTTCATTCCGGGACGTTCATCTCGAAACCTAAGCAAAATCGCCTCTAAACAATTAATGCGAGTCGATTTAGCAGAATTTTCCGAACAAATTGATAGGCCATAAGTGCCACTTTATTGCAAATTCGAGAAGACTGTCTCAGTTGAAAAGTACGCACAATAGTGAGTTACTCAAAACACTGATCAAACACAAGCCAAGCAAGTAAACACATATCATAACTCATGAGTTGAATTATAATTAGTAAATTTCATTTATTCCGGTTATTTAACGTAAATACGTTGTCTTTCTTTTTCCAAAACTGGCAGCACCGACAGGATGACTCACGCGTAGGTACATAAAACGACCTGACTCAACTTCCGCGACATTGATAAGTTTCAGAGCTTCAACAATTAACTATCAACTCTCATCTCCGCGACCATAAATATCCGGGGCGGCTGACATTTCACAGTCAATGAAAGTAATCGCCAATCGGGCTGTTGTAATGAAAGACACTAAATACTCCCGCGTCCGTCAATAGCTTATACTGCCTCCAATCGGATGACAAATGCGAGTCGATTCTCTTTTTCGAAGTTTATGACTCGCTCGGTCGACATATCCCCCCCCCCCTCTATATTATTTTTTTCTTTCACCCTTTGCTCCAGTGATTTTCCTTCAAGGTCAGCTGGAATCTGTCTCATCGTCATGACTTGCTAATCTGTATCTTCCTCTGCGCTCGATCCTTGATCCACAGAGAGAGAGAGAGAGAGAGAGAGAGGGGGGGAGAGAAAAAGGAGAGAGAGAGGGGAGAGAGGAGAGAGAGAGAGAGAGAGAGGGGAGAGAGAGAGAGGGGGAAAAGAGGGGAGAGAGAGAGAGGGGAGAAGAGAGAGAGAGGGGAGAGAGAGAGAGAGAGAGAGAGAGGGGAGAGAGAGAGAGAGAGAGAGAGAGAGAGAGAGAGAATGGCAAAGTCCTCATCAAGGTCTGCAAGGATGAACTCTCAATCAAATGGAAAACTAAACTGATTGGCGCTATTGGCTGGATAGTGAGAACAAAAAAAAAGGTTAGGATGAGCCATTTGAGATCAACTGAGTCCCTACATACCGATGAGCTACAAACGTAAAAGGTAGGTCTAGGTTACATCTTTGAAAGTACGCCCCCCCCCCCGCCCCCGCCTAATTACTTTTCTTTTCGACTTCAAAAATCCATGGGTCCTGCCGCCCCTGATGACGTTCTTCGGTCTTGAGTTTTACTCTTTTAAATTTCGGCTTTCTAGTGAGGGATTTCAAGAGATTTCATCCAATCCTAATTCGTCCAGTACACGTTTTGTCCAAAAAATATCGTCCAATGACAATTAATTCAAATTAAACTGTCCATTATAATTTCATCCAAAGCGCAAATTTGTTCAACGCACAACTTACCCACATTTTATTTAGTCCATTTTGAATCAAAGGAATGGACGATTCATGAATTTTGTCCAATATTTTGAAACATTCGTGGAAATCAACAAATCAACGGAACACACAATTACGCATTGGATGAACAATCTCTTTTTTTTCTATCAAAAGGGACCATTTAACTTTCCTATTGTCAGATTGAATTTTATGTTTGTAGATAGAGCATTACAGATAGAGAATGTTAATGGTAATTTACATAATTTTTTTAGCCAATTTTCCTGTTGTACTAGAGTAAACACTGGACATATTTAAATTTGGACAAATAATTTGTGTACGTAATCTTACATTGGACAAAATAGAGAGTTGGACAAAAAATATGGATATTTTTGCAATTGACGAAATCTCTGCTAACCGTTTCAGAATCAAGCAGAATGACATAATAAAGTGTACGTCATAAAAAAAAAATCGAAAATTCCATTGAAAAACAAAGGGAAAATTTAAATAAGAATTTCGATCAGGGAGCTTTCTTACGCGAGTCATAGTACATGTTCATTTTTTTTTAAATTTCAAAACAATCAGGTCTAACAATACGTCCTCTGGGCGGAACTCAAGAGCAGAAGGGTAAATGAGTCAAGAAAGCCTCCAGGATTTGGCGTCCACGTTCATGCGCGTGCGTTAAAGTCTCCTGAAGTCGTTTTCCTCATTTTTGAGGCGTCACGTGCAATCTGACAACGCTGCATTGTATCCATGCAAACGGACGGAAAAAGTCATAACTGTTTAGGTGCACAGTGCACTCCCTCGAATCGATACTTACCGTGAGTTTCGATGGGAAAATGCAACGTTGCCAGATTGCGTGCAACGCAACGGCATCTTACATATGAAAGTGAAGGTCAGGGCTGAGACTTTAAAGGGAGGAAGAAGAAGCGGCTAGGTGCTCTTTAGCAATCGATCTTGGCCTGATAAAAGTCCGGCGCTTTAAAATCTCAAATTTCCGTTTCGGAAGGGGGGGGGGGGCGTGACCGCGAGAAATGAGACCCGCAACGTGGCGGCCTTACCGGACGCTATTGTCTTTCTCGGCCAGCCGTCGCGCCGGTCGGTAATTTTGGTATAGGGCTTTTCGCCCACCTATTTCAGGTGGTATTTGTATCTGTGCGCATTCAAAGTAGATTAATACACGTAGATGCCGAGGTGTATTGGCCAATTTCGAAGGTCTTGCGAGATAAATTATCTCGCGAGCTTATATAGGTTAGCAATTGTATGAAAAAGGTCGAACTGACAGAACGTGCACAGTGCTCTCCCTCGGATCGATACTTTCTATGAATTTTTTCTAGTTTTAAAAGGGGCGGACATCGATATATCGCATTTAACGAGCCGCTACTGCTCCATCCTCACGAAGTGTTCTTGCTACACCACACAAAAAGATGAAGAAGGAGAAGAAGCATACAATTTCCATAAAATTTGGGTGGCTGTCACCGCCATTACGCTCTGGCGTTTGAAAGAATTTTATGTGTTTGAGAGTGGATTTCGTCATTTTTTAGGGAGCTCATTGTAATTTTTGCAGGATTTTACATCCGAATCGACTCAATCAACTATGAATAAGCCTCAGTGGCGTCGAGTTCAATTTGGCAACGTTGCAGTGTACCCATTGAAACTCATTGAAAAGATCGAACTACTGGGTCTCGGGTGAACACCTTTGCATTCGACCTTTTACAAGTATGTTTAAATGAACACATTACAAACGACGCTAAATTTCACGCTACGCCACTGATGCGCCTAAAGCAAAAGTTTGCAATAGCTCCATTTTAAAAGCGCTCGATGTATTCTCGGGGGGGGGGGGGGTAGAGGAAAAGGGGAGGCATCGTATCGAAAAGGGTAAAGCATGAATTAACGACGAAAGAATTTCGAAGTTATTTTGTGGACATTCCAACCACGTACATATATTTAAGAATTCGTTTGCAACAGCTCTCCAGCTCGACTGCTAATTTGGAGCAGTTTAAAATTCCTTTAAAATAAATAAATAAAAAATAAATTCAGATCTAAAATCAGATCGACAACTATGCGTTTAAGGACGGCAGGTGACTGATGCTTCATCCAGTGCGGTCGCGCGTCAGCGCAGAGTGACCGATCAGCGGCAGGAATCGCCATTCAGCATTCGGCATTCAGCGAGCTCGACGATCACAGATCAGCATATGATCAGCATTGGCACTGGGCTCACGCTCGTCCGCTTAGGCGCGCAGCTCGATTCCTGTGATGCCAAATTTTGCAAAAAAATAGACGAATTTCCCATATAATTCGATGTAAAGTGTACGTCTTTTTTTTTGCCAAATTTGGCAACACGATCGGTTCCCCGCTGGCTATAGGACCCGCAACCGCCACGGGTCGTGTTCCGATGCACTTTGCTCCAGTATTACGTTGTTCGATCCCCCCTCCCCCATCCCCCCACTCAATTCCTCTCCACCTAGCTCCTCACCCACCCTCTCCCCCTCCCCCAGAATGCTCCGCTCAGCCACTCGTCGTCCGGCCATCCGCGCACTGCCCCCCCTCCAGTTCTCGGCGGCAAGGTAAAAAGTGAAAGTCTTCGCGATGTAAGTGTACGACGCGACTCGACGCACAGTGGGAGTGAGTCAACGGGAGAGGCCGGATAAAGCGTGGACACTTTAAATACGTGTATCTTTCTTTTCATGCAACATAACAGTTTGAAAGTAATTTCGTTGGTTTTATCGTAAAATTTCCTACACGAATCACCCCTTACAATGCATTCTGAGACCGTGCAAACTCCAACAGATTACATTTTCAGTCACGTGTTGCATGTCCGACCCTTCTCATTGACTCGCCCCACTGTGCGAAGCTACGCGCGAGCAATGACGTCATCCAGTGATTATTCGAGCTGTGTGTGAGGGACCCCAACGCGACCGGCGCACATTGGTGTCAGAGGCGGCGTCTTGTAAACGCGCGGTATATAGTTATTGTATCGTTTTCATTTTTTTTTTTTTTTTTTTTTTTTTTTTTCAATGTACTAAGTATTTTAAAATTAACCGATTTTTACATACAAAGTTGAAAATTACTAACTGAAGTCTACAATTTTGAATTTTTTTTCATAGGTTTTTTATTAATACCAGTGGCGAGGCTTGACAATTGGCAACAATTTATTTTCTTCATTTAAATTCACCAAAAAAGTCGAACGCTGCAGTCATCGGCGATGACCAGGCACTTCGACTGTTCTAATGTGTTTAAATGGGGGAATAGGAACGTTGCCAAATCGCACGCCTCGCCACTGATTAATACGGAGGAGAAGTAAGTATCGAAGCATCGCAGTGAACGAGCAGTGCAGTGTTGCGAAGGTTGGCGAGGAATTCAAAACAATTCAATTGGTTCTCATCCTATGTAAACCCATGCATAAGTATCGATTATTAGACGATTTCATCAAACTATCCAGAGATCGATTATTTTCCATAGGTTTATACGGAGGAGGAGTAGATATCGATACATGGCAGTGAATGAGTAGTGTTGCGACATTTGGCGGGGATTTCAAACAATTTAAATTGATCGTGAGTTAATCCTTTCGGGGATATTGACTTACACGCTATCTCACTTAATATGAAATGGGATTCAATTGAATTGAAAATGACATTTTGCAAAATGTTCAGTGACCCATCAAAGTTCTTAAAAAACTGTCTCCTTTTAAAAAGTTAAATTAAATTTAAAAAAAAAAACTCAAATCCCAAATTGTAAGCATGCAAGGGTTAAATGAGAAAATGGGTATAATTATTCGCAAAACTGCAGCCTTGTGAAACTATACCACTACATCATATTTTTTCGTGATTTCCTTTGGATGAGTATCGCAGCTTTGGAGGTTTAATTCAGTCATATTGATGGAGAACCATCGATTCTTTTCCATATGTTTAAACGGTAGATACATCGATATATCGAATTTACGAGCCTTCACTACACTGAGATACAGCCATAGATCCGTGCGATGGTCAAGAAAGTATGAACCAATTAAGTAGTGACATTTTTCATTCATCAAATATGTCTCGGAACCATATAGGATATTTTATAAAAAAAAAAAACAAAAAAAAAAAAAAAAAAAAAAAAAAAAAAAACAAGTTGGAACTTGCAACACTGGAACAGTGTTAGCAAAGAGAGCATGAGTGTCGGCCGTAAATCATTGTAAGTGTGGAGTTCCATATTGATAGTACAAAACTGCGACAAAGTCAATCGCAACGCTGCATTTGTGTTTGTATAACAGTGATCGCTGTAAAAATAACTTGATAGGTCAAAGTGGGAATGAAAATTTACTTATAGCGTGTTGAAACAGTTGTTCACGAGGCGAGGTGAATACTGTGGTTTTGAAAATCGATTTCGATAGTGATTGTTCCTTTAAAATCGGATGACGCAATACCAATCCTAGCAAGCCGTAAAGTCTAGTTTAGTTATTTGGGACTTTTTTAGATTTCTCTCGCCTGAACCAAAGTCATCAGGAAGGAAATTCTTAATACCAATCCTAGCAAGCCGGAAAGTCTAGTCTAGTTATTTGGGACTTCTATAGAATTTTCCTCGCTTGAACCAAAGTCATCACGATGGAAATTCTTCGTCTTTATGGTTTCAGCTCTTTTTGTCTCAGATTAAAAAATGAATGTTAATATTGATCAAATGTCATCCGACACTCATCAAGGCCCTTGAGGAACGTAATATGAACTTGAAAAAAGCTCATTCGATTTTTAAGGGAGCTTAAACGGTCCATGAGAGACGAAATTCGCGGATACAGAGTATCCACAGCTTATTTCAATGTTCGATCTGACAAGACCGTGCGCCTTTGAAAAATCGATATCTCGATAGTGAATCGATGTATTGCAATTCGGTTTGCACCGGTCGAAAGCGCTTGCTTGTGACTGACAACCTCGAAAATTTCAGATCCATCCGAGTTTATTTAATGACCTTACAGGACCTCTCGCGGCCGCAGTTAGACATTTCTTGTCAGAGTTACGCTGAAACGGGGAGTAGTTCCCCCCCTAAGATGATATTTTTTGGCTCGAAACTGCATTGGGCCCTCTCGGGACATCATTGGGACCCGAAAAAAAGCGGAACCGATATAATACGGCACACGACTGGTTCGTGAGAGACGAAATTCGCCTTTTTCCAGCCTCCAGCGCCCGCGCCCCTCTAAGGTCGATCTGACAAGACCGCGCGCCTTTGAAAAATCGATATCTCGAGAACGAATCGATGGATTGCGCACTGCGGTTTGGATTGGGCGGTAGCTTCAGCTTTTAGATAATTCTTGAAAAAAATTCAGATCCATCCAAGTTTTTAAACGGATCTTATGGGACCTCCCGCGGCCGCAGTTAGACATTGTACGTGAGACTTACGCTGGAGTTGGGGCCACGCCCCCCCCCCCCCCCCCCCCCCCGATATAGACTTTATCGGTCCGACATTTGTCAGGGCCCTTAATGAACTTCATGTGAACTCAAAAAACTCACATATGACTTCTCACGGCGCATGCTAGGTCCATGAGAGTCGAAATTCGCGGATTTTAGAGAATCTTAGATTTCTGACCCTATACCGCGCGCCTTTGAAAAATCGATATCTCGAGAGTAAATCGATGTATCGCAATTCGGTTTGGACCGATCAAAAGAGTAAGCTTACCGGTACTCGCCGTTAAAATTTTGGATCCATCTGATTTCATTTTGAGACCTTACTTGAGTTACTTGGACCCCAGTTGGAATTATTTTTTCGGAGTTACGCTGGCAAGGGGGTCGCTCCCTCTCTTGGAAAACTGTGGAGGGGGCCCTTTGCTGGGGCATACATTCTATTTTTCACTTTTTTTTTTTTTTTTTTAATTTTATATTTGTGTCTAATCTAAGTTGGGGGAGGAGGAGGAGAGTACCTGCAAGTCAACCGGCAATTTACTTTTGATAGTGGCTGCGGGTCGAGGGTGCGGATTGCGGACTTTTAACTTGTTGTGGGGTTTACAGGGTGGCCGTGTCTAAACTTATGAGAAAAGAAGGCAACCACAGACCGGAAGAACGTTCAATTTCTGGTTCAGAGACCATGGACAAAGACATGGGCACCCGCAAAACAATTGCCCGGAGGGGCAACTTTTTGAATGTCAATGGAAGGTCTAGGGGACACCACCTAGAGACGGGCAAGTCTAGAGAACCCCCCCCCCCCACTTCCGCCCAAAATAGAAAATAAATCAATTATCCTTCCAAATGGTAGAAATTGTAAGTGATTGTAGCATGTAGTTGTATCAAAAGTAATTCTATTTTTGACGTGTTTGATATTATGAATAAAGTGACAGCATCAGATGATAGAAATAGTAAAAAGCTAAGTACAACTATTCCTTCTTTATTTTCATTGTCCTGATGAATTCTAAGAGTTAACCTATTTAAATTAACAAAACCAAAACTCTTGCCTATACATTCTCTAATCATGTAATTATCGACCAGAGGATTCTGAATTTTCAAGGAAGTTCGCAAAATTCTCGTTGCCAACGGTAGTTGCCAATGTAGACACGTTCATACTAGTAGATTTTAAAACTTCTTTCGGCGAGGGAGATGACGGGTGGGAAGTATGATGTCGTCTGAATCAGGAGGGGGTGGGGTAAAAATCAGGGGGAGGTCTAGATCTGGGGGGGAGAGGAATCCTGAAACTGGGGGGCGAGCTGTATAGTGGCAAGGGGCGGTTGGGCACCACTGCTTAGGGGGGGGCTACTTCCCGCCCTGCCCCCCCTAAATTACGCCCCTAATTAAAATTGTAAAGTAAACTAAGAATAAAGTTTGTTAACTCTTACTCCTTTCGTTATTA
Source organism: Trialeurodes vaporariorum (assembly GCA_011764245.1). NCBI lineage: Eukaryota > Metazoa > Arthropoda > Insecta > Hemiptera > Aleyrodidae > Trialeurodes > Trialeurodes vaporariorum. The sequence continues at coordinate 64,407,665 of VMOF01000035.1, forward strand.
TTTGATCTTCGAATGTTCCGATTCTTTTTATTGTAAAGTTTTGATTTTTCTGAATTAGGGGGGGGGGCGCCGCGCCGCCCCTCGGGGAGCGCCCATTGACAGATAAGGGAGAAAGGTAAGTGTAGGAATTTGCACGGGAATCCGGCGTAGTGTGCCGCAAAAATTACTACCAATGGCGGATCCAGAAAATTCTTTTAGGGGGGGGGGGCTTCACGTCTATGAATTTCAAATTTGCAGGGAGGAATTTATGCGATTTTTTCTGTTGAAAAAAGGCAAAGGCTACCGTGAGTTGGGGGGGGGCGTGCCTTTCCCGAATCCGCCGCTGATTACCATGTAACACTGGGCCACGATGACCGATGTCGCATAAAACCAGGTAGAAGACCCGTGGCGGGCGTGGCATCCGTGATGGCTGTGAAATTGGGATGAAGTTGATGGACACACATCATTCATGCAATCTGCACAACGCGGCAAGCAACTGTTGTAGGCGTAGGTGCAGTAGTTCGTGGGGAGGGCAAAGGGGACGGGAGGTCGTCGCAAAACCATGGACGAAGATATAACTAGTTATATCTTCGTCCATGGCTCGGAATGGTCTTAAAATTTTCCTTAGGATTTGATCTAGAACGCAACGTTCTTACATTTTCGAAAAGTTAACTCTAGCTCTCGCAATTAACGATTAAAGGCGGAAAAAGCATGGTTTCTGGACCGCGGAACAGTGGCGTTATCTAGCGGATGAGAATCTTACTACAGGTCGCTGAGGATTCACCTTAAAACGCAACGCCGATCGCGTTCCCCAAACGAACTCTTTTAGCGGACCGAAACATCAACAATAACAGGATTGGAAATTTGAAATCATCTAAATGCATTTTAAATCGCAGAATACACGAACCATGGACACAATCCTCTGATATAAAACCCCAATATCTCATACAGAAAATTTCGTTGAAGTCTGATCCAAATTAGTAACGTAATTACATTCCCAAAAATGCTTAACCTCAATCTTGGCCAAAAACTCCCGCCACAAAGAAAAAGCGACAAATTGGGAGGACACCGGATTGGTGGAATCACATGGGTCAATCGGTCCTCGAGGACCCGTTCTCGATACTGAAACCAAGCGATCCCCCGAGCGGACCCCCGAACCATGCCGTTCCTATAAGAAAAGCATTATTGACCTTGTAGAAACGATTTCAATAGAGCATGACACTCATGCTCTAAAACTAGGTAAGCAGCAGCAATTGCCGTTTATAGACCTCTAATTCCAAACATACTCTGGTTCAAATAATAATTTTTCCTTAGGCGCATTCTTCTATCGGAATTTCGGCTATGATTCCAATCAATTAATGCGGTTTTTCGGCGATTATGAATTCTGCATCCTCGCAAATACTGAGTAACGCATATATCTACATCCGGTTCCACAAAGAAAAAAATATCAGAATAATAACATCACTGATAAAAATAAATAGTTAAAAAAGTACAAAACAAATTATTTGCTAAATTAATCTATAATTTTGCTAAATTAACAACTCAAATGCTAAATCAGCAATTCATTTTGTTAAACTTAACAACTAATTTGCCCAACCAGCAAATCAAATAGTAAAAATACCAATTTTCATGCTGGAATAACAAATTAGTAAGTAAAATCAGCAATTTATTTTGCTGATATAACAAGCTGAATTGTTAGATCAACTAATTTTGTTAAGTTCTGTATTTTCTTTACTATTTAAAATTGCTAAATTGGCAATGTCTATTTTGTTGAAAGAACACCATTATGTGGTTGATTGAACAACTATTTTTGTAAACTCAACAAATAAATTGTTAACTTAACAGAAAACCCTGGTTGATTTAGCAACTTTCAATTTTTGTTAAATCAGCAAATTTTGAATTTTTGCTTTAACAATTGATTTTTTTCAGTACATCGGATTTTTTTTTTCATGCATTTGTAGGTTAAAATCTCCCGAATTTTTATGAATTCCAAAACAATAACAATAACATTAGGAATTGACATTATGGATGTTGGATTCCAACCATCAACAAAAGCATCGTTGAATCTGTAATACTTTGTTGATTACGGTAGTTTCCGTCGTGGAAGGAACAAGGCATAGTAATAATAAGCATTTTCGGATAGAATTCATATTCGCAAAAAGGTCGCATTAATATACGGATTCAGTGGCTGCAAGAGTCAGAGGGAAAACATTTTTAAAGTGTGCTAAAAAAATGCAGATCGACGTGGCTGACCAATCTCCACATCGGAACCGAGCTCTTGAGGTGAATTGCTTTGTTTTCCTCCGATTCTTTCTTCCATTAGATCGAACATTTTTTCTTCAATGACCTTCGCAGGTTGTAAAATAAAATAAACAATAGGGAATCCCCTACGAATGCTTTCTCACATCAAAGTCTGAAGGGTACCCCCAGACCCTCGTTTAATATGTTGGGGGACCCCCCCCCCGCCCTCGACCCCCCTTTGATATTCTGAGGGATACCCCCAGAGCCAGATCCCCCTTTGATATTTTTAACCAAATCCAAAGATCTTTTTTTGAAATAGTTAATTTGTTTTTTTTTTACCCATTTTGATTTCAATGGAAATCATTTTTCATCCATAACTAACCTAAAAATTAAAATTTCAAAAAAACAGAAGAAAAGCCCCTCTGGGGAATGTTTAAAGCAGCATCTCTGCAAAATTTGGATGCATATGGATCAATAGTTCAAAAGTTATGCTGCACGGAAAAAAAACTACGGTGAAAATAACCATACGGATACCTGATTTTGGCACCTGCTAGATGTTATGGTAATGTTAACCAGAAGTATACTATGTTTTGACTAGGTACTAGGTGATGTCACCTGATTGCATGTCGAATTTACTCAAAGTATCGGTAAATGTACCATACTTCTGGTCAAGTTTACCATAACATCTAGCAGGTGCCAAAATCAGATATCCGTATGGTTATTTTCACTAATCTTTTTTTTCCGTGTGGGTTTCACATTTTATTGCTACAGACAGACAGATGCCACAGAAAGTTTGTGCATTTACACCTTCAAGCCACATATGGTTAAATAATATCGAGACTTCATGGATGAATATTCTTTAGGATGGTATTAGGCATAATGAGAGTCAATTATTTTGTAATTATCATATACTTTACTTAGTCGTACTGGGCCAGTCGTTTTCGAAACAAAATACATTGAAAATCTCAGCGCCATTGCAATATTTTCTTTGTCTCCAACTTTGTTAGTAGTGAGACAGTAAAAAAGCAAAACACAAAAAAACAAAATGGACCCAAAATTATCCACTTTTTGGTTACCTGTGCGCTGTTTTACTACGGAGTTACACGGCATTCGACGCGGCGGTGCACTGCAGCCACTGCAGGTGCAATATTTTTCGAGGAGACGCAGAAGTGGGGTTCGCTCGCTAGGAAAAATCTGGCCCGGAGGACCAAACCATTCCGATGCTTAAGTGCATTGCTCACCGTCGCGTCCCCGTCGGACGTGATGTCTAAAGAGCGCACCTGTCTTCGGATTAAGCGTCGGTCTTCACGGTGCGGTGCAGTGTGTGGGTGTATGAATGGTGGAGGAGGCTACCTGCTAACGCTCCTGCCATTCGTGAGCTTGGAAGTTCGAGCCTCAGCTCAGCTGCTCAGCTCGCATTCCAGGCAACTCGCCGTTTTTGACTCACCAAGTCACTACTACAACAGTCCGACCGTCCATCCATTTTGGTCCTTCTGTTCTACTGATCCGCTTATACTCTGTCTTTCCGAAATCCCCCCCTACCCCCCTCCTAGAGGTTCCCACCCCCACCCCCATCCTACAACCCCACCACACCTGTTGTCCGAGTGATCTGCCCCATACACTCACCTTGTCGGTCACGACGCGCGTTGCTCCACGCTGCTCCCCCCCCCCCCCCAATCGCTCTTCTCGCGGACGCCGAACGATGTTGCTTTGCCATGCCGCACGCTTGCCCGTCGGTCTCCGCTCAGTTTGAACGAGCGTGGTTTTGTGATCGGTCGATTCTGCGGTGCTTTTTGATACCGGTGATTTTTTCATAACTTGCGTTTTTTTTGTTTGTTTTGTTTTTCTTGTTTTTTTCGGTCGCACGGAGCGTGCATGTGTTTCTTTGTGAATGAGTGTCCTGTAATCTCTGACACGTAGGATAGAGTGACTTCTTTTTGAATTTCGTAAATGGTAAGTGCGCCCGAATGATCGATTCTTCGGCTGTTTTTCTTCTTCTTTTATTTTGTTATAAGAGACTTTTACGTTTAAGGGAAAACAAATAAATAAATAAATAAATAAATCAAAATGAAAACGTGAATCAAAATAGTTCATCAAACAAACGGTTTTATACTCTGAAGCACAATGATTCAGAGACCGTTTGCAAAGTTCGAATCGGACTGCGATCGTGCATTCGTGCCGTAATTGAGTACGAAATACACGCGGAGAAATCGACTTCAGTTCGTATGGAACGCCGCGAAGTTTTCGGTTGGGAGTACCGAACTTCGGTTAGGAGTATCAAAGTTTTCAGTGGACACGGACTTTGGGCAATAGTATTACAGTCATACCCACGGGTTCCAGCTCTTTATTCACAACCGAAGACTTTGGTTACTGCAAACGCAACTTTGGCGTTCCATGTGAGCTAAAGTCCATTTCAGATAACCTATTTTTTTTTTCTCGCTGTACGCTTATGGGTGGTATTATTATTCAAGTTGGTATATCGGTAGATACCCTTACATCTCTACGAAAAATCTTCCATGTCTGTTCAGCTGTCTAGCTGCACGACGTAGAGATAAAAGGGTCTCCATCGGAATACCTAATCGAAAGGTAAACACCGCTCATAAGCTTATAACGTATTATCAAACGCAAAAGTTTTGGCAGTCAAAAATTCGAGATAAGAGACGTGACATCGTGTAATATAATCAAAGCAACATTCTGTGCCCCTTGACGCCCCCTGTGCATTCTTGACCGTCAAAACTTCGGCGTTTGCTGGTACTTCATCACGACTCAATACATATACGACTACGAACCGAACAATCCGAATCAGCCCCCTGGATAAAACCATGAACATAATCATGAACCGTTGGATACAGAGCACCAGTGTTGCCAATTGAGGTACAAATTATTCGACATTTATGATGAGTTAAATAGAAAATTCGGATAATTTCTGGCACACAATATGACAACACTGCTCAGCAGTCAAACTTAATGAATACCGAAAGGTACTAATTTAACAGGATATGCTCAAGACAAGAAAAGCGGATGCAATGGAAAAAGTTGAGATTGGCATCAGATAAAGGATCCAGCAATTCCTAATTTCCTCTGCTACACCCATTCAAACACATATGTGTAGAAAAGGATAGAATGATAGTCCGGCCACCGCGAAATTTTAGCCCCTATCTAGTATCTCTATCTTTTTCTAACACATGTGTTTGAATGAGAGGAGCAAGAGAAACATACATTCGTAGATCCACCTTTAATTGGAGGTTGCTATCTGAGCACCAAAACGCTCCACAGCATCTCCGATGCATCTCTTATGGTACGAAACCAAAGGAATAGCGCTATCCCCCCCCCCCTCCCGCCATCTATTAAAAGTAGATCCTCACATTTATTGCAAAATACTTTTGCTTTTGCATCTTTTTTGTCCCCATTTTGCTGTACTCATATACATGAAGAGAGGCGCTGAAAGAATGTATTGTTAAACTAAGACATTCTCTATAAAATTGTCTTCTTTGCCCGACCGAGAAAACGAATGCGCGCACTTGCTGAATTTTTCCTTCTCGCGAAAGTCTACCGCTATCCCTAGGAAATAGTTCTCAAAACTTTCGCAGATAAGACGCGCAACAATTTTCCGTGGAAAAAAGGAATGTTCGCAGGTGCTTGTACAAACCGGTGGAAGTTTTTCAGGATTTAGATTTCCGCGATTGCTTTTTTTTTTTTGACGCCGTAATCTTTCTAAAGAAAAACCGCAGTCAAAATAAAAGAATAAATTACAAATTTCTTCACTCTTTGCCTCTCCATATATTCTTAACGTGGTTGATTCAGCCCAACGGCGATGATAAGAAGAATTCTTTCGATCTTTTTTCGCACATTGTATTTACATCAAGCCTTGTTGCTATAACCATTAACCAGGGCCGCCACTGCCATGCCGTTTCACTATATTTACAGTGGCGTAGCGTGCAATTTGGCAACGTTGCAGTGTGTCCATATAAGCCCGTATAAAAGGTCGAATGCGAAGGTGTTCACCGAACACCTAACAGTTCGATCTTTTCCACGGGTTTAAATGGACGAACTGCAATGTTGCCAAATTGCACGCTACGCCACTGTATATTTATTATAAGTAATATACATCCAATTTCGCTCAATATAAAGAGTTGGAATTGGAATTCCCGTAAAATTTGGCAACATTGGCTGTAGCCAGTGGTGGAGCGTGCAATTTGGCAACGTTGCAGTTTGTCCATTAATACTCATGAAAAATATCGAACTATTGGGTGAATAGTGAGCACCTTCGCATTCGACTTTTTACATGGGTTCAAATGGACACATTACAACGTTGCTAAATAATTGCATGCTACCTGTAACATGCAACCTTCATCTTACCAAGCTCTTTTATAACGTAGATTCCCAAGTCCTATAAAAATACCTAAATTCCCTCCCTTCCACCCTCCAATGTATCTATCTACGTAAATTCCTAATACTTATTCTTATTTCTTTCTTTTATAACCAATGAAGTGTGCTACATAAGTTCTTAATAAAAACACGGCGTTTTCAGAAATTCATCACCTTTGAGACGAGTGTATAGATTCTAGAACGCTGGATTTTACCTCAGAATCAATCATTCGGGGAGTATGACTCTGAAAGTCGATGATTTTTCATAAACTGATCTATTCCACAGTCGTTAAACTGAATGGTCCCATAAAATGTTCAAAATATCCCTTCGTTTTTGCATACTTAAAATGTACATTCTCAGAAAAAAAGAGAGAAAAATATTGTAAATATGACAGGCTTGCACAAGGCACTATAGACACTAGAACACAATTGGCTTGTGCTTTGCGTATTGCATACCCAGTTCGAGGATCTTTGTCCCCGTGACAAACCACCACTCTCTTTCAGAACCGCGTGTGTTGCGTTTTCGGCGTCTTTTTTGGAGGCAGTTTTTTTCCTCAAAAATCTCAAATTTAAAAAACTTACAGAAAATAAAAACAAGGCTTTTCTTTTGTAAGAATGACAAGATGTTTCCGTTCTGTTTGTTTGCTTGTCCACCCCCTCCCCCCAATCTGCGATTTTTAAACAAAAAAATTGACCCCGAGAAAAACGCTGAGTACCTACCCATTTCATAACACAGTGAGTCGCGTGAAGTCCGGCCATTTTTGAAGCGTCAGGAGAGTTAACAATGTAAACTTTCAGAGCTGCCGTTTGGCGCATAATTAATCGTATTTTTTCAATTCACAGATGATCCACCGGTTGAGAAAAGGTTATACAGCTCAATTCAATGTATGACTGAAATGCACGAAAACACTCTGATCTGTAATCTTTTCTCAATCGGTGGAAATTCCGTTGATTAATTAAAATAACCGCAAGTTTTTTAAAGTCATCGACTACTCCACCGGTTGAGAAGAGATTACTACAAGCAGAAGCGAGCATTTTAGTGCATTGCAGCCATACACTGACATGAACTGTGTAATATTTTATCAAACGGTGGAATCATCGGTGAATGGGGCTCTTGCAAACTTTTGCCGTGAGCAAATGAATAGTCCAATCTGACGTAAAAACCAGCAAAAATCAGGAAAATCACGTTAAGAAAGTCTAAAATTCAGTCAAATAAACTCACACATAACTGCTGTAACGGCAGGGTTCGTTCAACGCAGGTACCTATCATGGGAGATTCCTGTCTAATATGTCACTTTTTCTACGGAAATACAGAAAATAAGTCTCAAATTAGATAGGAATCTCTCATTATACCTGCATCTCTCCGCCATTAAACCGAATTCTGAGAGTAAATTTTGTGATTTTTTAGAACTCTCGTCGTCATTTTTACAGGTTTTCATGCACGAATCAACTCTTCAATTCCATATAACAAAAGTTTGCAAGAGCCCCATTGAAAAAGATGCTATTAATTTAACGCAAAACGACAGTTCTGTAAACTTTCCACCGAGAATGTTAAGTTTGAGTATTATTTAACATTTCAACTATATTAGAACGTCCGAGTCAAAGCGCGTTACGTGGAATCTGGCAACGCCTCATTACGTCCATTTAAATCAACGCAAAATATCGATTCCAGGAACAGCACTGTGCACCCCTCGGCCCTCATATTTCAATATTTTTCGTTACTTTCAATGCAACGTTGCACAAATTGCACGCACTGCTAAGGAGTCAAATCGAAAGCAACAAAAACAACAATCTTTACCAGTAGTTGTAGGACGAAGTAAGATAGATACTTAATTAAAATTTTTGAAGTGATGGGTGTAGTGTGTTCTTACTGTGACGTCACTGTTTTTAACGACTCTTGGAAGACGTTAAGGAGTTTCGGTCTTTCCGGCTTCGCCGTACCGCGAGAGTTATGCGTGCGTATGATTTGTTCGTAAAAAGTCATGAGACTTCGGATAAAGTGGGGGTACTCTCTCCATCTCTGTTTTGAAATCAGAATAAGTGGAAATAAGGTGATACTCTTTTTTCTCCTTTAATATATGCACCTTGAAATTGTGATTAGATTTTCTCCTTGAGAGAGACGTCATTGTTTGTACGAGTGTGCACGAGAGGAGAGTAAATAGTGAACCGGTTCTTAAATTTGAATATTTAATGGATCCTTGCAAACCTGCGAAACAATCGAAAAAAACAAATCTACTTCAAAGCTTGTTGTCGCTCAAAATATTTGTAATAAAATCTTGACCCAAAACTTAGGACTAAGGACGATGGATAAACAAGAACTGCCCATTAACAAAAAAAGGAAAGAAACACTTTGATAGCGCTGCCAAAACCTTTGGTAGAAAAATGACCCAGCTAAAGACTTTAGTAGAGCTAGCCAAAGGTTTTGTACGCTTAAAAAAACTATAGACATTTTTCTGGGTGAATCAAATATTCGGTCGACACACTAAAGTCTTTTGCTGGTCATTTTTCTACCAAAGGTTTTTCCAGCGCTGTACCAATTAATATTTCCGTTCTCTGTGTTTTTTCTCTCCCTGTTTGCGCGTCAAAATCAGACAGTTGAATTTCTATAGAAATAATCTAGAAAAATAATGTGAAATAAATATAGCACAGCTAACTACACTGAAAAAACAAAGTTTAAGTGGAGCCGAAGTAGCCTTAAAAAATAGCTTCGCGGAGCAAAATTTCTAGTTTTACTTAATCAAGTTGCAGTTGAACCGAAGCTCTATACTTCCGGTATAGAGTAACAGCCTCTCTCCTTAAACGGATAAACGGATCGTGAAGAATGTCTATGAGACTATGAGTGTTGCTATTGGTACCTACACAATTAATTGTAAAACTTGGCTGTTGATATGGTAACCATCGTTAAAGGGCCCGGTACTTAAATTCTATTCATGAATGGTTTGATAAAACGAGGCACTTTAACTATGGTTACTATAGCAACAGCCAAGTTTTACAATTAAGAGACCAATAGCGTAACAATCACTCGTAGACAGTCGTAAATGGTCGGTTCTCTGGACATGCTCTTCGTGGCTTTTGTACGTTGGGTAGATAGAGATTATTCTCGGGCAATTTTGAACAGAGTAAGAAGGTTATTATGTACGAGTTACATAGCGTGCAATTTGGCAGCGTCATATTGTGTCCATTTAAAACCCTATAAAAGGTCGAATGCGAAGGTACCCGTTAGTTCGATATTTTTCATATGTTTAAATGGACTAACTGCAACGTTGTACAATTGCATGCTATACACACCACTGTTATGTACATCGGCAGCTTCGTAATTTTTTGACGGTTGCTATTCGCCACCAACTATTGAAATCGGTTGCGAATCATCGTCATAATCCATCGAGGCAATTTTGACCGCACATATTCAGTAAATGCGAGTTGGAAATAGTTACGTGTCACTTTATCTAACTCCGTCTCATTGAATGAACGGCCCCAAACTGCCTCGAATGATTACGACTTTGAATCGTCCCGATTTCAATGATTGGTGGCTCGAAATTTCGAAGAAAAAACAATTGCGAAGGTATACTAATGCATAATACCCCCGTTATTCCATTCAAATTATCCTAAAATAACAACAGTTCAGAAAAGCTGCGACTGGCATAGAGTGTTCATCTGTAGTAGAGTTGGACAAATATTATTCGACAAATTATTTGTCTAGTTTGGCAACGCAATAAAATCAGATTATTCGACAAATTATTTGTCTAGTTTGGCAACGCAATAAAAATTAGATTATTCGACAAATTTGGTCAATTGACCATATCTCCTCACACGCAATGCTGTCACATTTAAAACACCAACTCTGTTGCCTGACTGATTTCAATATTTCTGATTATTCGGTTGCCCAAATGTGATCTGTAGGTGGAAAACTCCGTTCGTCTTTTATATGTCTATGCAAGACAACAACTTTCTACGTCACTAAATTCACAAGTTCAAGAGCTTTTATTGAATCAATGGGGCTGTTGCACACATTCACTATAAGCGATTCAATTGTCGAATAAGGTGTAAAAACCTCGAAAAATAACGATGAAAGCACTAAAAACTTCTGACATTCACTCCTAAACTCAATAAACGCTTCTATTTGCGCGAGCGTAATGGTGGTTGAAGACAGAAATAATGGGAGATTCCTATCTTAATTTCGTCACTCTCTCTACGCTGACGAGGATGATTCACAGATAAATTTAGTCACCAGAGTAGTGATCCACATCGGATGAATGGTGACACCTAGTGACACTGATGTCACATGAAAGTCGTCTCTTATTGGTCACTTCTTGGTGGAGTTACAGTATTGTTAGATGGGAATCTTTCATTATTACTGCCCTCAGCCACCATTAGGCTCGCGCAAATAAAAGCGTTTATTGAGTTTTAGGAGTGGATTTTGGAAGTTTTTAGAGCTGCCACCTTTATTTGTGGAGGTTTTTACACCAGAATCGACTATTAAATCGCTGTTAGTAACAGTGTGCAACAGCCCCATTAGTGAATTTCGGAAATTGTCGGTGCCACCATTACTTATTTTCGCTGCTTTTTACCCCAGAAATTATAGTTTATTACCATCGATCTATAACTTCAGAGTGGTAAATCAACGAACGTTCCGCTGGTTCACTGTTGTCACCTAGGGCGCCGCCGCGCCATCTTGCCGTAAAAATCGATTTTAAGGTTAAATTTTGTAGATCGTTTCCGGTCGTTTCGTAAACAAACTCGGGCATCGCCGGAAACGACCTACAAAATTTAACCACAAACCTTGGAATCTGCCATCCAAATTCCGCTTTTACCCGGGATCCCTTCTACCCTGTGTGGCACAAGGTGGACCAATCCGCTGCCACTCTAAAGTTACGGCTCGTTGTTTATTACTTCACCCGTCTGTAGCAAAAGCTTGCAACAACGTAATTCTGAAGAAAATAAGAAAAAAATAAGTGTACGGCCAGTTCTGGAGCTAATTGTACCACGTTTCTCGGTTGTATTGCGTCACTTAAAAAAAATGGAAGAAAAATGACGCAAACAAGCTTTTTCCTACAATGTTCTTCCGATATGCATAGGAGCCTGCACACGGATTTGAATGGTGGAAACTCGACAACACTGTTTACGAAGGACCCTCGTAGGTAGGTATAGGTGACAGGGTGTCACTGGCGCTATTCATTCCAGGCCGGAAGAAATTGGCTCCGATACGATGCGATCACATTATTAGGCGTCTTTTAATGTCTTTAATGTTTTTAATTGCCTCGGTGGGAAGTAAGATCAGAGACCAGAGACCACGCACGAGACAGTCGGACGCCGCAGATCGCACAGTCGGTAAAAATGACCGATTTGGCTGAATTCTAGCTGGAAATGTATACACTGAGAGTCTACAATTAGGGTAGCTTCATAATAATGATAAAAGCAATTATGGAGTCGAGTGCAGTGGGCTCTTGCAAACTTTTGCTGGGAACAAATGAATATTCCGATCAGTCCAATCTGATATAAAAACCATCGAAAATCACAAAAATCACACTAAGAAAGTCTAAAATTCAGTAATAAACTCACATAACTGCCATAATGACAAGTTCGTAATGGCGCTTCAATGCAGGTATCATGGGAGATTCCTGTCTAACATGTCACTTTCTCTGAGTAAACACATACACATAGATAAGTCTCAATGTAGATAAGAATCTACAATGATACCTGCGTCTCTCCGCCATTAAGCCCGATTCTGAGAGTGAACTTCGTGATTTTTTACACAAATAGCCCGAAAATTCAACAACATGAGAAAAGAATAAAACAGGATCAAAGCTAAAACAATTAAATTAAAATAAAATAAAATAACCGTGGGACGTTTCGAGGCTCAAGCGGCACTCTATTTATTTTAAATAAATTTAATTTTATTTTAATTTAATTGTTTTAGCTTTGATCCTGTTTTATTCTTTTCTCATGATGTGATTTTTTAGTGTACTCATCGTAATTTTTACAGGTTTTTATGCAAGAATCAACTCTTCAATCCCATATAGCAAAAGTTTGCAAGAGCCCCATTGCGCGCTACACCATTGATGATAAGTATATTTACGATTATATAAATTTGCCGATTTTTTTGGCCGACTAATCCAAGAATGTCTGCCCACTGCGAAGCGGCCCCGCGCGGAAGGAAGTAAGCGAGCCAGATGATGAGTCCAACCCCTCCTCGCTCTCTTGCTCCATGACATGAGCACTTAACACAAATCGAGCCGCGAAGAAGAAGAAAAAGTTTGCATATGAACTATGACTAGTCTCGATATACTGATTGCGCGCAGGCATTGCTCGCAGATCTGATTTGCACTCGACACCAATGATCGATGGGGGGGGGGGACTCTTTGCACACTTTTGCTATGGATGAATTGAAGTGTCGGCATTGGTGTAAAAACCAGCGGAAATAACAACGGGGGCACTATAATCAGAAATCCACTCGTTATTGACTGAATGAAAGAATTTGAAAGGCAGAGCATTATTTGCGATGAAATTCGGATACCACGCGGGGTCGCGGAAGGGGGGGGGGTCTTATCCAAAAAGGTTTATTTTTTTATTTTCTATTTTACTTTATTTTCTTTTCATTTATCAGTCTATCGATGACACGCACTTCTGCACCGCTCCCTACCCTGAGCTAGTTGTTTAATTTTCACATAGAGGGCGCTGTGCTATGTTAAGCTTTCTATCCCAAAGTGTGACAGCAAAGAAAAATGGATGGAAATGTATTTGGAAAAATACAATTGTATACAAAAATACAAATTTGTAGGCAATCTGTTTCTGGTTTGCTTGCCTCGTTTGTTTAACCTTACATCAAAAATTGAAAATTAGATTTCTGGACACAGAAATCGATATAATTGTTTATTTTGGAAGGATTTGCACGATTAAAAAAAAAAAAAAAAAAAAAAAAAAAAAAAAAAAAAAACTGACGCATAAAAAACACAAACACAAATTTCTCACTTGGATTGTTGAATTAGAATTTCGTGTCCAGAGAGAGACTTGATAGACTCTAAAAGACTTGATCTTTCATTTAAAACCTACATTTCCATATCGAATGAATTAATTACAATTTTTGATTTAAGGTTAGAAAAAATAAGGCGAACAAACCAGAATCAAATCGTTCATGCTGTCTCACTTTGGGATACAAGCTATAACACGTATAAAAAAAGTAAAGTGTAAAGCTATACATGTAAAGTTCCTTTACATGTATAGCGCGCTGGTATGGTTGTAATATGTAGTTCAGGAATGTTCGCTTGATTTAAGATCGTAGACGGGTATTGTAAGCATTACCGAAAGGTTGAAAGCCCGAATGGTGCAAATTAACGTGAGCTTGTGGATAACGAGCAAAATCAAAAGTATGCAACAGACCCATTGAAAGCTTTCTTGGCCTATGCGCGCTAAATGAGACAACCTTCGGTTTTTTGTTTTTGTTTTTTGTTTTGCTTCTCTGATTTTCTAAAAAGTTCGAGGTATGTCAAATCCTGGGGGAGGGGGAGGATTGCCCCCTTTGTCCACTTACTCTCTGCCCTTAAATGATGGCCATAAACTTAGGCATCAACGCAATGCAGATTTAGGAGTAAACTTTTGAGCAACGAAGGCAGATGAACCGCTGCGCAGTGCACATGTTTGTCCTGTCCTATGATGGAGATGGGCGCTTCATAATTCTTGAGCCACGCAGCTCAGTAATCACGCTCCCTGCGTTGGTGCTAGGTTAGGTATGCAAGGTCTCCATTCGTTTGTTGTTCGCGGTCAACTCAACGCAGCCCATTGAGTTGAGTTTACACGGTCAAACTGAGACTCTCACGCTGATGAAATCAACCGTTTTGAAACAGCTTGTTTCTCAATTTTTATACTTTTATTCAACAACTCCAGATGCGCTTCTTATAATGATGAATGCCAAAGCTGAGGTCAACTCGGATTGTTTTTTGTTTTTTGTTTTTTATTTAAACCGTCGAATGCAAGTGAAAGCTCAGCTGTGAGAGCAAAATTAGCCCTGCATCAAAAATAATCTTTTTTCAATGGGGCTCTTGCTAACTTTTGCTGCACCTACGCTGTTGAATAGTTAATTCGTGCGTAAAAACCAGTGGCGGCTCCTGAATTGCGATATATCGAACTCCATTTAAAACTATAGAAAAGTATCGATCGTCAGGGGGTGCAATTGAACCCTCGAGAAATCGATACTTTTCTATAGTTTTAAATGGAAAGGACATCGATATATCGCATTTTACGAGCCGCTACCAGTAGAAACCAACGGGAATGAAATGTCGACGAGTGTACTAAGAATCGCGAAATTCACTCATCGGCTCACAAAATTACTTTGAAGTTGAAGACATTGAGGTGAATCTATATACGAGGTGTGATCAAAAAGAAATCGAACTTTTTCCACTGTGTGCAGAGAAAAGATCCGATCAACGTTTTCTTGGTCTCATCTGATAGCTAATAATCTGATAAACACGCTGGTTTTCACGGATTTGAATTATCTTGATTAGTATCGAAACGGCTTTTATGTAAAGCAGGTGTTGTCTAGTGCGATCTGCGATTGCAAAATGCGCGTCTTTTTAGAGCAACGTTATAACATTACATTTTTGTTTAAACTCGGTAAAAACATTACCAAAACTTTTCAGATGTTAAAGCAAGTTTAAAAAGATCTTTGTTTTAGTCGTACGCAATGTTACGAGTGGTTTACAAGGTTTAAAAACGGACAAGAATCTGTAGAAGATGATGATCATGGGCAAAGATCCACGAAATCCACGGACGAGAATCACGTTGATCAAATTCGTGAAAAAATTCGGGCAAACGGTCGTTTAACAGTGCGAGAGCTTTCAGATGAGGTCGGTGTTTCCTTTGGCTCCGTGCAGTCAACCATGTTAATGTGCCATTTAATCCTATGCAAAAGTATCGATATCATGGGGGTGCGATTTTTTACTAAGGTTTAAATGGAGGAATTAAGTTGTTGCCACATTGCACGAACCACCACTATAAGTGGTGGAAAGCTGCAAGCATAAAATTCTTGCGGACGTGATTTGACCTAAGGCCTTACGTTCAACATATTTCTTTGTTTGATGTTTACATTGAATTTTCCAAGACATATTACTGTTTATTTTGTGAATAAGTCAGCATGCCTATCCTCGTTAGATCAGATGTAAACATACCAACCGATCGATTTGCAGTGCACGATGAGCTCCGATGGAAACAACAAGGCCCATTCTCACGAAGGTCAGCGGAAAACAACCCTTTGAAATATTGAATTGGACAGAGAGTTTCATAGTATCTTTCTTCTATCGGCGTAGGTTTCTTTTTCAACATCTAATTTGTGAGGTAACCAACCGCGTATATTGGTGGCCACCCACAGTGTAGTTTGTTTCGCGAATTTTCGATAAGTGTATAAAGTAGCGAGGATCGTTCAAAAGAAGAGTGATTTTCTGAGGTAATGATTGGATTTTGAAAATGTTTGATATGCACATCTTTATTTTCGTGGAACTTTTACGTTCCAATCAATGCGCCAATTTTTTTTTTTTTTTTTTTTTTTTTTTTTTTTTTATAGGAAAAGTAAGCATCAAACCAACTTATAAATCGTAAAAGATACGTAAAAACATACAATTACTCAACCACTGGTCTCAACTCTTTTTTTTTTCTTTGAACAACCAATAATAAACGAAGGCAACAAATGGCACTAATTAGGCCTTTAATCGCTGACAAGACACAGGGCTCTCAAAACGTCCCCTCTGCTCTTCCGGGGCACCGCCAACGTTATTCCAAATAGGAAAACAGACTTACGAGCAGACCTGTCGTTTTGGTGGGCTTTTATTCGCTGACAAGGCGCAGGGCTCTCAAAACGTCCCCTCTGCTCTTCCGGGGCACCGCCTATGTAAATTTAAATGGGGAAATAGACTTACGAGCAGACCTGTCGTTTTGGTGGGCTTTTATTCGCTGACAAGGCGCAGGGCTCCTAAAACGTCCCCTCTGCTCTTCCGGGGCACCGCCAATGTTATTTCAAATAGGAAAACAGACTTACGAGCAGACCTGTCGTTTTGGTGGGCTTTTAATCGCTGACAAGGCGCAAGGCTCTCAAAACGGCCCCTCTGCTCTTCCGGGGCACCGCCAATGTTATTTCAAATGGGAAAACAGACTTACGAGCAGACCTGTCGTTTTGGTGGGCTTTTAAGCGCTGACAAGGCGCAGGGCGCTGAAAACGTCCCCACTTCTCTTTCGGAACTAGGTATAGTCCTTTAGCTCATAAAAATCAACACTTAGCAGAGTCTTTTCCGAAATAGAGATTTACCGGAGATGAAGAACAATACTCAATTTCCTCGATAGAGCGCGTGGAAACCGGGTTAGAAGAAACACTGGGGTCGGTTATTCTAATTGCCATTACATGAACAGGTTAGCCTACCGCGCGCGTTCTGATGCAATCGCTAGCTCTTGTATTTGAACTTCTTTCATTTTACTCGAGATTTCAGTTTTACGATTTAATGCTTGAATCGCCTTGGCTGGCTTCGTTCCAAAAGCGTGCATTGCCCAATGCCTAACAAGCCCACAGAGAGGCTATACACCATACGTATCAACAACCAAGCTTGATCAACGTTGAATGTCAGTCCAGAGATGGTTTAAGTGTTTCATCGTTCAAAACTTAAGATAATAACAATCAATTATCAAAAAATGAAAAATGTCTTTAATAATGTCTTATAAATGTCTTTAATAATGCTTAATGTCTTCATTGCCGTAGCCTAAAATGTGTCTTACTCTCTCTTTGCCCATTAAAATGCATGTGTTCGAAAAGGACAGAAACAGGGACTGAAGTCGCGTGAAAACCCCTCTATACCTCCATCCTTTTCTAACACATGATTTGAATGATAAATTGCAACTCATTTTAGTATTCCCACAGTTTCCTGCCGAGGAGAACATAAAATTCAGATCTGACCACGGCTTGAATCCTACTGCCAATCCCTGCTTGCAGGAGTAGTTAAGTGGTTTATTGAATATTATTCTTATACTCTTTTTCTGTTCTGTAAAATATAGCTGCCCTGAACAGTGTTTATGTCTCCAAAAAAACTGTGAAACTGTTATAATACAGCAACAGAGGCGAACGAACTCAACTCGCAACAAATTGACGGCCCGTGTGACGTGTGTGTCCCTTCTGTATATAAAGTTCATTCACGCCATCATCATTTATTCAATAATCACATGTTTAACTATCACTCAGCTGCGTACAATTCGAAAGCAAAATAGGAAATGGATATATAGAAAAAATTGAAGGAAGTGTGCCTTTTTTTTCAAATGTGATCAATCCTTCAAAAAGCGAGTGAGATTTAAGGATTTTACGTTCTGCAGACATTTGCGCTACCTAAGACTTTGAGCGCTACTATTAGTTGAACAGGATAAAAGGTCTCAAAAGCTTCATTAAAAGTGCGGAATTGCAACCGTACGCTCTGAAAATTAATATGATAGCCCTCTAAGAGCTATTTCCATTCACTTTTCCTCTTTAGAAGTGAATTTTTTCAAAAAACTTAGCGTTTAGATGAGTTTGAGGTTATGTTCTAGGAAAGCTAGATTCAAGAGGAATTAATGAAAATTCGCTTCAAAAGCTATCAAATTCAATGTCAGCGTTCAAAATTGAGGCAAACTAACAAAATTTTCTAAGATTTTCGAGAGAAAATTTTTAAAGTTCATGTTTGTTTTGGTAGCGCAAATGTCTGCAGAACCACTCACTTGAGATTTAAATATGCTCCTTAACCTAATCATAGACGAACACATTTTTCGGTTCTCGAATCTCGACCGTTAACTATGTTCATGAAGTTAACCGGTAGATCCCCGAATATTCACTCACATAACTAACGGCATAAATACAGTCGCTGATGGCTCGTAGATACTTAATCCTTAATCCTTAATAATCACCAACTATGGTTCATTCATACGTATATATATATATATATATATATATATATACGAGCGATTATTGTGGTCGTTTAAGATGCGGTATACCTACCCACGCGTGAAGTAATATGCGGGCTCATTGTGTCATCACGATACTCGGACCCAGCGGGAAAAAAATGAAAGAATGTCGTCATAATTCTGATTCTCTTATTGAAATAGCAGGCCTCAGCCATGCGCCCATGATCTCGCATAGATGAGCTCGCCAAGAATATGTATAAATACAGAGTGTTCCTGAAGTTCTCGACCTGGTTTCAGGAGATTTCGTCCTCGTTTTTGTCCATCTTATTTTTCATCCATCTTTTATCATCCACAGCTATTTTGTCCTTAAATTTTCGTTCTGTTCAAATGTTCTCCTGCTTTGTTTTTGTCCTTAAAATAACTGACCCGTCTATAATTATAGTCCAAAAACAAAAATGTAAATATTATATTTAGGTCCTTTTTTCTAAGGGTAAGTTTGGAAGATTTTCAAATTGAAAAGACAGAGAAACTGACAAAATTAAGGAATAGGTTAAACATTATGAGGCTGAGGCATAGAATTTGAATGTTTCTTTTGGTGGTGAAGTTTAGCTGAACTGAATGTATTACAGTGACACCTGTTTATAACGAAACCTCACGGGGCGGATACATTTTCCCGTTAATATCAGGTTTCCGCTATCGGCAGGTTTACCGGATGGAGTATAAAAAACTTGAAAACTTGAAAATTGAAAGGGCAACTGCCTCTTACCTTTATTTACCTTCGACACTTTGGAATTTAATTAAATCTTTAAAACTTATTAAATCATTAAGACTTTGAAACATTACAAATTATAATGTTTAAAAATTTGAACTGTTTAAGATTTGAAAAAAACGTCTAGTTTTAACTGTTGAGAGACAGAAGTTGCCCGTTTTTCTAATAATATTTTTGCTTTACCAATAAGGTCAAGCACTTTTGCATCATTTTTATCAAGGGCAAAGCTACTAAGGTCTCGAACTACAGTTAGAGCTTGACGATATGACCGGATAGTTGGCTCCAGTGGCGTCGCGTGCAATTTGGCAACAATGTATTCTATCCATTTAAACTCATGTAAAAGATCGAATGCGGGGGGTTCACAGTGCACACGGAAAATTGATATATTTCATGAGTTTAAATGAAGCAGTTGCATTGTTGCCAGATGGCGCGAGACGCCACTGGTTGGCTCCGAGGGGGTTCTTTTTCACATTCTCATCACTTGACTCTGCTTCGTTTTGGTTCTTTGCTGTCTGTTTTAGTACTCGGTAATGAACTCTTCGAGACTCGCGACTTCTTGACCAAATCTGAATATTATCATCAATGCTGACGTAATCTGCTGTATTTTCCGTTTAAAACGCCTTCAAAACCTTCCGTTTCCGCGTTGGACAGGTTTTGCTGTGAGCAGGCTGATTTACATTGATTTACCAAAGCAATTCCACGGGACCGGCAACATTTTCTGATAACATCGGGTTTCCGCTACCACGAGGTTCCGTTACAAACAGGTGCCACTGCATCTTCTTCTCATCAAAGTTAACCTAACGAACCCACCAAATAAATTCTTGAAAAATACAGTTGGTCTACTCTTTCTGATTCATCTAGTTCTACCTTCTTTGCCCGGGTCTCTAATTTGTCTTTTACAAAGCTCCGCTACGGTTATACACGGAGAAAAATTTCTGGTTGAAATTGAGGATTAATGATGGGGTGAAAAGAAATTCCTTTTAAAATAAGAATTCTTGTTGATCCAACGATTTTCTCGTGATTTTTCTGAATCATCAAAACGTTCAATTTGACCATTGATAATAATTCTCGTTGAATCAATAAGAATTATTATTATTTTAACACTTAAGTGGTTGGCCAATTTTTTTAACGTTTTTTTTTTTTTTTTTTTTTTTTTTTTTTTTTTTTTTTTTTTTTTTTTTTTTTGGAGACTTGCTTCGCCCTAGCGGATTGTTTGGACACCACATACCCCTATGCAACCGGTATACCAATGATGTGGACGTTTTGTAACGTCCGCTAGCTCAATACGCGTGCAATCATAAATGAAGTTTATGAACAGCATTGACCGCTAATGGCAAAATCCATTTAGACGTTTATAAACGGATTTGACCACTTAAGTGTTAAAAGGAATTTCTTTTTACCCCAATTTCTTAATGAATTCCGTAATTTTAATCAGAAATTTTCTCCGTGTAACTTGTCGGTTATAGCAGTCGTCGGCCCGAAATTATTGAACACGCTATAAATATGTACATTTATATTGTATGGACGCGAGAAGCGCAGGTTCACATCACACGTCGCCTCTCAAAGATTTCAAAAGCTCTTTCTCGCGGGTCTGTCTCCCGCCGAAGTGGAGTAACGCGGAGGTGTGGGAAAGAAATTCCGCATCCAAACAGACGCAGATCAGGTGGAGCCGCATCCAGGGGGGGGTGGTGGGGGGAGGGGGGGCGCACTCAAAGCACCGGGTACCTCACTTAAAACTCACTACTGACACAATCCTAGAGCACCGAGGAGCACGCAGGTGAGAACGGCGCTTCTAGTTTCGAGAGTCCGTGATTTCAGATAGTAGAGACGGTCCGAACTATAATAAAACACCGAGAAGTAAGCGCGATTTGGCGCTAAATCAGTGGCGGCTCGTGAAATGCGATATATCGATGACCACTCCATTTGAAACTATAGAAAAGTTTCGATTGTCAGGAGGTGCAATTGAACCCTGAGAAATCGATACTTTTCTATAGTTTTAAAAGGAGAGAACATTGATGTATCGCATTTCACGAGCCGCCACTGCGCTCAATGGATAAAATGGGGCTCTTGCAAACTTTTGCTGTAAGGAAATGAATGATCCATTCTGATGTAAAAACCGCAGCAAAAATCACGCAAATCACACTAAGAAAGTCTATAATTCAGTAATAAACTCACGCGAAACTCCTTAATCGGCAAGATCGTAATGGCGGTTCGACGCAGGTATCATAGGAGATTCCTGTCTAATTTGTCACTTTTTCTACGGAAACAAATAGAGATACGTCTCAAATTAGATAGGCATCTCCCTTGATACTTGCGTCGAACCGCCATTATGCCCGATTCTGAGAGTAAATGTCGTGTATTTCAGTGTGCTCATCGTCATTTGTACAGGTTTTCATGCAAGAATCAACTCTTCAATCCCCTGTAGCAGAAGTTCGCAAGAGCCCTATTATGGATTTTTCCGGACACAGATCGTTTGCTTTTACGTTCAAAAAATAAAACAAAACAAAAAACAAACAAAAAACAAAAATACCCTATAATAGATGTGTGCACTTCTCTGAAGGCCACTTTTTTAAAGCCAATTTCTTTAACTATCATAAAGAAATACGGCAAGTCGGCGACATTGCTCCTCTTCCTAAGCCAACGTCGTAATGGGGCACTAGGGCAGTTGCAAGGATCTGAAATTTGGTGTTTTTCATAAAGACAAGGACAGTACTTGATGAGCTGTGAACAACGCGGTACCTTTGGTTTTTTCCTAAGTGTCCCAGTTTTGAAGGTACACACATGTAGGTGTAAAGTTGTAAAAAATTGTGTGCGTAGTGACGTCAAAACACGGAATTCCCACTTAACCCCCTATTGCATTATTATTTTTTTTTTTTTTTTTTTTTTTTCATATTGGCACTACGGGGATGTACGTTTTGGGCGAATGGTAAGAAACAGGTAAAAAAAAACAGTATCTTTCGGGCGAGGCAAGAGGAGAATAATTCTGGGAACTCCTTCATTTCTTAGGGCGTTTTGGGCGAGAGAAAAATATCAGAAATTAGTAGGAAAAGTGAATGATGAGGCACTTTTGGGCGAGTGCGACTTTTGCTGCATGTGGCAACCTCGCCTTCTCGTAAAATGTCTCGTGTCCGCACGTGCCGCTCTTATCAGTGAAGGAGACTAATGATGAAGGCATGTTTATAATGTTTACGAATCTGATCAGACCATAGAATAAAGATAACTTCGAAATAGGAGCGTTTATTGAACTTTATATATAAAGATATATTATATATTATTGAACTTTAGTTTCTCATTTTTACTATTTTTTTTTTAAATGTATTCCAATTTTGACGCGGAGCTCTTTACACTCCAAATGAATGCACTCCATGGGAAGGGGGGTAAAAAGCTCTCTCACTCTACTTCCTTCATATGACGCAGAGTTTTAGAGCTTTTCGTCAACCAAGCCCAATTATCATCGATTATACATCAAATTTCAAAACTTCAAGCTACAATAATTGCTGGTGAGTAATACACACTTGTAAAACGCGTACTCGGCAACTTAATACTTCCGGTGATGCCAAACTTACAAAATTACCACAGTAAATACCTTGAACGTACTCGCCCAAAAGTCCCTTCGACATTGACTGAATTCCTCACTAAATTCAATTTTTAACTCGCCCAAAACGTCCACTCGAATCCCAGCTCCTCGCCCAAAAGTTATCTTTTTGTGTCGCCCAAAATATACTCTTTCTCTCGCCCAAAACGCCCGGTTTTCGCCCACACTCGCCCAAAGCGTCAACCCCCGGCACTACTAGAGCACTGGATCATTATCCCCCCCCCTCCACATCGGTCATATTGTTACCCATAGGTAACAACATGCAGAATGAATAGCACCACATTTCTTGATTTTTTAGAAATTTAAATACCCCGTGTTGCCTATGGGTAATGCCATGCAATAGAGGGTTAGAACAATGTATTTTGGGCCAAAATCTCATATCTGGAACTTGGAACTTAATATAAACTTAATGGAACTTAATTAGAAACCAAAGGCATATTTTTGTTCTCAGCTCATCAAGTATACTTTCATTTTCTTTACAAAAAAACTCAAAATTTCAGAACCTTGCAACTGCCCCATTCAGTGTCTGTATGGAAAGAAGGTGCGATGCAATGAACACATGACTAGTAAAATGAATGATTAGTTCCTTATCAGTGGGAGGGCAAGGATCCATGGCAACGGTTTTGTAAAACTTAACCTTAAAAAAATCTTCATCAAACAATGTCCGACAAAAAATTTATTGGTTCCTTTGCTTAGGTTTTTTAAATATTTGAACAACCAGCGACCGAACTAACCTCTTTATTACCATTTTAACCCTTTCATACCTGGTATATCTGAATAACATAGAATCATATGGAGAAATTAAAATAGGATATGCACAACTTTTTTTTATGAGAAAATTGCGCCCAGATCAGCTATGATAACCAAAAATTTGTCCCTGAACAAAACGTATTTTTAGGTTTGAAAGGGTTAAGTAGTTGACTTTAAAATTTTGGACATGATTAACTGCGGACAAATGAGCTTTGGCCAATGGACATACACTTTGACGTAGGCGTCTGTCAGGTTACGATGACAAAATCAATGGTTCGCTTACTCAAATCAAGCGTGTAGTTAAATATTTCTACACCGCAGTGTTGGTTTTGCATACATAATGCATTGAAGGCGCTCTAAGAAACATTGTGTTTCGAAGTTTAACAATTTTGAGGCGGCAATTATTGTACAAAACTATGAAACTGTGTGAGGAAGGTCTAGTCCTGGAAACGAATATGCTCGGGCGTCGTACTGAAAGGGTTAAGAGGACATAAAGTCCGTACCCCGGCACACAGTTAAGCGAATCAATGGGTGGGGTTGGACATGGGGAATAAGACTAAAAATGCAAATTCGAATGTTTTTCACGGTCCAAAAACAAACTATAAAGAGTGACTCTTGAAGGAAATTTCAAAATAAAGCCAATGAAACCACTTTCAAACTTTTATTTTGCATATTAACACAGATATACGCATTTTAAAGTCGACGAGCCATTTCCAGCCTCTCCCATTAACTCGCTCTCACTGTGCGGCGGCGCGGCGCCGCCGTCCGGAAAATCATGGAAGTTCCGTTCCATTGTGCGCCAGGGAGCGATGACGGTCGAGATGCGGCCCAAGGTTGAAGCTCGAAGCTTGGTAAGCATTGGCTCACGTAACATAACCTGTGAGCGGTACGGCTACGAGGGTACGTGTGTAGTCGTGTACCTACGTTAGACGTAGACTCGACGTACGCGCGTGGTTAGGATCACGCAATAGGAGAGCAGCAAGAGCAGTCACTAGTCAAAGCAGACGGAGCCAGCAATACCGATTTAAACCTATACCTGCCTAGTACCTATAGTGCCTGTACCTTCATTTCTGCTGCAGTGGTCGCAGTTCATTTCAGAGGAAAGATTTACCGTCAGATTCAAGAGACAGGTAGTACGCGTGCGCGGCTCGACGCGCAAGCTCACGCCGCACTATGGTCAGAGTTTGGAAAAAAAATTTGGCCCCCCCCCCCCCCCCCCCCCCAAAAAAAAATCATCATTTTCGACTTTTTAAGCTGAATTCACAACTTTCTGCTGAAAATTCTGTACTTTAATTACTAGTTAAAAGTGTTCTCTGTGTGATTAAAATGTATCTCTTTGCTAACTTTTGCTAAAAGCGATTGAATGGTTATTTATTCTTGCATAAAAACCAGCGAAAATGACGATGAGACCATTAACAAATTTACGAATTTCACTCACAGGCTCACAAAATGACTTTGAAGTTTACGGCGTATGGCTGAGTTACGCAGGTACCGTGTGGGAGATTTCTATCTAATTTGAGACTTCGGCCCTTTGTACACGCTCAAAGTAGGATCTCTATAAATTGACATCGATGAACCGAGATCGCAGTGGCGGCTCGTGCAATATGGCAACAATGTCATCCCTCCATTTGATTGTATGTAAAACAATCGATTCGAAAGTGAGGCAGCGTTTCACCAGCAATCGATTGTTAAACATAGATTCAAATGGGGCGAAGACATTGTTGCCAGATGGCCCGAGCCGCCACTGCGAAATCCACCACAAAACGGCAGGTGCGCCATCCGTTGCATGCTTGGTTCCGTTCGTCAAACAACTGTGCAATTTGATGGCCCGTCGAACTGCAGAGTTATTTGACGATGGATGGTGTGTCATCTGTTCACCAATCTACTGTCAACAAAACCAATAAACCCGTTTTGGAGGTTTTTTGGTCACGGTTTTGTTTGAATTTTAGAAATGTCAATATGGCGATTCTACAGTTTGCGATGGATTTCAGTTCACCGATGCCAATTTGACGATCCTACTCTGAGCGTGTACGTAAGGCCTTTCCTTCTTTGTGTTTCTGTAGAGAAAGCGACAAACTAGACATCAGGAATCCTTTATGACAACTGCGCATAGCTCCACGACGTAAGAGCAAAGATGGCGGAGCTAAGCAGGTATCAAAAGAGATTCCTATATCTAAATTCTCTCTCTCTCTCTCTCTCTCTCTCTCTCTCTCTCTCTCTCTCTCTCTCTCTCTCTCTCTCTCTCTCTCTCTCTCTCTCTCTCTCTCTCTCTCTCTCTCTCTCTCTCTCTCTCTCTCTCTCTCTCTCTCTCTCTCTCTCTACAGAAACACACAGAGGAAAGTCTCATATTAGAAAGGTATCTCCCGCATGGCACCTGCGTATAGCTCCACCAGCACGCCGTAAACTTCACAATCATTTTGTGCGAGCCTTTGCGTGAATTTCGTAAATTTCTAATGGGCTGGCTTTCATGCAATAAATAACCGTTCAATCGCACACATCAAAAGTTAGCAAGAGTTACCACTTTCCAATCGACATTTCTAGGTTTAAATTACCAGTTGAAAGTGTTTCTGTGATTGAAAGTGGTCTTGAAGGTTTACATAAATGAGAATTGATGAGAAATTTGCTTTCTGATTTTTTGCCTCTTCTTGGCCATCCTACACCATGGTGCGACTCTCCGCGTGCCGTTGTTAACAGACTAACAAGCAAGGTTAAGTATAGAGCTGCGTGCCTGAGGAATGGAATGGCCGAGTCTCTTGCGAACTTTTACTGCAGCGAATTTTTTAGCTCTGAGTTCTAAATAGACTCTGATGTTGACTCTGTGATGGATGTGTGCGCTCAGACAAAACTTCTAAAATCCATCCCTTAACCGGTCTTATTCCTTTAAGGACCAGGTTAGTTCAAGAGAGCATGCACCACTCCTTCTTTTTTAGAAGGAAGATAGTTAACTGTTCGTACTCGGTGGAATTGGAATTGCCTATACTACAAATTGAAGGCGGCGATGAAAAATTATCCGTTGTAGTGTAATTTCATCTACATTTACGTTTATCCGAAATGAAGACTGGAACAATGTGAAATGGACTAGAGGAGAGAAACGAGTAGACTCGGGCTTGACCCATAATGGGTTAACCTTTTAACTTCCAGTTTACTAAAAGAAATCAACGCGCTACGCTAGCTCGCTTGAAAGAGGGTATAGTAACATAATTTTTCTCCGCGATTTTAATTTTGCCTCTCCATCTAAGTGAAGGCGCTAGACGAAACATCGTTTTACAACAACAACAACAAAATCCAGGAAAGAAAGATATATTTCACAAAAACCCATTTTTTTAAAAGCTAAAAGTAAGGGATAAACGATTTTTCAAGGTTATTCCTCCTCATAAAAATCAACGTGTTTCCATCCACGAAAATCGATTGCCTTTTCCTTCTCAGCAGACGAGCAGACCTCTATTCAGTATATGTTCTTTTGTATCCCATTAGATGACCATGAAAACTTGAATTTTGATTTTTGTGACACTTATCTTTCTTCTCCTAGACTGTAATATTTTTGTTAATCCGCCATCGATGGCTCTGGATGATAAAAAGAGCAGAGTTTCGTAGTTTTTTCGTGAGGCATAGCTATATGTAGAGGGTTTTAGTGATGGCGGCAGCCGGTGATGAGCGTTCCAAACAAAGACAGTTTGTCTCTCTCGCTCTCACAGAACCTCCATGTAGGTACTGCATATCTCACCCTAATTTCAAAAATCGTACATACACAGACATCTTTCGTAAAATTTTTTGGCTGAAATGAATTCCTCGAGGCATTTTAACGCGATTTTGATCATAATATGTCGTAAAACAAGGCCCTGTATACGAATTTCGATACTAGAAAGAGATGGGTATGACATGGGGGCACGGGAGAGTGAGTGAGATAGTTTGGAACGCTACGAGAGTTTTATCACAACCGATTGCGACCGATGAGTGCATTGTTGTGATTGTTGGCTAACCGTTGACTTCGCACTAAAATCGTCTATTCTATTTCACTGGACTGTGTGATATTTTGCTTAACTGAGGAAGCCATCGATGGTTCTAGAAATTCCATGACTCTTCACAAATCTAAAACCCTGATTGCTTTATTTCGGTAAGATTCTACTTAGGATCAGGGATGCGGAGCGGAGCCCTTTTTAGCTCCGGAGCCGGTTGCTCCGAGGCTCCGGCTCCGGAGCGGAGCCGATGTGCTTGGCTCCAAAGTGGAGCCGGCTCCGGCTCCATTGTACTGCTCCGGGCTCCGAGCTCCGGAGCGGAGCCGATGCGCTTTGCTCCAAAATGGAGCCGGCTCCGGCTCCATTGTACTGCTCCGGGCTCCGAGCTCCGGAGCGGAGCCGATGGACTCGGCTCCAAAAAGGAGCCAGCTCCGGCTCCATTTTACTGCTCCGGGCTCCGAGCTCCGGAGCGGAGCCGATGCGCTTAGCTCCAAAAAGGAGCCGGCTCCGGCTCCATTTACTGCTCCAGGCTCCGGGCTCCGGAGCGGAGCCGATGTACCTTGCTCCAAAGTGGAGCCTGCTCCGGCCAAATTGATGGCTCCGGGCTCCGCTCCGGAGCCGGAGCCCGGAGTCACCAGCTCCGGAGCCAGAAAAGTGCTCCCATCCATTTTTTTTTTTTTTTTTTTTTTTTTTTTTTTTTTTTGTGAAGCAGCTTGAATCGAATTAATCCACGCATAAGTTAAGGAAATGGAACGAGGTGAATTGGCCGCAAGAATGGTTGTATAAAAGAATTAGTTAGAGGTGATACTCTCAACATGGCAAATGTTTCGCACTCATCCAACCCGATATATTGCATTGTATTCTTCTATAGGTATTTCTGTTGATTGACAATTTTTTTTTTGTTTTTTGTTTTTTTTTTAAATTTCCGCAAAAGAGTCAGTAACACCCCCCACCCGATCTGACACAAAAAGTATGCGTCCAAACGAAACATGAGATGAGAATGGCTCGAATCTTTGTTTCCAATTTTTCATGCACCTAAGTCTCACAACTTTTCGTGAAACTTGCGTCGGGATCGCATTCTTTACGCACGGAATTAAAGGACAATAAGTGACGAGGTAAACATTTTGATCATTCACAGTTCACACCAAGTCACTTGAGTCGGCCCACACATCACCGTTGCGGCGTTGCGTATTTCAAGTTTAGGTTTAAATCTTTTTCGCTCTGACCTACATCCTTCAGTCTAAAACGCTTTTGTCATTTTCTTTCTTTCTTCATTTTTTCCGTGTTTGCGTGTCTATAACTAAATCAAATCCCTTGATTTTAGCTTCGTCTCCGATTGAAGTGATCTCTGTTCATTGTCTGATTTATTTACTTCTACATATTTGTGCAAAACAGTTGTCAATGTAAATAACCCGACGATAGTCAGCCCGTCAGTGGCCTCACCGCAGTGGTGGGGAGGGGAGGGGAAATTTTATTACACCCAATGTATACGCGTACCGTACTGCACGCCTGCCTCACGGCCTCTCTGTTCCCTTTTGTTTTTCCTGCGACTTCCGATTGTCTCCGAATTCGAACTGGAAGTTTCTTTCGGATTATGAAGAATGTAGGTACCGTGCGCCCGGGCTCGCATAATACTTTCCATCTTTTGATAAAGGCACAATCCCTCACTCGGTCAGACTTCGGCTGGCTCAACGTTTAGCGGAGGAGTACTATTTGCTTCATGATATGTTGAAGAGGATTTCGTCGTATTTGAACTCACAATCTTTGGGCTGTGGGTCGTGCTCAGCAAAACGAACCAGAACTCCGATCCAAACACTTTAAGCGTTCGGCCACTAAGGCATGGGCTTCCTTTCTCCGAAATTAAAGCATTGCAAGCGTCAGTTTGTTTCATATTTTCCCCCTATATTTATCTGTTATACATACAAACGATGATGGCCTTAGCATTCTGCATAGTTAGATTCAACGGGAAAAATAGCAGGTAGTCCGTCAGTGTTGGGCTTTAATTTTCGAATAGATGGAAAAACCTCACAGAATTAACAAAATTAACAACCTTCTCTTAATTAATACATCGTTCTTTTCACATTATTCCTGCGTGTTAATTAAAAATTTGATCGTACTTAAACAGTATATCTGAAGAAATATACAGAGCACGCTCGTAAATTCCCTATAGACAACTATTGGGGGGGGGGGGAGACTAAAAATAATGATCTGCGTGATTGAATCGCGATAATTTGAGTTATCTCATTTTAATATTTCACTCTCATTCTCACCCCCCCCCCCTCCATCTTTCGGTGTTTTGCACTTGTTGATTTTGATGCAAATATTTAAGAAATATGTCATATTTAATGGGAAATGAGCAAATGTAAGTTAATAAACATGGTTGACTTTCAGCGGGGGGAAAAAAATAAACAAAAACTAACAATAAACAACCAATTCAAATACATATCAAAGCATGGGCTCTGGGCGCACAAAGGATTTGATTCGGGAAGTTGCGGGGGGGGGTGTTGTTCGATGACATTTCTTATGGGGAGTCCGGGGTTCTCCCCCAAATGTTTTCAACGTTTAGCTCTTTTTAGACGCCAAATGAAGCTATACTTATTTTTATAAACTTTACCAAGATTTAAATCTCGGGGGAGGGGGAGGATTACGATATTACTAAAAAAAAACAAAAAAAAAAACAAAAAAAAACGCTCATGCGCAAAAGTGCTCATGTGACCTGACTTTCATTTTATATTTTTCTTCATATACTTTACTTTGCTACTACTGAATGAGAACATCTTAAAAATTGATGGTGACATTAATGCACGCGGAGTGCAGAATGTTGCTTTGATTCAAGGAGATATAACGATAAAGGGGGGCCACTTCGATGCAAATCCTTGCAGATGCATCAATTATATCGATTTCTATGTCCAGAAAGCCACTCTAAAGCACTTGCTTTTTCGTTATAACCAATTTCAAATGTATTTGTTACAATAATTTTTTCTAAAAATAATTTAAAGGTTAATAAAAAAAGTACAACAAATATCCGCGGAGCCTGTTTGAAAAAGGTCCATGAGAGATTTCGATCATTTCTGCCTCCGTGAAGTTTCAATATCATGCCCCACAAATCCTTTCTATCGCTACAGCTCGTTGCTTTGATTACACACGAGCATTTGCCGCTTATCTCAATTTCTTGACTGCCAAAACTTTTGTGTTTGATAGTACGTGTGGGGGCCGGAAAAATCAGCGTGTTAGGATAAAGGCCTCCATACACGTTCAAACAGGTTTGACCAAACTTTAGGATTGCCAACTTGACACTTCCAAAATATTAAACATAAACTTGACCATACATAGTACCTAAAAAACGGGTTTTATTGGTTTCATTGGCTGAAAATGGTGAACAGTTGATACACCGCAATCATCGTCAAATAATTCTGCAGTTGTTTTACGAACGGAACAACAACTGTACATCAGAGTTGGGCAAAGAGGAGTGTAATCGGTTATACGCAATTACTAGGTAATTACCAGGTATTATTAGGTATTGTTAATCGTCAAACCCTTTAATTGAATGGAGGTACTTTAGTCTGTATAGATAAATAGTAGACTTTAGGTAATTTCGATTACAACTATAATACTGGAACTATTATGATGGGCGACTTGTAAAAAATCAGCCCTGATTACCGTTAAATAACCCTCCAAAAAAACGACTTTTGCACAGGTAACATTCATAGTCAGCAGATTGTCGGTATTGTGTCTTCCAAAATGATGGTCCTGTCGGACAAAGCCCCAGTGAGCGCAACGCACAGTGCGAAATTTTATAAATCCAGCGGAATTTTAATCAATTTTTGAATTTCTCAATAATAGCTATACAGACACACTTTTCTTTAGGGGAGGGTCCATACTTTAGGTATTTAACCTCAGTTTTCGAAAAAAAAAATTGAATATAGTGGCTGTGAGGCTGAGTAACGTGTCATATATGATCTGATGTTTCAACTTGCAGAAAAATAGACGCTGGGCAGTGGGCACTCCTAAATCGACCGCATCTTTTCCATGCAAAACCAAGTTTAGTTGATCACTTGTGATCACCCAAAATTTACTGGTGGATTCCTGTGCAATATTCAGCATTCTCCGGGGTCTTCATGTCCAAAACATCCTTTTTGCAATGTTGACAAGTCTACCGAATTTTTGTCATTTATTGATTATTCAAAGCGTTTAAAGCGTGACAATTGCACTCTACAAGTTACATATGGACGTTTAACTAAAGAAACCGTAATATACCGGTTTCGGACCATGATTCACTGAAAGCAAGTGCTTTGAAGTACAGGGAAATGTTGTATTGTTTTTTTTTTTTTTTTTTTTTTTTTTTTTTTTTGCGCAAATCTGCGCAAATATATTTTCAGGACAGTATAAGATAGCAGCATACGAAAATAAAACATGTAAATCTAAAAAAAAAAACTCATCGCACGACAGTTGAATTGTACAATTTTCAGACGGATGTTTAAATAAATAATCCGAGATATACCAGTTTCGGACTGTGATTTTCTGAAAGCTAGTACCTTGAAGAACAGGAAAATGTCATATTTTTTTTGCGCAAATTTAAGCAAATATAATAAATTAAAGGTAATATAAAGTAATATAAAGGAAAGTTACGAATTTCCGAAGATGGGTCCATATCTAACTTTGACCTTCGATATATCGAACACGAAAAACGATATCGACGTTCGGTTCGCGCCAAAAGTCTTAGAATTTTACCCTCTTCGATTATCAAATAAAAAATGGGGGTCCCCATTTGAAATATGGGACATGACCCCCCAGGGGGGCCCCCGAAATTGGGGACCCCCTCAAAAGATGTCCCCCTCGAAATAATCGAGATGGACGTTTCGAGATATTAAGCCTGGCTCCTTTTTTAATTGACACCCTGTATTTTCTAAACTCGTTCGTCTGTAATTTGGAATTACTAAAGAAGTAAAACTACTATACTCTAGTGAAGATAAGAAGAAACTTGGCGAGTCAGGTAGAAACTCACTATTTTGCAACCCAGCACCCATTGTCGCACCGATTCGTTGAGTTCCAGAGCCGTTGCATAGTGCGAAAGGACACCGCGCTTTGCTTATGGGAACTGGCTCCCAGTCAAATTTTTTTAAATTGAAATATGTGTCGTAAAAGTGTCTCCTGAGAAAAAGCTCTCACGGGCGGAAAAAAAATAATGACAGGATTTCGAGATATTCGCGTCTAAAGTTGGGGACTATTTGCCCTCCGCTTCTTATTCTCGTACGTAGCAGGCCACTTAACTACTACGCCAACTGGAAACCTTCCTGGTCGAATCGCCCGACTCAGCGCGCATTGATATTTGCAGTCCCTCTCAACTGCTTATTTGTTTACCGCACACCCACTGCTCTGCCTTGACCACTCCCTCAACTGATTACTTACCTCCATCAACTTTTTCTTTTTCTCTGCGAACTATCTGCTCTCTCCCTCTCTCTCCCTCTCTCTCCCTCATTGTAAATGTAGTTCCGATTAATGATAGTCCATTGTTGTTTCTCTCGCAATATTTGACACCTAGTTTTTGCGTCCTTTTTGGTTTTGTTTATTTGTTTATTTCTCTTTTATTATTCATGGATTTATTTATTTTGATTGAGGGGGAAGGGGTCGTTAGCACACGACGTAGTGGTTCATGAGCATTATACCATCGTTCTACTTCCAAAGCGATGTTTGTTTCGATATCTCCTCTATTTAAACCTACAAGAGAGAGTCGATCTTCAGACTGTTCATTTGGGCTTCCGAATAATCGATACATTTCCTTAGGTTCAAATGGGATGGAAAATTCAGTTGATTGTTCACGATCCGCCGCTGTCACTGTCGCCATCGGATCGATTCTTTTTGGTAGATTTTTATGGAAGAGCCATCGATACACCAAGATACACGATTGTCCGCGTTCGTGTGGCACACTTTTTTTTTTTTTTTTCTCTCCGACCCCCCTTTCCTATTAAACTTCAGTACGGCTCTATACACTTGTCAAAAATCACGTTTCTTTGGTTTAATTTTTTTTAGGGGGGGAGAGTTTTGTTTATTTCTTTTCATTTTTTCTTTTTTGACGACTCTTTAGAAAACTTGTATCACATCGCTTGAAACATCGCTTTGGAAGTAGAACGATAGTATAATGCTCATGAACCACTACGTCGTGTGCTAACGACCCCTTCCCCCTCAATCAAAATAAGTAAATCCATGAATAATAAAAGAGAAATAAACAAATAAACAAAAACAAACAAAAAAAAAACGCAAAAACTAGGTGTCAAATATTGCGAGAGAAACAACAATGAACTATTATTAATCGGAACTACATTTACAATGAGGGAGAGAGAGGGAGAGAGAGGGAGAGAGCAGATAGTTCGTAGAGAAAAAGAAAATGTTGATGTCGGTAAGTAATCAGTTGAGGGAGTGGTCAAGGCAGAGCAGTTGGTGTGCGGTAAACAAATAAGCAGTTGGGAGGGACTGCAAATATCAATGCGCGCTGAGTCGGGCGATTCGACCGAGAAGGTTTCCAGTTGGCGTAGTAGTTAAGCGGCCTGCTACGTACGAGAATACGAAGCGGAGGGCAAATAGTCCCCAACTTTAAACGCGAATATCTCGAAATCCTGTCATTATTTTTTTTTCCGCCCGTGAGAGCTTTTTCTCAGGAGACACTTTTACGACACATATTTCAATTTAAAAAAAATTGACTGGGAGCCAGTTCCCATAATCAAAGCGCGGTGTCCTTTTAGCAATCTAGCGGAACTTTAATCAATTTTTGAATTTCTCAATAATAGCTATACAGACACATTTTTCTTTAGGGGAGGGTCCATACTTTAGGTATTTTTCGAAAAACAAAATGAATATAGTGGCTGTAAGGCTGAGTAACATGTCATGTATGATCTGATGTTTCAACTTGCAGAAAAATAGACGCTAGGCAGTGAGCACTCCTAAATCGACCGCATTTTTTCCATGCAAAACCAAGTTTAGTTGATCACATGTGATCACCCAAAATTTAATGGTGGATTCCTGTGCAATATTCAGCATTCTCCAGGGTCTTCTTGTCCAAAACATCCTTTTTGCAATGTTGACAAGTCTATACTGAAATTTTGTCATTTATTGATTATTTAAAGCGTGAAAAGCGTGAAAATTGCTCTCTACAAGTTTCATATGGACGTCTAACTAAATAAACCGTAATATACCGGTTTCGGACCATGATTCACTGAAAGCCAGTGCTTTGAAGTACAGGGAAATGTTGTATTTTTTTTTTTTTTTTGCTCAAATCTGCGCAAATATATTTTCAGGACAGCATACGAAAATAAAACATATAAATCTAAAAACTCATCGCACGACAATTGAATGTTACAGTTTTCGGATGGATCTTTAAATAATGTATACCGTAATACACCGGTTTTGGAAAGTGATTTTCTGAAAGCCGGTACTTTGAAGTACAGGAACATGTCCCATTTTTTTCCCGAAAATTAAAGAAAATTTTTGTCAGGGCTGTGTATAAGAAAGCAGCATACGAAAATAAAACGGCTAAATCTAAAAACACGAAAATTAAACGGTACAATAAGTTTCAGGAGGACGTTTGACAAAATATACCGTGATAAACTGGTTTCGGACCGCGGTTTTCTTTATGGCAGCACATTTATAGAGGAGGAAAATGTAAAGTTTGTCTTGCGCAACTTTGGGCAAATATATTTTACAGGGCGGGATACAAGACGTCCATCTAAAACTTTTATAGTTCAATTTTCGTGTTTTTAGTTTTAGCCGTTTTGTTTTCGTATGCTGCTTTCTTACACGGCCCTGAAAATATATTTGCGAAAGAGAAATATCACATTTTCCTACACTTTACAGTACTGGCTTTAACAGAATCAAGACCCTAAACCGGTATTTTACGGTATATTTAACAAACGTCAATTTGCCACTTTGAGAGTTCAATTTTTACGCGTTTTCAGCGGATTTAATTAGAGTCCCTAGATACTATGAGAGTTGCGCCATTGCTGAATCCATTTCTGATTAGCTCTCAGATTTAGGTTGTCAAGTAAGCTCCAAGAGGCAAATGCAAATCATGGTGGAGGGTGTGTTTACTTTTCCCGAACTAGCTTTCATTACACATTTGAAGTAACAGTGACCGCGGTAATTTTTGTGCATTATTCCTCTGCTTGAATGTTATTATGGAGAACACTATCTCTTTCAATAACGACCGTTATTGTCGAGAATCTGAACCTAACCTATAAGAGATAGCGAAATAGTGGTAACAGCGCAGACAGCGCCGGATTTACACATTTGCCGCCCATGGGCCATTTGACTATTTGCCGCCCCCATCCAAGCCCACGCCCGAAAGAAGGTCGGGGTCGCCCCCAGCTACAGGGGTGCAAAATTTTCCAAAACGCCGGGGGTTTCACGCGATTCGGGACTTTTTCCTCACAGGATTTTCGAAAAATTTCCTCACAAAAATTTGGGAAGTGATAACTTTTTTTTGTTTTCTTATTTTAACATTTAAACACTGTGGGTACGCAAATTTACCCATATTTTTGAAAATTTGAGACATTTTCTGTAAAAAAAAACTTGTAGGTAGCCATAAAAAAAAAAAAAAAAAAAAAAAAAAAAAAAAAAAAAAAAAAAAAAAAAATTGACAAATTTCCTCACTTTCACGCGATCCACGTATTGCTCGATCGAACAATTTTGCAACCCTGCCCAGCTGGGGAGGGTCTGGAGATCCACCACCGGAAATTTTTGTGATTTTTACCTCTTAAAGGTGCAAAATGTCGTGATTTTTAGAGAAATTTCCCTATATTATTTTCACGCGATCCACGGATTGCTCAATCGGGAAATTTTGCAACCCTGCCCAGCTAAGAGGGGGTCTGAGGGTTGATTCTGCTCATTTTACGAGACAAGACGAGATGACTCCGAGCAATACCATCTGAACACATCGTAGCTCGGGGGTTTGAGGTTATGTGATTAGGTTGCCAACTTTTATACAGTCTCTTATGGGGGAAAGAGGAATTTTTGCTGTTTTTTCTAGTTTTTACTAATTTTTCGGCTGTGAAAACCATGTATACTTGATCAGGGCACTTCCTTGGATGTTCTAGAGCGTTTCAGAGAAAAACCACTTTTTCCGCAAAATTACACACCAAAATATGTAACACCAAAGGGGGGACCCTTGCTTACTTTGGGTCGATGTGAAAGGGTGACCCTTTGGTGTTTCGCGTAATTTTGTGAAAAAAGTGTTTTTTCGCGGAAACGCTCTGGAACATCCAGGGAAGTGCCCTGACCAATTAAATCTGGTTATTACAGCCGAAAAATTAGTAAAAACTAGAAAAAACCGCAAAAATTCCTCTTTCCCCCATAAGAGCCTGTGTAAAAGTTCGCAACCTAATCACATAACCTCAAACCCCCGAGCTACGATATGTTTAGATGGTATTGCTCCTGTCTCGCCCTATCTCTTTGCATGAGATAGAGTTGTTTATCTCGTCTATCTCGTGTCCTCTCGTACGAGATAGACAGGGAGAATCAGCCTACTGGAAATTTTCGTGATTTTATCCTTCTTAAGGTGCAAAATTACGTGATTTTTAGAGAGATTTCCCAATAGTTTTACCCGAAATGACTTGGATTTTAGTGGTGATAACAATGCAGTTGTTTTCGGCAAGAAAATCAGCAACAAGCCTGAATTCAGATGAAACGCAAGGCTACGAAATGATGCGCCGGCCGCTGGCACCGTCACCGAGCCGCCCGCCCTAGAGTCCCTATATACTATGAGAGTTGCGACAAGAATCTCAAAATGAAGAAGAAGAAGCGGATCAATGGAGCCCCCAAGAGGCAAATTGCAAATGGCGGATGGCCATTTGCCTCTGCGCTGTTGCCACTATTTCGCTATCTCTTATAGGTTAGGTTCAGATTCTCGACAGTAACGGTCGTTATTGAAAGAGATAATGTTCACCATGATAACATTCAAGCAGAGGAAAAATTCGCAAAAATTACCGCGGTCACTGTTACTTCAAATGTGTAATGATAGCGAGTTCGCGAAAAGTAAACAAACCCTCCGCCATTTGCATTTGCCTCTTGGAGCTTTCTTGACAGCCTAAATCTGAGAACCAATCAGAAATGGATTCAGCAATGGCGCAACTCTCATAGTATATAGGGACTCTAGCCCGCCCCGCGCCCTCAAGTGGCCTCTGCAATTCAAAATTCTGAGTCTTTGCATATTCTTTACTCGTCTACCATCGTGTCAGCTGTTCCACTTTCGAAGCTGCTCTTGCGACAGCACCCATTAAAAAAAAAAAAAAAAAAAAAAAAAAAAAAAAAAAAAAAAAAAAAAAACAATGCCGTGAAATTGCCGCCCCCAGAAATCTGCCGCCCTGGGCCACGGCCCATGTTGCCCGTGCCTAAATCCGGCGCTGAGCGCAGAGGCAAATGGCCATCCGCCATTTGCAATTTGCCTCTTGGGGGCTCCCGTGATCCGCTTCTTCTTCTTCATTTTGAGAGTCTTGTCGTAACTCTCATAGTATATAGGGACTCTAGTTTTAATCTCCGAAGGTTCCTTTCTTACCCCACACTGAAAAAATATTTGCTTAAATTTGCGCAAAAAAAAGATGACATTTTCCTGTTCTTCAAGGTGCTGGCTTTCAGAAAATCACAGTCCGAAACTGGTATATCACGGTATATTTATTTAAACATCCGTCTGAAAATTGTACAATTCAATTGTCGTGCGATGAGTTTTTTTTTTAGATTTACATGTTTTATTTTCGTATGCTGCTATCTTATACTGTCCTGAAAATATATTTGCGCAGGTTTGCGCAAAAAAAAAAAAAAAAAAAAAAAAAAAAAAAAAAAAAAAAAAAAAAAATTACAACATTTCCCTGTACTTCAAAGCACTTGCTTTCAGTGAATCATGGTCCGAAACCGGTATATTACGGTTTATTTAGTTAAACGTCCAAATGTAACTTGTAGAGTGCAATTTTCACGCTTTTAACGCTTTGAATAATCAATAAATGACAAAAATTCAGTAGACTTGTCAACATTGCAAAAAGGATGTTTTGGACATGAAGACCCCGGAGAATGCTGAATATTGCACAGGAATCCACCAGTAAATTTTTTATCAGTATCCAGTAATACAACGTGAAAAATAAATATTTTTTTCCCTCGAGAGATAATTTTTGGTAAAGTTCAAGAAAATAAGTATAGCTTCATTAGGCATCTAAAGAGAGTTTAACGTTGAAAAACATTTAAAGGAGGGCCCCGGACTCCCCATACGCAATGTCATCGTGCCCACTCCCCCGCCCCTCCACGGATCAAATCTTAAGTGCGCCCAGCGCGGCACCCATGCTTTAATCTGTATTTGAATCGGTTTGTTAGTTTTTTGTTTTGTTTTTTCCCCCCACCTTAGTCAACAACTGTTATGTACCTATACATTCGCTCATTTTCCATCAAATATGACATATTTTTTAAATATTATTCCAATCAAAATCAATAAGTGCAAGGAACCGGAAGATGAAGAGGAGGGGGAGGAGAGAGGATAGTGAAAAATTAAAATTAGATAGCTCAAATCATCCATTCAAGCATGCAGAAGATTACAATTATTAGCCCCCCCCGGCCCCCATAAGTTCTACGGGGTTTTCCAGTGAATTTACGAGCGTTGCTGTGTACGTTTCTTCAGATTTACTGTTTGAGTACGATCACATTTGAGATAAACACGCAGGAATAATGTGAGAAGAACTTGAGATTATTTAAAAGAAGGTTGTTATGTGAGGTTTTTTGCTCTATTCGAAAATGAAATCTGCTCAATACTGACGTATAGGTTATTATTCCCGTTGAATCTAATTATGCCGAATGCTCAGCAGGCTTTCTTCATACATTTGTATATTACATTTGCATAGGAAAAAATATTATTGAACAAAATTGTGCTTGAAATGCTTTCATTTCAGTGCTAAGAAGTAGATTTCCTGGTGGGTGGCTGAATGGATAGAGTGTTTGTTGGTTTCGATTTGTTTGGTTATAAGAATTTTTGTCCTATTTTCATCGTCCGATCGATTTTTTGTCTTTTTTTTTCGTCCTATGAAATTTGGTCCTTGATAATTCGTCGAATCAAATTTCGGCCTGTAGAACAATTATTTGTCTTTTCATTATTTTCGTCCTCGACGGCAACGTCCATGAGTTTTTTGTACAGTTTTTTTTTTTTTTTTTTTGTCCAGGATATGTCTTTTGTCCTGCAATTTTGATCCAATTTTTTTCATCCGTACAAAAAAAATTGGTTTCGTCCAATGCTCATTTTTTTGGCTTATAGGTAAAATAAAATGAAGTAGAATTTTGCCGAAAACAAATTACAATTTTATTTTTATGTACTTCGTGAATTCGAGAAATTCAGATTTTATCAAGTCTCTTTGTATTTTCCTGGTAATCTAGTACTTAATCTTGTAAAATATTGAAATTGTTTCTTTCCAAAAGAGTTGCTGAGAAAGACTCTCTATAAAATGGTAAAATCCAATTGAATCCGTTCTCTGGTATTGAAATTTAATATGTACTCTAAAAGTTGACCTCTAAACCAACGAAAACAAACAAAAATGTGCAAGGGA
Organism: Trialeurodes vaporariorum; assembly: GCA_011764245.1. NCBI lineage: Eukaryota > Metazoa > Arthropoda > Insecta > Hemiptera > Aleyrodidae > Trialeurodes > Trialeurodes vaporariorum. Next base: position 64,447,790 of record VMOF01000035.1, read on the forward strand.
CGAACCAAACTTTTATTTGAGGACAAAAAAGAATGGACTAAAATTACAGGACAAAAGACATACTCTGGAGTCTGGACCTAAAAATAATTGGACTAAAAATGCATGGAAAATACAGTAGAGGACGAAAATAATGAGTGGACCATTTGTTCTGCAGGACGAAAATTGATAGGACAAATTATCAAGGATTAAATGTCGCAAACGAATAATAAAAGGACAAAAAAAAAGCAAACAAACAAAAAAAAAAAGACGAAAAGTATTTCAACCATTCGTTTTGCTGAGTGCGAACCACAGGTTGTGAGTTCGAATCCGACGAAATCCTCGTCAACATATCATGAAGGAAAAAGATCTACTCCGCAAGAAGGGAAGCCAGCCGAGAGCCGAAATCTGATTAAGCGAGGGACCCGGACCTTGCCTTGATCAAAAGTAAAAGATGAAAAAATTGAAAAGTTCGAGCCCGCGCGCCCGCCCGATACCCGGGCCGAAAGAAACTTCCAGTTTAAATTCGGAGACAATCGGAAGTCGCAGGAAAAACAAAAGGGAGAACAGAGAGGCCGTGAGGCAGGCGTGCGGTACGGTACGCGTATACATTGGGTGTAGTAAAATTTCCCCTCCCCTCCCCACCACTGCGGTGAGGCCACTGACGGGCTGACTATCGTCGGGTTATTTACATTGACAACTGTTTTGCACAAATATGTAGAAGTAAATAAATCAGACAATGAACAGAGATCACTTCAATCGGAGACGAAGCTAAAATCAAGGGATTTGATTTAGTTATAGACACGCAAACACGGAAAAAATGAAGAAAGAAAGAAAATGACAAAAGCGTTTTAGACTGAAGGATGTAGGTCAGAGCGAAAAAGATTTAAACCTAAACTTGAAATACGCAACGCCGCAACGGTGATGTGTGGGCCGACTCAAGTGACTTGGTGTGAACTGTGAATGATCAAAATGTTTACCTCGTCACTTATTGTCCTTTAATTCCGTGCGTAAAGAATGCGATCCCGACGCAAGTTTCACGAAAAGTTGTGAGACTTAGGTGCATGAAAAATTGGAAACAAAGATTCGAGCCATTCTCATCTCATGTTTCGTTTGGACGCATACTTTTTGTGTCAGATCGGGTGGGGGGGGGGGGGTGTTACTGACTCTTTGGCGGAAATTTAAAAAAAAAAAAAAACAAAAAAAAATTGTCAATCAACAGAAATACCTATACAGGGTGTTGATTAAAATATGTACCATCTCGAATTTCTCGCGAACGGCTTCGAATTTCATAAAACGCCGAAACACGTCTAAAATATTTTCGAGGGGGACATCTTTTTTGGGGGTCGCCGATTTTGTGGGCCCCCCTGGGGGGCCCCCAGGGGGGGCCCCACGACCCTAAATCCCATACTTCAAATGGGGACCCCGAATTTTTATTTAATATTTGGAAAGGAAATAAAATTCTAAGACTTTTGGTGCAAACCGGAAGTCGATATCGTTTTTTGTTTTCGATATATCGAAGGTCAAAGTTCGATATGGACCCATCTTCAAAAATCCGTAACTCACCTTTGAATAGTCCAAATTGAAAAAACTTTGGGTCTAAATTGCTCTACAGAGAAAGGTCTTTTCAAATAAAACCACGCATTTTCCAAAAAAATTATTTTAAGGGGGGTTTTGGGCCCCTAAATTTTTTTGAAAATTTGAAAATTTGAAGAGGCTGTAAAAAAAAAGGACTTCAATTTTCAAAAAACGCTGAAACACGGGTCCCATTATTTCAAAGGATACCCCTTTTCTTGGGGTCGGCGATTTTCAGACCCTACAGGGGGGGGCGGGGGGGGGGGTCCCATTCTTCAAAATTTGAAAATTTTAAATGATAACGACCCAGACCCCTGCTTTGTGATATATCGTTAAAAAGATCGTTACAAGCCGAACATTTTGGTGCAAACCGCGGTTCGATATCTTTTTTCGTTCTCGATTAATCGAAGGTCAAAGTTTCATATCGACCAAATGTATGATATGAACGATATGAAACTTTGACCTTCGATTAATCGAGAACGAAAAAAGATATCGAACCGCGGTTTGCACCAAAATGTTCGGCTTGTAACGATCTTTTTAACGATATATCACAAAGCAGGGGTCTGGGTCGTTATCATTTAAAATTTTCAAATTTTGAGGAATGGGACCCCCACCCCGCCCCCCCTGTAGGGTCTGAAAATCGCCGACCCCAAGAAAAGGGGTATCCTTTGAAATAATGGGACTCGTGTTTCAGCGTTTTTTGAAATTTGAAGTCCTTTCTTTTTTACAGCCTCTTCAAATTTTCAAATTTTCAAAAAAATTTAGGGGCCCAAAACCCCCCTTAAAATAATTTTTTTGGAAAATGCGTGGTTTCATTTGAAAAGACCTTTCTCTGTAGAGCAATTTAGACCCAAAGTTTTTTCAATTTGGACTATTCAAAGGTGAGTTACGGATTTTTGAAGATGGGTCCATATCGAACTTTGACCTTTGATATATCGAAAACAAAAAACGATATCGACTTCCGGTTTGCACCAAAAGTCTTAGAATTTTATTTCCTTTCCAAATATTAAATAAAAATTGGGGGTCCCCATTTGAAGTATGGGATTTAGGGTCGTGGGCCCCCCCTGGGGGCCCCCCAGGGGGGCCCACAAAATCGGCGACCCCCAAAAAAGATGTCCCCCTCGAAAATATTTTAGACGTGTTTCGGCGTTTTATAAAATTCGAAGCCGTTCGCGAGAAATTCGAGATGGTACATATTTTAATCAACACCCTGTAGAAGAATACAATGCAATTTATCGGGTTGGATGAGTGCGAAACATTTGCCATGTTGAGAGTATCACCTCTAACTAATTCTTTTATACAACCATTCTTGCGGCCAATTCACCTCGTTCCATTTCCTTAACTTATGCGTGGATTAATTCGATTCAAGCTGCTTCACAAAAAAAAAAAAAAAAAAAAAAAAAAAAAAAAAAAAAAATGGATCGGAGCACTTTTCTGGCTCCGGAGCTGGTGACTCCGGGCTCCGGCTCCGGAGCGGAGCCCGGAGCCATCAATTTGGCCGGAGCAGGCTCCACTTTGGAGCAAGGTACATCGGCTCCGCTCCGGAGCCCGGAGCCTGGAGCAGTAAATGGAGCCGGAGCCGGCTCCTTTTTGGAGCTAAGCGCATCGGCTCCGCTCCGGAGCTCGGAGCCCGGAGCAGTAAAATGGAGCCGGAGCTGGCTCCTTTTTGGAGCCGGAGCTGGCTCCTTTTTGGAGCCGAGTCCATCGGCTCCGCTCCGGAGCTCGGAGCCCGGAGCAGTAAATGGAGCCGGAGCCGGCTCCATTTTGGAGCAAAGCGCATCGGCTCCGCTCCGGAGCTCGGAGCCCGGAGCAGTACAATGGAGCCGGAGCCGGCTCCACTTTGGAGCAGAGCATATCGGCTCCGCTCCGGAGCCGGAGCCCCGGAGCAAGTATTCGTACCGGAGCTGGCTCCAGTTCGGAGCCGGAGTTTGGAGGTGGCTCCACGTCCCTGCTTAGGAGTGGTGAATCGCGCTATATCAACATTGCATTTTGTCCATTTGAGCCAGGGAGTCGAACCGGACCGAACCGAACCAGGCCGTGCGCCATGAACCGAACCAAACAGCTGAAAAAATTTGAACCGAACCAAGCCTTGAACCTAAATATTTGTAAGAAAAAACAACATACTTTGGCTACATGGTAAAAACAAATGATTTTCACGATTTTTTCTTTTCTTTTTTGAATTGGCTTTTTTACCTCAGCTGATGAGTTTGCCCAACTCAAAAGCATTTGCTTAGTATTTGTATTAAAAATGGCCTGAACCCGAACCAAACCTAAACTGACAAATTCAAACCTTTAACCTATACGAAAAGTCGAATTCGATTGTCATCGCCGATAGTTCGATATTTTTCGTCGGTTTAAATGGGAAAAAAATTCACCATTGTCAGGCTACACGCTTCGCCACTGCTACACGGAAAAAAAGATTAGTGAAAATAACCATACGGATATCTGATTTTGGCACCTGCTAGATGTTATGGTAAACTTGACCAGAAGTAAGGTACATTTACCGATACTTTGAGTAAATTCGACATGCAATCAGGTGACATCACCTAGTACCTAGTCAAAACATAGTATACTTCTGGTTAACATTACCATAACATCTAGCAGGTGCCAAAATCAGGTATCCGTATGGTTATTTTCACCGTAGTTTTTTTTCCGTGTACGTAGCAATGTCAGTAAAGTGGGTATCATCTGCTGGTGAAATTCAGCATGTCCGCCTGTCCGTGCCTTGAACTGGGAGATCAAGGACCAACGTATCTAAGCTATTCAGTATTTTGATCCAACATAAGTAGAATATTAAAAACGAAATTTTCGGTCGAAAGAATGAAAGATATTGAGCAATGAGCATTATAACCGAAGAGCAAGAACGCCAGAACGTGCGGCTCAAGCCCATCCATCCATTATAAAACAGGGAATCAAGCTTCTTATATTTTTTCGTGACTTCACCTCATTTTGCTTTTCGCGCGCGTTTGGTGTTTGTCTTCTTTAGCGCAGCGCATGCTTTGTTGACTTTATTCCTGCAAAGTGTACTCAGCTTTCTGTGCGAATCGAGGCCGTCTTAAAAACGTTTTTTGAATAAAGAAAGAGGGGAAAAAAATGAAAATGCCGAGACGAGTTTGCACTTGAGAGCAGAAACACGAATCAGACCCGTGAAACGAGGTCGAAGCTGAAGCCTCGGGCCTCCAAAAAAGAATATAAATAAAAATATAAAAATAAATAAAAAGCAATACCTGATTAAATAAAACCGTTCATAACGAGGCCATCTGGAGCATGCATCGACTTAGCTCGATGCGTGCTATTCTTAGTTTTCTTCGATCAGATCAGCCGGTAGTAAATCGATCAAATTCAGCGTGAGTGGGCTGAAAAAAAAGAGGAAAAAATGACTTAAAAAAAAAAAAAATTCAAGCATTCTGAATTTGTTGCATTCAGCAACACATTTCCGTGCAATTTAATCATTCGCAGTATTTTTTCAAAGAATTCTCGCTGAAAGGGAGGGGATACTATATTGACAAGTGACTGACAGAAATATCATTACAAGCGCCAATTTCCTAACACTATTAGGTTAGGTTATTATCCGCCTGGTTAACACTTAACCAGTGGCGGATCGTGTAATTAGACACATAAATGACTAACCCTCAGTTTAATTGAATATAGGTGACGTATTGATTGGTATATGAACCTAAAATACAGCCGACAATGACATTTTATAAAAAAAAATTGAATTAATGGGATGGTAACCTGTTTCGGACACCCCTTGACGCTTGTGCGATAATCTCGCGATTACCGTTACCCCGGCGATAAGTACTATGACTTTCAAAAGAAACTATTTCGGTCATAATTCTTATTGTTACAGTTTACCGTTATTTGTAAAGAAATTTTCGATTTTTTACGACTTACTTTGAAAGGGGCACTCTGATTAGACTCTGATGAAAAGGCAAGGAAAAAGAGGGAAAATGAAAAAAAGTGGAAAGAAAGAGGAAAGAGAAGATCAAACCCTGCTAAAATTTATTATTTATGCATCTTCATCCCATGGATATTTCTTAGGTCTTCTCTCAAATATAACCCACACTGAAAAAAAAAAATTATTAATATAACAAACTTGCGTTTGCTATACTAGCATTATAATTTATTTGCTAAATGTACAGTATCACGTGTTAATTTAACAGTAGTAATTGCTGATTCAGCATTGATGCTTTACTGCATCAACAAACTTGAATGTTGCTATTACAGCAATCTAGCGTATTTGTTAATTTAACAGTAGTATTTGCTGATTCAGCAGTAATGCCTAGTTGCTTTACCAAAATTCAATGTTGCCATTTTAACAATTTAGTGTTTTTGTTGATTTAGCATTATTGTTAGGTGAGTTAGCAAAGCAATTGCTCTATCGGCAAAACTCGGTGTTTAAGATAACTACAGTTAGTTGTCAAACCAACAATTTATTGTTTGGTAAACTAGCTTATCTATGTTTTGTCAAAATAATAAACATATTTGCAATCCTACCAAATTTAAAATGTTGAACTAGCAGCAATTTATTTTTAATTTAACAAACTGATCTGTTGAGCTCTATGAAACAAAAACGCTTTAATGACACTTTCCTATTGCGCACCTTTTGCTTTGTTTGTTTTTCTTATTTGTGAAAAAAACCACCCCCTTCCCCCACAATTTGAAAGTATACAGGGTGTCAGCGGTGAATTCACGGGGGGAAGGGGGGCTCGTAACCCCCCCTTCCACCAGAAGCCTCAAATTTCACATTTTTTCCACAGAAAATAGCCCGAAATTACTTCCTTCGACGCTTCAAATTTCAAAATTTCACCAGCATGTTCCTCCCCGGAAATTTTTCTGAGTCCGCCACTGCAGGGCGTCCCAGACCATCCACATCAGGCATTTCTCTCGCCAACGGCATGGTTGAAAATTTTTGAAACGAATGAGTTTAAGGGGGGGGGTTGAACCCAAATTCTTCAATTTTGACACTTTCAAAAGCCCCAGACAGTCCATTGGGAGTCTTTTTTGGCGAGAGAAGAGGGGGTCAAACATATTTTTCAAGTTTTCTCGAATTAATCCCCAAGTGCATATCCTTAAGGCAGAGGCAATTGCCGACATTTTTGTTCACGCAAATGTTTTCCAAAAAACCCCTCTTTTTGAGTTAGGGGGCCTTTTTTATGTTAAATTGATCACTGTGGCCACAAGAATTATTACTTCCCAAAAAACTGAAGATATTAAGAAAGTGCAGATGAAGGGTTTTCTATCGATATTCGACGCATTTTCTTCAAAACTTTCACAGAGTTTCTCACTCCAAAATGTTGGGGTTTCAAGAGGCCCCTGGAGTAAACATTTTTGGGCGTCAGTGATATATAAAACTGAAAATCTTGAATCAACATCAATTAACGTTAATGGGGCTCTTGCAAATTTTTGCAGGAGGGGATTGAAGAGTTGATTCTTCCACAAAATCCTGTAAAAATGACGATGAGTTCACTGAAAAATCACGAAATTCACTCTCAGAATCGGGCATAATGGCGGAAAGACGCAGGTATCATGAGAGATCCCTATCTAAATTGAGACATATTTCTGTGTTTCCGTAGAGAAAGTGACTTAATAGACAGGAATCTCCCATGATACCTGCATTGAATCGCCATTACGATCTTGCCGTCATAGCAGTTATGTGAGTTTATTACTGAATTTTAGACTTTCTAAGTGTGCCTTTCGTGATTTCCGTTGGTCTCTACATCAAATTGGACTATTTATTTGTTTACTTAGCAAAAGTTTGCAAGAGCCCCATTGTTCGTATTGAAAAAATTGGAATAGCGACTCCCTATATGCGCATATAGAAATTGTGTATTCTTAAGGGGTGGATCCATGAAAATCTCAAGGGGTCCCCTCGGTAGTAAGAGTGGGGGTTTGGGGGTCTGAAACTTTAAGCTCTAGGTTTCCCCCATTTTCAAACTAGTTATTCATCATAAAATTTCGCCTAAGGTACATCGCGTGTCGCATTGCAGCTCCCACTTAGAATATTTAGATGTTTTCTATCAGGTGTTGCAATGGAACAATGGACCTTATTGAGACGGTGACTTCTTTTTCTGTTTCAAAATAACAGTGGTAAATTGTTTCTTTCCCTTTATAGGTTTGCTCATAGCTCCCAATTTACATTCAAGTTTTGGAATGCCAGCTTTACCTACTTTTTTTGCACTTTCGTAGAAAATGTCTAGTAAGTAGTAAGATAAAAATCAAGACCCCCCCCCCCCCCCAAACAATGTACTATTTTTAATGGTTATACACAGAAAAAACGGAAAAAAAACACTTTGGTAGCGCTGACAAAACCTTTGGTAGAAAAATGACCCAGCAAAAGACTTAAGTTGTGCCAACCAAAGGTTCTGTATGCTTAACTAAAGAGATTTTGCTGGGTGAATAAAAAATTTGGTTGGTCCAGCTAAAGTCTTTTGCTGGGTCATTTTTACACCAAAGGTTTTGTCAGCGCTACCAAAGTGTTTTTCCCGTTTTTTTCTGTGTAGGTAAAACGCACTCTACAACTTTGAAAATCGCTGGATCATGTGCAGTAGTCAAAAAAGTGGCTAGATTGAAAAATAAAATGATTTCCACTCAAAAAACGATTTTGTCTTTATTTTTGCACGGATTTATCAAACAACCCTCGCATTACGTATATCATTTTTCACGCCTAACTGCAATGCAATGAATACCAAATACTCCGATCGTTCGTGAATTCCAGTGGGGTTTTATTCACTGGCGAAACCGTGCTCTCAACGGTGTCTGTACAGATCACTCCACATACACACCAGTTGATGCTTAGCCGGTGTACCCGATTCCTTCCAGCACAGCGGCGCGCTTCCTAGTGGAGAGATCGAGAACCACGCACGCGTTGTTGTTGTTGTTGTTGTTGTTCCTATACAGCCTCTATTCCCGGTTCGTTTCCACTTTAACCGCTTGGTGCAAAGGGGAGGGAGTCGGATTCAGAGCTGGTGTGTCGACGAATCGATCCTCACCAGCTCACTCCTTATACATTTTAAAACCTTTTCCTCTTGGAAAAAAGAAAAGGGCTTGATTTTTAATTTTTATTTTATTAATCTTTAACGTCTTTATTTTCATCAGTATTGTCTCATGAGTTCGAAATAAATTATTAAAATAAAAATATAAAATTATTATATTTTGGCGTTCTCGTCTTGTTTTTGTTTTGTTTAGTTTTTTTCTCGATCCGATTTGAAAGGGTGGTCTACCAAATAAAAGCGGAAAAATAAACTGCCATTTTCCCCGAACAACCTCTTTTTCGAGTGCAGACAACCCCCAAGTTAGATTATAAAAAAGACCGGGAGCGAGCGACCACTTTTCACTTCCCTGTTAATTACTACACCAACTTTGAACGAAAATGCCACGTTCAACCTATCTGAAAAATTTGCTCAACTGATTTGCAGAACTTTGGCTAGTGAAATTTTGCACAGGTTTCGAGGAACACGGCCCAGAACCAAAACCACGCCAACTTCCATACGGCATTAAAACACAGGTTCGTAAGCCAATCAGAAGCCCCTTTTCATTTTGATTCTCATCAGAGTAGACCACGCAGGCTCAAATGCTGCCCATTCAATTTTGATTGTTGTTTACTCTTTGGTCTCATTTTTCGCGAGCCCCGTCAAAATTGCTAAGAATCGGGTGAACCGGCGTGAACTTGAAGTGAAAAAATGCAGATTTATTCATGCGCTAGCTGTAAAAAAAATGTAGGGCATACGCATTGCATTTGCCATGGTATTAAAATAATATTACAAGGCGGCCAAAAAATAAAATTCGGATATCTCCTATCGTGGAAATTTAACGGAATTTTAGAGCTAAAGCAGCGTAAAAACGCGCTCAGAGAGCACTTACTTAATTTTCACAATTTTTCAGGGAGAATTTCCAAGCCCCCCGTTATCGGAGAGAGGCACGATGGAGGGAAGGTATCCTCTTAGACACCTCATTATTTGTTGTGATAATTGTAGGGGCCCTCGACTCAAGATTCGCGCGCGAGAGCCGACGTGACGGTCTCCAAATTTTCCGAACGTCATTGTGGTGAGACCTGAAGATTGATTTTAGCGCAATTTCGGGGATTTTCGTACTTGTTTTCTACGAAAGGGCTTGTTCAGTAAAACATTTACAACCCAAAGTTATTGAAATTTGAAAAATTTGAAGGGTCGAAGGGAATTTTTGAAAATGAATCAATATTAATTTTTGAACTTTGATCTATCGAATAAGAAAAACGACATTGGATTTGCTCCAACTTTGATCCATTATAAATGAGGTATATCGCAAGAGATAGGGGTAGCCGTTTGAAAATTTTGAGTTATAAGCCATGAACCCTACTTTGGCCCCTTCCCTGAAAATTTTACCCTCGCCAAACTGTTCACCTAAAGTCCTAAAATCACTTAAAAGTGTTCCAAAACTGACCTAAATAAATGACGTGGCACCAAAAATTCTTGGCGATATCACCAAATTTAGGTGAGCTTTGGCGATCAGTTTTGCCAGGGATAGGATGCGTAAAAAAACAGCTAGTATTATGTTGCAATCATCTTCCAAGTTTTGTACTTTTATCTGCGACCATTCAAAAGTTAGAAAAAAGGGAGACTGGGAAACTGTAGGGAAACTGTAACACTCAGCTATAGAAAGAAAAAAAAAATACATATATATTATATTTTCGTATTTGGGTTTTTTAATTTTATAAATCTGATAGCAGAATCGGAATTATCGACCAAAAATACAGTCGGGTACCAATTTTCACGCAAATCGGACAAAAACCAACCGTGTTGTCCAATTGCTCGCCCGCAAACTTATATGCCGGAATTTTGTCCTGTATCCTCAACTGTCGAAACAGTGTAATGGTTAGGGTGTTAGACTAGGAATAGGTAGGTTGTGAGTTCGAATCCCGGTAGTGACCTTCAAAATTGAAGGGCACCACATACTCTTCGGATGAAAGATAATCTATCACCAATGATAACTGTTTTTTTTTTACTTTATCAATACCCTCCGCTCACCCTCACCCACTCCCACCCCTCCCCTCACCTGATTTAACAGTAGTGAGTTGCTGATTTAACGGAAGTGAGTTGCTGATTTAACAGAAGTGAGTTGCTGATTTAACAGAAGTGAATTGCTGATTTAACAGTAGTGAGTTGCTGATTGAATAGAAATGGGTTGCTGAACCAACACATTTGGCATGCCAGATTAACAAACTCAATTTGCTGATTCACCAACTTTGCAGTTTGTTATTCCAGCAAACCTTGTATTCATGCGGAATTTTAACAACTCAAAATTGCTGACTCAACTGCTTCACCTGCTAAATTAACGAAAATTTTTTTTTCAGTGCAATACCCATTGGAATTGGTGTTTCAAGTTTTTTCGGGCATGCACTGAAAACAAAATATTACCAAAAGTATGTGAACTAATGTAAAGGATAGTACAAATATCAGAATTCTGGTGTTCTGTACAGTTCTTGAAAATGTTGAGGAAATTCTAGTTTTATAACTATACAGGGTGTCCCAGACCACCCGTGTAGGTACTTTTTCTCAAAAACGGCTGGGAGTAGAGAGCTGAAACAAAAAAGTCAGATAGGGAATTGACCCCAAAGAATTCAATGAAAATATTTTCAAAGCCCCCCGAGGTCCCCCGGGGGGGGTTTTGGGGGGGGGGTTCGAAACACATTTTTCCATTTTTGGCGGGAAAAAGCCTATAAAAGGTACAAAAATAAGTTCAGATTCTAAAAGAGCAACTCATTGCCGACATTTTTACTTCAGTAACTTTTTCCAGAAAACCCCAATTTTTGGGGTTATGGGCCCTTTTGGGGGGAAATTTTCATTCGGCCACTGTGACCACACTATTCAATATTTTTCAAAAAACTAAAATCCATCTGAAAGAGGAGATCAATACCTTTCGATTGATGTGCCACATAATACCTAAAAAGGAAAAATTAAGGCCCCCACGTAGATTCCAAAATTTGGGGGTCTTTGGCCCCCCCCACGTAAAAAAAGTCAAATAGCAAGGTATGGCTTGTGATACATCGATCGAAAGCCCTCAAAAAGTAGAATAAGATGACGCAAATCAAAATTGTCTACAATCATTACTTTCAAAATGGCGGCCATTTGAAAATTATGGGTGTTCAAAGGAAAGTCCTGGGAATAGAGTCCAAGAATGAACGATACATGGATTGAAAGGCCTTCAAAAAAGCAAACGAATGGCGCAAACCGCAAATCAATCCGCCTCTTCAATCAAAAGTTATGACCGATTGAAATTTAAGCAGCCTTAAATAGGCCTTATTGAGCCCTTTAAGTTTCAATCGGTCATAACTTTTGATTGAAGAGGCGGATTGATTTGCGGTTTGCGCCATTCGTTTGCTTTTTTGAAGGCCTTTCAATCCATGTATCGTTCATTCTTGGACTCTTTTCCCAGGACTTTCCTTTGAACACCCATAATTTTCAAATGGCCGCCATTTTGAAAGTAATGATTGTAGACAATTTTGATTTGCGTCATCTTATTCTACTTTTTGAGGGCTTTCGATCGATGTATCACAAGCCATACCTTGCTATTTGACTTTTTTTACGTGGGGGGGGGGGGGCAAAGACCCCCAAATTTTGGAATCTACGTGGGGGCCTTAATTTTTCCTTTTTAGGTATTATGTGGCACATCAATCGAAAGGTATTGATCTCCTCTTTCAGATGGATTTTAGTTTTTTGAAAAATATTGAATAGTGTGGTCACAGTGGCCGAATGAAAATTTCCCCCCAAAAGGGCCCATAACCCCGAAAATTGGGGTTTTCTGGAAAAAGTTACTGAAGTAAAAATGTCGGCAATGAGTTGCTCTTTTAGAATCTGAACTTATTTTTGTACCTTTTATAGGCTTTTTCCCGCCAAAAATGGAAAAATGTGTTTCGAACCCCCCCAAACCCCCCCCGGGGGACCTCGGGGGGCTTTGAAAATATTTTCATTGAATTTTTAGGGGTCAATTCCCTATCTGACTTTTTTGTTTCAGCTCTCTACTCCCAGCCGTTTTTGAGCAAAAGTACCTACACGGGTGGTCTGGGACACCCTGTATATTCTGGTACTTAAACCAGAATTTTCTGATCACAGTACTAGACTTTCTGTGGTTCACACATCGTTGTGCTTCTGGTAATATTTCTAGAATTCAGGGAATTTTTTTTTTTTTTGGTGTATGTAAATGAGCAAAGATTTCTGTAGTTTGACTTTTAAACGATTTTTACATCAACTTTCGGTTATAAGAATGATCTTTTTTTACAAAGCTAAAAAGTGTTCATTATAAAAATGATCCCTGCATTGTGGTAGAAACGAAATAATTTTTTTTCCTGAAATTGTGCGAAACCAGAGAATTGCCCTGATGTCTTACAAACAGTCTTTACTGAGGTTCTCGCAAACTTTTGCTACAGGGGATACAAGAATTGATTTTTGCATAAAAAACCTGTAAAAATGACGATGAGTAGACTAAAAAATCACGAAATTCACTCCAAAAATCAGGCTTAATGGCGGAGAGACGCAGGTACCATGAGAGAGTCCTATCTATTTGAGACATATCTCTGTTTTCCCGTAGAGAAAGTGACAAATCAAATTAGACAGGAACCTCCCATGATGTACACCTGCGTTGAACGCGCCATTACGATACTGTCGTTTTGTGGGTTTATTACTGAAATTTAGACTTTTCCAGTGTGATTTTCGTGATTTTCGCTGCTTTTTACACCAAACTAGACTATTCCTTTGCTCTCAGCAAAAGTTTGCAGGAGCCCCATTTGTAATCTTTCCATATTCACCGATGAAATCACCGCTATGAGTTTTGGGATCTGGTTAAATATGCGCAGTGCTGCTGGAGTGATATGGTCGCAGGCAGATAGAATTGGAAAAGAAGGATGGCAAATCCGGGCTCAAAACTCATAAAAGGAGGCGAGTGTTAAAGTCAAGTCAAGACTATTGAAGAAGGTGTCTGACTAATCATGCAACACTCCCGGTGATTCAGTGACCTTGAAAAAAAAAAAAAAAAAAAAAAAAAAAGACATTAACTCGAGCGATTTGCATCGTGTCCCTTCGATGAGTGGTCTGCTCCAGTCCAGTGAATGGACGGGAGGTAGTAATGTGTAATCTATACGACGAGCCTCAGTCTTAGCGTCCTTTTACTTTCATTGACCTCTCTGGAACTGGCGATTCAGTCGAGAGGCCTTGTCTAGAATTTTTTTTTTTTTTTTTTTTAAATTAATCATCAGTCTTCCGTCTAGTTGGATGCAACTCAGCATCACTTTTTAATTGTTTGCCCTGAGCTTTTATTTCATTACTGCGTACTTCGCAAAAGCCCACATCTTGGATTACTTGATGGCAGGTGCACGGAAAAAAACTACGGTGAAAATAACCATACGGATACCTGATTTTGGCACCTGCTAGATGTTATGGTAATGTTGACCAGAAGTATACTATGTTTTGACTAGGTACTAGGTGATGTTACCTGATTGCATGTCGAATTTACTCAAAGTATCGGTACATGTACCATACTTCTGGTCAAGTTTACCATAGCATCTAGCAGGTGCCAAAATCATGTATCCGTATGGTTATTTTCACTAATCTTTTTTTTCCGTGTGGAAGTGTCCAATAGACCAGATTCAGAATTGACCCTCTTTTAACCTTTTATTTCATAGGCGGATACAGGGAATTGTCTTTCTCTCTCTCCTCCCATTTAAAAACGTGCGTTAGGAAAGGACAGAAGAGGGGGCCAAAGTCACGTGATGGCCCCCTCTGCTGTCCTTTTCTAACACATAAGTTCAAATGGAAGAAAGAGAGAGAAAGACGATTCCCTGTATCCGCCCATGCTTTATTTACCATTGCCCGAGTATACTCGTTTTTCTCCGCTAGTCTATTTCACATATTTTTTCAGTCTTCGTTCCGGAAAAATCCGACTATCGATGAAAACACTTACAAGATAAGATTATTTCAGGCGCCTTCAATTCATCATATAGGCAATGGAGCTGTTGCAAACTTTTGCTACAGGCTTATTAATAGTTGATTATGGGGTAATACCCTGTAAAAATAACGATTAGCGCACTAAAAAATCACGAAATCCGCTCCTAAACTCACAAAATGCTTTTAAATGCGAAACCGTAATGGCGGCCGGGGCCGCGGTTTGCATTGGGTTTCCCTATCTTCAATCAGCGCCATCTACAAGAGGTAGTCTCGCAACACCACACAAGAAGAAGAAGAAGCACAGAATTGCCATAAGAAAACCGCGGCCACGGCCGCCATTACGGTCTCGCGTTTAAAAGCATTTTGTGAGTTTAGGAGTGGATTTCGTGATTTTTTAGTGCGCTAATCGTTATTTTTACAGGGTATTACCCCATATACAACTATTAATAAGCCAGTAGCAAAAGTTTGCAACAGCTCCATTTCAACTCCCTCGAGTACGAACAGTTAACTACCGTCCCTATTTAAACGGAGAAATGGCATTCTTATGAACTAACCTGGCCTTTAGAGGGTTAAAAACATTACATATTTCTAGGGAAACTTTTAGCCTATATCATTCTCGGTTATTCTTTTGAGTTTTATCTATAGAGAATGTGCCGAGAGAATAGAGGGTTTTAGTAATGGTGGCAGCCGGTGATAAACGTTCCAAACAAAGAAAGTTTGTCTATCTCGCTCTCATGGAGCCCCCGTGTAGGTACTGCAATTTCACTCTAATTTCAAAAATCGTACATACACAGACATCTTTCGTGAAATTTTTTGGCTGAAATGAATTCCTCGAGGCATTTCAACGCGATTTTGATCATGATATATCGTAAAACAAGGCCCTGCATACGAATTTCGAAACTAGAAAGATATTGGTATAACATGGGGGTCACGGGAGAGTGAGTGAGATAGTTTGGAACGCTACGCGAGTTTTATCTCAACCGATTGCGACCGATGAGTGCATTGTTGTGGTTGTTGGCTAATCGTTGACTTAGCACTAAAACCGTCTATATTGTTAGATTTGTTGAATTTAGGTTTCATACGTTGGCAGTAAGTTCAAACATTATTTTGGGTTTGTGCACATGGCAAACCCGTATTATCAACAATCCGTTTCTTTCCGTTCGGATAAATAATTAAAAAATTCAATTAAATAAAAGTAATTAAAGCAGTTCAGTAGTATGACTAACGCACGAAAATATTCCAATCTTTGAGTTTTTTTCAACCGATGAAATATCCGGTGAATTTTAAAACTCCTTCAAATTTCAAAGTTAACAGTGTCAACCATCGGGACACGGAAAAATTATACATCGGATTACCCTAGCTCGTCAGTTATAGTCAAACCTGGGCTGCCGTTTTGCGGATCTTTAATGACATTCTATAATCCATCGGTGATTCACCAGTTGAAGCAAAGATTACAATTATCAGTCAAGAAGTTTGATAATGGATTATAAAAATACTCAATTAGTAATCTTTTCTCTTACCGGTTAAATCACTGATGGATTGTAAAATGCCACTAAAGATCCGCAAAACGGTAGCCCTGAGTCAAACTTCTGACCTGAACTGTGTAATCTTTTTGTCAACCGGTGGATTTATCGGTGAATTAAAAACGATGTCTTTAAAGATCCACTAGACGGTCGCTCTGATTTGACCCAACGAGCTATACATTTTAATCTAAAGTGGCGATTAATTGAGGAACCTGCATAACCAGCTCGGATTATATGTCTATAGGTTGGGGTTGAGGTTTATTTATCTTCATTCTCTCCCTTGTATTTTTGTCGTCGAGGAATTTGAAGTTGGCATCATTTCGATTGGCTCATTGTTCTCGGGATGAGATCGCACCAAAATACACCGGAGGGGGGGGGAGGTTAAAAGAATGTCATATTAATCCTATCTTAAAAATCCTCCATGTCGGCTACGCAGGTTGCTTATTATAGACCACCACTCCAAACATAAATAAACACGAGAAGACTCAAATACACCGGGAATAAAGCTGAGTATAAAGTTTGTTCAGAATAAAATCATTAAAATATAAAATAATCAGGACGTTTAAAAGGATGGTAATGTCCATTCCTTGATCAAAACCCCAAGACGACTGACGGACCTCAAAAGCAAAAAGCATCGACCAACCAAACAACAGAGAAAACCGCAACGACCACGCACTCCCTAAAATAATTGAAGGTGAAGTAAGCTAAACCCATTCAGGTATGCACTGAAATCGCATACTCTCTGCTTCTATCTATCAAGATGTTATTCATACACCATGAATCACGCTCGAAGAATAACTAAATATATAAATATTTATAGGTCATTTATTGGAGCACAAAAAGCGAAAACAATCACAAGCGGAAACAAGATCATAACACCGTCCTAAAGCGGTGAGGTCACGGATAAAGTTAATCGGATTTAGTGGGTGTTTTGCTCCTGTGTTGATAATTTCGGCGAGACCTTAACCCCTCTCGATACATGCTCTCTATAGAACTTGTTTGTCAATTTTGCACAGAGCGGGGAGGAGAGTGTGGTCATTACAGTGCTGCCAAATCGAACCACAATGACGCGGGCCGATCTGACAAAAGGATAAAAGATCAGTCACACTTCGAACCGTTTTCTGCTTAATAACTTTTTAATCTCTGACCAGCTTATTTTATTAACTCCTCATGGACCAAGCCCGAGTATATTCGTTTTTCTCCACTAGTCTATTTCAAATTGATTCCGTCTCCATTTCGGATAAACTAACCTAACATAGATGAGGACACTACAATGGATAAGGTCTCGTTGGGCGCCTTCAATCCGTCGTATATGGAATTCCAACACCATCAAGTACGAACAGTTAACTACCTTCCCTGTAGAAACGGAAGAGCGGTATTCTCTTGAACTAACCTGCACCTTAAAGGGTTAAAAGGGACTGTGAATCGAACGGACATTATATCCGCTTCCAGGGGCGGCGCGTGGGTCTCTAAAAAATGAGGGGCTTGAACTTGACGATTTTTTTTTTTTTTTTTTTTTTTTTTTTTTTTTTTTTTTTGCTTGTAGGTTATAAACCAAGAAAAAATTGTATTTACCAGCCCGAACTTCCTGAAAAAGTGGGGGGCTTAGCCCCCCCCCCCAGCTCGTATGACGCGCCGCCACTGCCCGCTAAGAAACCAAAGGGCAACATGTGGTTGGCACTTGGCTCCCGCATTCACGTAATGTCATCCAGAAACTGCCATGGGCTGCACTGCTTTATTTTTTATTATTTATTGCTGGAATTTTTTCTCTATTCCTCTCTCTCTCTCTCTCTCTCTCTCTCTCTCTCTCTCTCTCTCTCTCTCTCTCTCTCTCTCTCTCTCTCTCTCTCTGTCTCTCTCCCTCTCTTTCAAATATCATGGCTTTACGTGGAACATTCGGCTTTATAAGTCGACCGAAATGATTGATTAAAAATCTGATCAACTTTTGGCACATCGAAGGCGATACGGTTTGATGGATCGGGCGGACTCGATTTCAATCGCGACTCGGGGATTGACTTGACTTTGAGTCGCTCCCACCGTTTGAACAGTGTTGCCAGATAGATATCTTTGATTCGTCCGCGCTGATTTGTAATCCTCGCAGGCTCTGATATTTGGGGGGGGGGGTAAATATTCGGGGGAAAAATGGCACCGCTGCACTCGGATCCTGGGTCTCAATTCTCCTCGCGACCTGGCGCGACCGATTCCTCCGCGGAACTCTCTTCGCCCTCGGTCGAGACTAAAAATCTAGTTCGACCTCGGTTCGGTTGGACTCAGTGTTGCCTGATCGAGGGTAAAAAGCCGTATTGTCCCCCATTTAAAGCAATGTAAATGTACGGCTTTACACTCCCAATCTGGCAACACTGGTTGGAGTCGTGCATCCGCGGCTCCTGATCTTGCTGAGACCCGCGCACAGTAGGCACAAAAGAGGCCGATGAAATGGCCACCGAACGCACCGATACAATGGCAAAGAAAACTTATAGAAATGGCTATCACCGTTTTGACGGCCAACATAGGCCAGCCGTTTTTCAGATCTTCCAACCTCCAAAGGCATCGTTTAATCTGTAATATATCTTGTTGATTTCGGCAGTTTTAGCCGTGGAACCAGGAGTAACTAAGCTCTTTTGGGAACGACAATGTCTATCTGATGTAATAAACAGCGAAAATCATGTAAAAATCACGCTGGGAAAGTTTAAAATTCAGTAATAAACTCTCATAACTGCTGTAACGGCAAGATCGTAATGGCGGTTCAACAAAGGTATCATGGAAGATTCTTGTCTAATTTTTCACTTTCTCTACGGAAACAAAGATAGGAGTCTCTCATGATACCTGCGCAGTCTCTTTACTAAGCCCGATTCTGAGAGTGAGTGCCGTAATTTTTTCCAGTATGTGCTCATCGTCATTTTGACAGGTTTTTATGCAAGAAATCAACTCTTCGATCCCCTGTTAGCAAAAGTTTGCAACTGCCCCCTTTCTTTCTCCGTTGATTTTTCTTCTGGTTTTTGGTCCCCAAGCCGGTCATTCCGTGCCTACTGTCCGACAGAGTGGCCCTGCACCAGTCGACCGACGATCAATAGTCAACGCTCAAAGAGAGTGTCATACTCTCGTCGCTCATACAAACGCACCTTTAATTGGGTTCGCACTTGATACTTGATGCTCTGAGGCCGCAAACAGCCACCAGTCACCAGCATCCAACCAACAACAACAACAAGAGCGACACAAAAACATTCGCGGCCTTTTTCATTCACCTTGACCGATGTCAAGTATCGTCATTAGGGCTGATATTTATCAATCACCTGCGTTGTCAATAATAAAAAGCCTTACTTGTGGGGCCGCGGACGCACGGACGTAACGCGTGCATGACACCTTGAACCGGCTAATTTCTTCGGGACATCGCCGTGAGAGAAACCGGCAGCAACCCATTACTTCCAGTTCGTAATGTGTTGTAATGTTACGGAGGGGTCTCCGTCCCGTCTATCCGTCCACGTACGTACGTCTATTTGATAATAATCAGTTCGCTCTATGTGAATACACACGAGCAAAGCAAAAGCAAGGACGGACAGAGTGAGTATGAGTGGCGCTTTTTTATATTCGCCATGTCTCGTCTTCCAGGATGGCAGAGTTAAAAAGAATCGTTCGTTGGTTCCAAGGATATTTGAAAGATTATAATGGGTCTGTTGCAAACTTTTGCTAGAGCGATATAGAGTGTTAAATCTTAAGTAAAAATCACGTGAAAAGTCCAATTGGTGGTATCAGAAATTCATAAAAAGTATCAAACTCACCAAGAGGCGTTTAACTGAGACCCAAGATGGCGGTAAAATATCGAGCAACACGGAAAAAAAAGAATGGTGTAATTTACCATTCGCATAGCTGATTTTGGCCACTACCAGAGTTGAGATAAACTTGACCAGAGTTATGGAACATTTGACCAGGAATCAGGTCAATTTCACTTGATACCAGGTCAAATGTTCCATAACTCTGGTCAAGTTTATCTTAACTCTGGTAGGGGCCAAAATCAGCTATGTGAGTGGTAAATTACACCATTCTTTTTGTTACGTGAACCTATGGGTGCACGCACCGTCGCACCGTGAACATCAATGATGGCCAGCCTTAACAACCGCACAGCATCGGAGGTTATGAGTTTGTTTGCGTTGTGATTGGTTGTGATCGATGTTGTGAGGTTGGCCATCTTGGATGTTCATGGTGCTTGCATACAGGTTGCTCGATATTTTACCGCCATCTTGGATTTCAGTTGAATGCTTCTGGTGAGTTTGTTATTGCATTTTATGACTTTTTGCTGCCACCAATGGACTTTTCACGCGATTTAACACGAGATGGATCACTCTATAGCGCCGTTGCAAAAGTTTGCAACAGACCCATTCGATTCTTTACAAAATGATTCGTTCGGTTGCCAATCCCTGGTAGAAATGACTCATGAGAAATCAGGGTCTTTGCATGGGAAAATCATGAGTTCTCATATGTGAACCCATGACAAATATTATGATTTCCTAGTAAATCTATGAAAATTCTCATGAGTTCTATGGTGAACTCATATGAGAAACCCAACGGAAAATCATGGGCTCCCATGAAAAATCAAGGGAGCTCATAGAAAATCATGGGTTTCATGTGGGTTCCCATGAGAATCTCATGAAGAGTCATGATTTTCCATGCGTTCTCAAGAATTTTGCATGGAAACTCATGATTTCCGACGCAAATTTGGACTTTTCGCTTGAGTCATTTCTACCAGGGGCACAGCGAGATTTAAGCATTGAGGGGCTTAGTGAAACGCAATTTTCAAGATGTTCCGGAGATAGTCATGGTTGCCGATCGATCTTATGGATGTAGACCGTTTTTGTGATGACGTCGTAAGGTAAAAACTGGACCCCAAACAAACCTAGCTCACTCTCGTGAAGTTACCCATGAGAATTTAGATCCAATTTTTATGATGCAAATTCATGCTATAGTAAATAACCTGCTCTCTGAAAATATTTTGAGTACAGGGGTTTGACAAGTAGCGATGCCTGCTTCCTAAATGTATCAAAACGCGTGGATTTCGGTGGATTTCGGAAGCAGGCACCGCTAAAATTGCTACTTAGCGGGGCCAGAATCGGACGGTCGGACAATCCCAGTGGCGGCTCGTGAGATGAGAAATATCGATGGTTATACTCCATTTAAAACTATAGAAAAGTATCGATCGTCAGGGGGTGCAATTGAACCCCCGAGAAAGAAATCGATATTTCTATAGTTTTAAATGGAGCGGACATCGATACATCGCATTTCACTAGCCGCCACAGGACAATCCTTGATGATCGAGTATCTCTCGTTGTTGATTGGCGGAGACACAACTTGCGCCTGATTATCTGTTACCAGGTATTATGCGCTTTTTTGTCATAAAATTTGGACGAGTTTGGCGATCTGTGTGTTAATTTAGTCTCTCCATCGCATACAGAGTGTTTTTCTTGAAACGAAACACTAATATGAGAATCTCAAAATATTATTATTTCGGGTCGATTTATTTTTTCTGTCGAGTGCATTCCGCTGGTAAAACTATAAATCAAAGATAAAAAAAAAAAAAAAAAAAAAAAAAAAAAAAAATCGATCGTGAAGAAATCATTTTTATATGTTTGGTGTCCTTACGTCTAGAATTTGCAAGGTCGGTTCACGAATTAAATAAATTTGGTTCGATCCTTGATTGGGGTTTTATTTTATAGCGATTTCTCAAGATTGAAATTTCGAACGGCGGCAGCTCAAAAATGACGGTCATAAGCAACCAGTTTTGAAAAATCTCATCCGAGAAACCTGTTTTTTTTTTCGGAAACCGAGTCTCTTCACGGGCCTTATTTAATTCGAGCATAGCAACAACGTTAGGGAGTCACCATC
This sequence comes from Trialeurodes vaporariorum, assembly GCA_011764245.1. Taxonomy (NCBI): domain Eukaryota; kingdom Metazoa; phylum Arthropoda; class Insecta; order Hemiptera; family Aleyrodidae; genus Trialeurodes; species Trialeurodes vaporariorum. The sequence continues at coordinate 64,469,658 of VMOF01000035.1, forward strand.
TAATTTATTCGATCGCGTGGTCAAAAATGAAGGCAGAGTGAGTATAGATTACCAGCCGACCGAGGCACAGTTTTGAAATTTTTACTACGGTTTGCGCAACCCAATTTCTTCGAATCAAAGGATGTTTCAGAAATTGCGAAAACGACCTTGAAAAGAAATGGTATCTACCATTTTGATTCAGGTGCAACAAACAAGCGCAGCACCGCAGTGGCGGCCCATGCAATGTGCCAATAGATGGTTTTAGTAACGGCGACTGCCGGTGATGAGCGCTCCAAACAAAAACAGTTTGTCTCTCTCGCTCTCTCGCTCTCACGTAACCCGACATCTCACTCTAATTTCAAAAATTGTACATAGAGACATCTGCCGTGAAATTTTTTGGCTAAAATGAATTCCTCAAGGCATTTTAACGAAATTTTGATCATAATACATCGTAAAACAAGGCCCTGTTTGCGAATTTCGAAACTAGAAAAAGATGGGTATGACATGGGGGTCACGGTAGAGTGAGTGAGACAGTTTGGAACGCTACGCGAGTTTTATCACACCGATTGCGACCGATAAGTGCATTGTTGTGGTTGTTGGCTAACCGTTGATTTCGCACTAAAATCGTCTATTGTTTTTTATGTTTCAAGAGTCCGGTTCGCGTGGAGTTGAGCATATATTTTTTTTAAGTCAGTGTTGGACACTCTATCGGTTGAGGAAAGATTACAGACCAGAGTTGATTTGTGTATTTTTGAACTCACTGAAGCTCCGACCGTAATTTTCAAGGGATTTTACCCTTGTGTACAATTGACCCTCCGTCAAGCTCTAAAGTTTCCAAAGGACTTATTACCGCACTGAAAAAATAAATGCTGATTGGGGCTGTTGCACACTTTCGCTATGAGCGCGTTAATAGTCGATTCTGGTGTAAAAGCCTCCAAAAATAACGATGGCAGCACTAAAAACTTTAGAAGTTACTCCAAAAAAATCAATAAACGCCTTTATTTGAGTGAGCATAATGGTGGCGAAGGGTTGTAATAATGAGAGATTCCTATCTTACTTTTGTCACTCTCTCTATGCAACGAGGATGATTCACAGAATAATTAGTCATCAGAGTAGTAATCCACAACCGGTGAATGGTACTGTGGCACCTTGTGACACCGGTGTCAAAGGAGAGTCGTTTCTTATTGGCCACTTCTTGATGGAGTTACAGTATTGTTAGATTGGAATGTCCCATTATTACTGCCCTACGCAACCATTACGCTCGCACAAATAAAAGGGTTTAATGAGTTTAGGAGTGGATTTTGGAAAGTTTTAGTGCTACCATCGTTAATTTTGGAGGTTTTTACACCAGAATCGACTATTAAATCGCGTAAAGCAAAATTCTGCAACAGGTCCATTTAACTATGTACGCAGTTAAAAGTATGGCCAACACTTAAAAACCACTATAGTTTTACTATTTAAAATAGTTAAACTATACCTCCGTGCTGTATCAACCCTTTACGTACTAAGCCCGAACATATACTCGTTTAATTAAATCTGTTTCACATGATTTCCATCTTATCATCTTGAAAATAAAAGAACTTTGGATAGAGCAGTGGAAATCCCAACAGATTGCTGCGTTGAGCGCCTTCAATTGATGATGTAGGCAAAAACAAGCACAGCGGAGTCGGTATATTTACCTACTCGCGCATTATTCGAATGAGAGCGCTATAAGTTGACCAATTTGACTTAGCATCGAAAGGGTTGGTTTAACTATTTAAAAGATAGTAAAACTAACAAGATCAAGAGTGTTTTCCGTAAGATCAACGATAAAATTAGTTCACTTCAGCATTTTTTTTTTTTCTGCGCGGCGCTTAAAATGTCTGTAGTTTAAAGTTCACAAAAACAACAGTGCCTCCAAATAGCCAATGTTTTTGCATAGGTCCTCCATAAATACAGTGGGATTGCGTGCAATTTTGCAACGTTGCACTTTCTTCTTTTAAACCCATTGAAAATATCGAACTATTAGGTGTTCGGTGAACATACCCTCGAATTTGACCTTTTACAAGGGTTTAAATTTGACAAAAATACACCATATTGCACGCTTCGCCACTATACGTACATAAATCGAAACAAACCCAAAGCCGGGTTGTTCATGAGCTGCCTCGACGCGAAAGACAAGTGGATCACGATACCATCACTAACTATATATTATTCACGGAATAGTCCAAAATTCAAATTTGGGTGTCCCTGTCCCTTGGTCAAGGTCCGTCACTCACTTAGCCCACCAGCGCTCTACGTGACAGATAACATCTTAAAGGGAAACCGCGCTTTTGATGAGACAGTGCGAGTGCGTGTTCGTGCGGGTCGCAACATATACGTGACAAATGACACGGTGTTTCGACCGCGGGGGTGGGGGGTGTGTGTTTTTGTTTATTCATTCAGTGTCTCATTCTCCGAGCTGCATTGACAAAAAAGTATCATTATCCCTAAAAAGCCAGCGGACGCCGCGCCGGATTGAGAATGAGAAAGGATTACATCAATGCATTGCCCCTGGGAGGAGTGGGATTGATTTGATAACAACTCTTTGATAATACGACACACTTCTATCTACCGTTCCCAATTACGAGGTGGTTTTCTGCAAGGTCGATGTTTTTTTTTTTTTTTTTTTTTTTTTTTTTTTTTTTCTCGGAGGGGGAAACAAGAAAGGTCGAAAAACTTTCGGGAGCAGGGACAGGACGGGCGAAGGGTTTGATGTCCGATGAAAAACGATCGTCCTTGGTGTACTGCGTGTTGCAGCTTTTATTGTGTCAGGGGTAAAGCTCTGTTTTTTTATTAATTTAGGAGGTACCTGGAATATGTGGTTCTACTGCAATGACGTCGATGGTACGGAAAAAATGATTGACAAAACCCTTCACTGCATGAGATTTTATTCCCGACCAAAAATGGATTTTTCAATTCACTAGGTGGTCAATTATATGGGAAAAATTGGGAAATATGTGAACTTTTTCTATTTTCAATAGTTTTTTACGCGTGAAAAAATACATACATAACACCATAAAAAATGGCGGGAAAAGAGAAGAAAAAAAATTCAAAATGTTCAAGTTCAAAAAAATTTTTTTTTTGCTTTCATTGGATTTTTCAAAAAGCAAGAGCCGAAAGCTTGGTAAAAATAATGAAATCGGGGTTGAATTGGATACGGGGGTGAACTTTCCCCCTCCGTGATTTCCATTATTAAATGCATTATAATGAGCGCTGGTTGTCTTTTGAAAAATGTTAGAGAAAACTTTTTTTTATAATGTGACACTGGTCATACAATTTGAAATAAGTCAAAATATACATCAGAATGTCTGATATAGGGCTTTTCACATCATGTGACACCGGTGTCACACTATACCTGAGGGTTACTTTATCTGAGGTTGATTTTGGCCTCAACCCAAAGGTATGGTAAACTTCAGAAGACATCTGACGATATCGAGTAAATTCTACCTAACCTCGGAAAATTTTACCCAGAAGTCTAGTATAGTCTACCGTACCTTTTAGTTGGGGCCAAATCTACCACATAAATAGTAAAATATCAATATTTTTATTTCCGTGAAAGTTCAATCCTAACGTTGCCTACATTTACAAGTGATTACTTTGTATCCAGGATTCGGCCCTTTGTCGTGGGTTGAAGAGAGCAGAGAGCGTAAAATGACGAACAAGATGTCAGATTGCATGCTCTGCTTCAAAATAACGTCAGATAAGTCCAACAGAGACTCATCGCAAATCCGGCGGCAAGTGCCCCCCCCCCCCTTCCAGCTTAAATTCAGTACTCATCGGAGCAACAGAGCCAACAGTTGCCTGTTTTTGAGTGTTAGGTTGGGTTTTTTTCATGATATGGTTTTTTTTTGTTTCTTTTTTAGAATAACAGTTTCTCATTCATTATTTCAAAATTATGGATCTCATTTAATTTCAAAGTTTTGACGCTAAAGCAAAATTTCTGGTAGATCTCAATGAAAGCAATGTTTAACCACACTCGTCAGTAGACAAGACTGTTGGCAGTTGTTTTGTTGAGCCCCTGAACAAAAATGCACAACCGCTTGCAAGCGTAGATCCAGAAAAATTTTCTGAGGGGGGGGAGGGGCACACCTATGCCATTTTGAAATTTGAAGCGTCGATGGAAGCAATTTCGGGCTATATTCTATTAAAAAAAGGCAAAATTTCAGGCTTCTAGAGAGGGGGTGCCATCGTCCCCCCCCCCGTAAATTCGCTACTGCCTGCTTTCATGACAAGGAAAACACATCATGAGCTAGGCCTCTATTTGTCTCTGAATAAAGCACTTCGGTAATGGAAAAATTCCAGAATTTACTTGAGAATGCATATTAGTTGCAATGTGCGTGTGAAGTGAAAACCCTAGAATAGGGCAGTTGCAAGGGTCTGAAATGTTGTGTTTTTGATAAAGAAAATGAAAGTATTTGAGAAGTTGAGAACAAAGATATGCCTTTGGTTTCAAATTAAGTCCCATTGTTCCGGAGATGAGATTTTGGTCCAAAAATACATTGTCTTAAACGGGAATTCCGCGTAGTTGCTTCACTGCGCACACGATTTTTTACAACTTCACGCACGTGTGTCGTGCGTATCTCCAAAACCAGAACACTTTAGGAAAAAAACCAAAGGCACCATTGTCCTCAGCTCATCAAATACTATCGTTTTCTTTCTAAAAACACAACATTTTAGACCCTTGCAACTGCCCCTTTCTACTTTCTGCATGGCTTTGAATGGAAGACATGTTCCGTTGCCTCATAGTTAGCACGCTGTAACTGCCCTTTACCAGTGGCGGCTCGTGAAATGCGATATATTGATGTATACTCCATTTAAAGCTGTAGAAAAGTATCGATTGTCAGGGGGTGCAATTGAACCCCCGAGAAATCGATACTTTTCTATAGTTTTAAATGGAGTAGATGTCGATATATCGCATTACGCTAGTCAAAGAGAATCGAGGGATGAATCGGACTGAGCAACGTCTGAACTTAACTTAATGCCTTAAGCATTGGATTCGACCGGCTGCGCTAAAGAAGGGGGAGGGAGAGGAGGGGAGAAACGCGTGCTGTTTGAACGCTTACTTAGCTTATTGATGGGCGGCGAGGGCGGGAGGGGGAGGGAAGGGGTGGTTAGGGGAGGGGAGGGGAGGGGGTGGAGAGGGACACTGGCCTTTGAGCAGTCTCGCGTGACATCTGCTTTTGTTGACCGTCATCGATAGCGCCGTTTGGTTCGGTTTGGTTTGCTCGGCTGCCTTTAATTGCGAATCAAGCTTATAATTGGTTGCCGATATATACTTCCGCGCCGCGCGATACCTGACACAGTGTTGTCAAATGGTTGTGGATTTTTATGAATTTCAATGGTGAACAATCAAATGTAGTAGCCAGGGTTTGTTGACATTACCGATCGTCGGACCTGTGTGCAGAGCTGCCAATTTTTTGTGTATATGAATTTAATTACATTTTTTGAACCTTTTCACGCGCGCATTTTGTGATTCGAGTAATGTTGAGATTTTATCAAATCTTTCAAAAGAGGACAAGTTCCTAGGAACTTTTATGGATCACACTTTTTGCAAAATGCACCTTTAAAATTCCATTGAATCTCGTGTTAAATTCTACCCTTGAAAGTTTTAACCCTTTCGCGGGAAATGGTACAATGTAACATGGGATTCAATGGAATTTAACCCTTTAAAGGCCAGATTATTTGATAAGAATGCAATTTCTCCGTTTAAATAGGGACGGTAGTTAACTGTTCGTACTCGAGGGAGTTGGAATTGCCTATATGATGAATTGAAGGCGCCCGAAAAAATCTTATCTAGTAAGTGTTTTCATCGGTAGTCGGGCTTTTTCGGAATGGAGACGGAAAAAATATGTGAAATAGACTAGCGGAGAAAAACGAGTATACTCGGGCTTGGTCCATAAAGGGTTAAATAGATATTTTGCAAAAAATTGTGTGACCCATCAAACTTCTTAGAAAATTGTCCTCTTTTGTACAGTCTACAAAAATCTCAAAAAAATGCAATTCCCAAAATGTTTGCATAAAACGGTTAAGTAACCGATAATTCTATCGGAGGACCAAAATATTGCAGCGATTATTTTTCTAAATGACTGCAATGCATGAAAATACTCTAATGTGTAATATTTTCTCAATCGAATGAATCGCCGTTAAATTATCAACGCATGCATGTGAGGTGTTTTTCACTAAGAATTACAAATAGTATTCACGCACGCGTCTCACAGGAGAAATCATTTACAATGCACAGAGAGGACACTTGATTGATCATTCACGGTTACAAAAAAAGTTCGGTTACACGGAAAAAAAAGATTAGTGAAATTAACCATACGATAGCTGATTTTGGCACCTGCTAGATGTTATGGTAAACTTGACCAGAAGTATGGTACATTTACCGATACTTTGAGTAAATTCGACATGCAATCAGGTAACATCACCTAGTACCTAGTCAAAACATAGTATACTTTTGGTTAACATTGCCATAACATCTAGCAGGTGCCAAAATCAGCTATCGTATGGTTAATTTCACCGTAGTTTTTTTCCGTGTAGGGCAACTAATGGCTTCGGTACGCTTTTCTTCGGTTCAGGTAACTTAAGCTTCAGTTGAGCTCACTAAGCTCTTCGGTTCGGATTGCTGAAGCCAGGAAATCACGTTGGTCCTCGACACCGATGCACTTCGGTAGTAATTTACGGACAGTTGAGTTCAGTAACGACTATAGTAGATTGCCAGTACAGGCTAACACATTGGCGTGGCTGTTACAGCGTTGCCAAACAATACAGTAACCGCAATTTTATTCGAGTCAGTGGTGGAGACTCCACTGGTTGAGAAAAGATTACACATCAGAGTATTTCCGAGCGTTACAGTTATATACTGAACTGAACGGTGTAATATTTTGGTCAACCGGTGGAATCATCGACGAAACGGGAACTTGCTAACTTTTGATAAAAGCAATTGAATCGTTAATTCTTGAGTAAAATCCAGCGGAAATTACGATGCGAAGTGAGCACATTAAATAATTATGGTTCACTCACGGACTCACGAAATGACTTTCGCCCTTTCATGCACGCATTTTGGGATTTGACTTTTTTTGAGATTTTCTTAGACCGTTCAAAAGAGGACAATCTTCTATGAATTTTGATGGGTCACACAACTTTTCTTCGCAAACGAGGGGCAATTGTCCAGCTCCAGGGTGACACCCTATAAATAGCCAGGTTGATATTTCAATCATACTCCCTTCCACACCCATTTTTATCTACTTCTCATCTTTCTCATGTTATTTACTCATCATTTTTTCAGTTTTTTCATTTTATCAAATCATCATTTTCCTCATGTTACCTATACTCATCATTTTTTCAGTTTTTTCAGGTCATCTACTCATCATTTTTTCAGCATCTCTCGATTTTTCCAATATTTTTCTATTTTTTTCTCTCTCTCTCTGTTTCCTTTTCTTTTCTTCTTACTTCTCTCTTTCTCTTCTCTTTTTCTCCATTTTCTCCAGGAGCTTCTGCGTGTATTTACTGCGAATGTCACCCCAGCGGCAGAGTCACCCGGGGCGGACAACCCCCTCTGTCCCCACCTTACTACGCCTCTGTTGATGGGAGATTCCTATCTTCTTTCCGAGGGGAGAAACTACCCCATTTGGCAAACGTGTTTAACGATCGGTGCTATTTTAGAACCGCCTCGGAAGTTATTGCCCCCAATTAAATGACGCTTTCATAAGTCAACTTCATTTTATATTCAGCTTCGAGTTTTTCGCCGGCGCTATATAAAGACTCAGTCTTTCGGAGTTAGTTAACCCATCAAGTGCTCCATGGTCAACCCCTCAAGTTATCATGTTCACGACCCAATGTTTTCCCATTCAATTTTTTTTCGACCCCCGTCAAAAAAAAAAAGCAGTGTCAAATCAAACTATCATGATTTGCTTGGTCTTCTAAACAAAACTTTTTGTACGCCCCTGATGATAGAAACGTTTTAAAGATACGATTTTCAAGTCGAAACAAATGTCGATTCATTTTCATTTCAAAACTTATGATTCTGAGTCCTCTAAAGATTCGGACTGATGCTGAACAGACACTATTGTGTCCGCTAGTTTTCCCCGTGCTAGTGTAGTGCTTTTGGTATGAATCGAAAATTGAAGGCGTAGTTTGGTTGTGTCACGCAGTAGATCGACACATGGTATTTTCCGGACACAATTTTACGAATAAATATCAAAATAATGAATAATGAATGTATCAAGATAGCCCCCGCCCCCCCCCCAAAAAAAATGTAAAATCAATCACATAAAGCTTTGTCAGGATCAAATAACACGGTTTTCGTAGGAAAATATCAACATTAAAATGTTTTCATGGCAAAGAAACAAAAAATGTCATGTCCGAAAAAATGTATTTTTCGATTCTCTAATTCGAGGCTTTCGTTCGATTTCGAATGCTCGTTCAAAGGCTCGATTATGAGCCTAATTTTAATCATTCGACACATTTGAAATGCACTAAATCCAAACAGGAAATATCCACTTCTTGACGATTTAGAGGTTACGAGTTACAATCTTGATCAGAGAAAATATATAATAGAGCAGACCACGCACTAACCGTGCGCGCGGTGGCTGACTTATTTTTCGGAACTCAACAGGAATTAACACAGGGAGCATGAGGGTGCACCATCCAACACGATCCATACGTTGACTGATGCAATTTCGGTGCTTCGGTTTCACTAGGCGAAAACTTCAGCTACGTTTCTCATCAGTCAACGTATGGACCATGTTCGCGGTGTTCTATTGAGACCCCGAAAAAAAAAGTTGCCACCGCGCGCAAACATGGGCAAGATAGATAAAGTGTGGTCTCTATTATACATATATTGTCTCTGATCTCGATGCATTTTTTTGCGCTCTTTCGAAGACACATTTTGATCACTTACGAAAATAAGATGGATCCAAGCGTTCGATTACAAAAAATTCTAATTCATCCAAATCCCTAAATTTTTCGGTAGTGAGAAAAGTCCATCGAGTAAACCAAACATTGACTTTTTTTGCGGTTTTCCAGCTGTTGAAACAATGAATGTATCCAGTTTTGATCATATGTAAAAGGTCTCAATTTTTTTTTTTTGAAACCGAAAAACTTTCAACATGATTGGTTCAAAGATCTGTCACTTATTCTGTTCTAAAAGCAGGTAGTAGTTTTATATCGGGTCTGTTTATAATCAATGTCTGATATTATAACTTTTAGAGTTTCACTTTTAACTTGGTTCCATGACTCATTAAAGAATCTCTATAGGTTTAGTATCTGTCGAGCCTACCTTGTATGACATCATGATCGGGCGAGAATCCGAGATTGAACTAGCATTTAACGATGGTTAGGTAATTAAACACATAGAAAATTTTAAACGGCTATTAAACCGTTATTACGCAACATAGGAACTTTTAATGCTCAGACATTGCAATTTTTTTTCTTGAAATTAGACATTAAATTTCGCTTTTGTGATGTGTTCAACTATGACCCTCTGCAGTTTGACCCTCTGTTTTACTTTCTGTGTGGATCGTTCGCCTGCTGGCCGTGGCACTGATGCAGTGCCCCCAGACAAGGTTGAACACATGTTGGTTGATGACGTCTTACAGAAAAAAGAAAAAAAAAATTGAATGGCAAAATTTTAACAATTACGCAACGTACACGATAAAAAAAATGACGTTATTGCCTCAAAAGCGTCGATTGAAGCGGCAACTAGCTTTTGGGAGAATTTAAAACAAAAGTGGGAGAATACTCAGCAACTACCCCAATTTTTCTTGTATGCTCCACAACTTTCATGGCACCAACTTTGGGGAATGGTTCGGTTGCAGACTTTTGCCACAGCTATAAAGAGGGTCTATTATGGTGCAAAGTCACGTGAAAATCACATTGAAATCATCAAAAAGTCTCAAAGCTCACTCATAAACCCACGGAATGCGTTTTAATCTAAATCAAATACGGCGGTTAAATATGAGCAGGTTACAATGAAATAGCCGTTTTCTGTATGATTAATCACTTTCTTCAGCATAGATAACTGTGATTAGATGGGGCTCCCCCATTAAGACCCATCTTGACGGATCTTGAACCGCCATTTTGGAATTTTGTTTCAACGCACTTATTGAGTTTGTGAGTCCATTTGGGAATTTCTGGTGTTTACAACGTTATTTTCAAGTTATTTCACACCAGAAACGGCCCATCTCTTTAACTGCAACAGAAATTTGCAATAGGCCACCCCCCCCTCCGTTTTAGACATTCCTGCGTGCAATTTGGCGATAACAATAAATTTCGTATAATCAAACCCGTGTAAAAAAATCTAATTCAAAAGTGTTCACTAAACATCTACTAGCTCAATATTTTCTTTGGTTTAAATTGAAAAAATTCAGGTTTGTTAAAATGCACACAATCATAAGTTTTCTATTAAAAATCAAACCTTAAATTTTATTTTCGCAACGTTGTTCAACTTTACTGACTCATTTTATTTTCACTCTGTTTAAACTATTAGACTCCAATTAATCACATTTTATATGACTGTTGTCTTTTCTTTTTCCAGGCATGATTGCAACAACAGAATTTATGATTGATCGTCTATAAGGCTCTTATGGGCTTTGGTTCAGAGATGGAAGGATGTGGAAGTGTAGTAAAATGCAGTTTTATGCTCTCAAATTTTATCATATTTGTAAGTATATTAAGATGTCGTCTATAGTCTTCTGTTCTACTGATCCACTTACTCTGTATTTCCGAAATCCCCCCTCCTAGAATATCTCACCCCCACCCCCACCTACAACCCCACCCAGTGGCGTCGCGTGCCATCTGGCAACAATGCAACTGCTCCATTTAAACTCATCAAATATATCGAATTTTCCTTGTGCACTGTGCACCCCCCGAATTCGATCTTTTATATGAGTTTAAACGGATAGAATACATTGTTGCCAAATTGCTCGCGACGCTACTGCTCAAAGATAACAATTAGGTCGAGACTTTGACGTTTTCATTCTAAATAAGCGTTTTTCAATGAAAAGCCAATAAGGTTCTGATAAAATTTCATTCAAGTTCATCAGACAGTATGAGAAATGACTTTGGGTAAATTCCAGAGATTACCAAAAAAAAAAAAATACATATATCCGTTCAAAAGAAATTATAATATCAATTTCTGTATCCAGCTAGTCAACTTCCAACTTTTAATTTAATGTATAAAAATGTCAACGAGCTATATAACCTTAGCCTTAGTCTTGGCTGCTAATGCCATGTTATAAGTCCTATCCCAAAGTATGACAGCATGGACGATCGTTTGTTTGCCTCATTTTTTTAACCTTAAATAAAAGATTGCAATAATTCAATTGTTGAATGCGCGTGCAAGTGTTTTAGAATGGCTGTCTGGACACAGAGTTTTATTACTATACTATCAAAGTGACAAAACGTTGATTCCCTACTGTCATGTGTCAGCTTCTCTATCGTGTAAATTCTTTAGAAATAAACAGTTGTATCGATTAAAACCGTTTCACATTCATTTCAAACCTGTTACAAATGGATTAGTCAAAACTTTAGTTCTAAACTTTTAAGGTTAAAAAATAAGAGGCAGACAAACTAAGCCCAAGTAAAATTATCATAAAACATTTCCATCATATAGATGCCTCCTTGGTGATTTCAAAATTGTGTCCCAAAAAAGCCCCTTTATGATGATTGTAACTCGAGCTCATTGCCGCAGCCAGGATATTGTTTTTCTCTCTCTTGGTCCATTTAAACGCATGTATTAGGGAAGGACAGAAATAGGGGCTGCAGTCACGTGACAGCTCTATATCAATCCTTTTCTAACAAATACGTTTAAATGGGCCGAGAGAGAGAGAGAGAGAGAGAGAGAGAGAGAGAGAGAGAGAGAGAGAGAGAGAGAGAGAGAGAGAGAGAGAGAGAGAGAGAGAGAGAGAGAGAGAGAGAGAGAGAGAGAGAGAGATACAATATCCTGGCTACGGCTTTGCTCGAGCTTGTTGGTGGGTATCGATTTATTCACCACATATTCATCACTGTCTCTCACGAGAAGAAGAACATGGTGATCCTTAAAGGGATAAAAATAATTAAAATTTGATTTAAGTTTTGGTGAGAGATTGAAAAAAAAATGGGTCGAACTTACCTCAAGGGGAATAAGAAGATTTGAATTTATTCGTTATTTGAACTGTGCCATTTCCACCTGTTCAGTATGTTCACTGTTCAGTCCACCTACTGCTCGACTGGTTTTCAGTTTGATTTTGCACGGAATCAACGGTACGCAGAAAAATGGCCAATCTCTAGACCGTGTGGGTGTCTTGGGGGAAAAAAAAAAAAAAAAAAAAAAAAAAAAAAGGTAAAATGTTTTGGTAATTAATCGTGAGAAATAAAAAAAAAAAATAAGATATCTAGATGGAGGGGAACCAAGTGATTGAAGGACCATCTTAGAACAGTGGTTCTCCCCTTTTGAATACCTTTGAAACAATCGATTCTCCAGGAAGCTGTTAGCCTCCTCAAGAATCGATTGTTTCCTCTAGTTTCAAATGGAAAAATCACATGATTGCCGAATCGCACGATCTGCCATCTAGCTGCTGCAATATTTTGCCACTGATATGAGTTTTGCGACGGACGGCTTTATTAAAGAAACTATAAGTATAGCTAAAATAACCGGGCATGCTGTTTTATGTATATATCTTCCGAACTGTTTTTTAACCCTTGTGAGCCTAAGGTATTTCGGTAACGCAAAGGACTAAGGGGGGTATTTTTGTACCCCAAGGATATTTTCATGCAGCACAGTCAGTATCAATAATTTTGAAACTTTAATGGATGGATTATGTACTTAGTACCCTAAGAGAGTAATTTATGTGAAATTTGAGTAAATTTTTGCTATGTTGCCAAATTTACACCTACTTATAAAAAAAATGTCAAAATAAAAAAAATGGAAAAAATGAAATGAGGTACCATCTTATTTTTCCATTTTTGATAATTTTCCAATTTTTTTTTCAATGATCTGACTTAATATTCTTAATCTACATAAAATTTCCGTAAAATTCACTGTAATAGATGGTTCCAAACTTAGAACTGGCAGGACGAAGGGGGGTATATTTGTACCCCCAACACTTTAAATTTCTATGATATCCACAAAAATTCATAAAAATTAATGACATTTGGTGGACGTGTTTTAAGTATCTTAACTTAAAATGTCATGAAGTCCTAAAAAATTTTGAGCAGTTTTGACAAAATGGCGTCAAAAAAACTGGCCTGGGGTACAAATCTACCCCCTCTTAGGCTCACAAGGGTTAATATACCGACGCGACGATTCCAGCAGCTAACAAAAAAATGTTAGAGTTCTATTCAACAGCAGAGGCCTTCGTACACGAACAAAGTAGACTCGTCAAATTGGCATCGGTGAGCTGAAATCCACAGCAAACAGTAGAGGATTGCCAACCCGACATTTCTAAAATAAAAACATAAGCTTGACCAAAACACCTTTAAAACGAGGTTTATTGGTTTTGTTGACTGTAGATTGGTGAACAGATGACATACCATCCATCGTCAAATAACTCTGCAATTTGACAACGTTTTAACCAACGGAGCCTGCAACGGTTGGCTCACCTGCCGTTTTGTGGTGGATCTCGGCTCATCGATGCCAATTTGACGATCCTACTTTGAGCGTGTAAGTACGAAGGCCTTATAACTGCAATGCAAGAAAACACCCTGATATCCCTTTACCAGCATAGAAAGTGGCAAAATTAAGATAGGAATCCCCCATAGTACAAAGTGTCGTACAGTCATACCTGCGCCTGTTTGTGGGCGTACGGAGACCTTATGGCAGGTAACGAACTTACTCAGGTGTCGGGTGTCCAACAAAGTCGTGGCGGGGGGGGGGGGGGGGGGTGGCGTAAATGTCGTGTAGCTAAATGGAGCTAAATCCATGAGAGTTTAGATAGGAGTTCACCTTGAAGAGATGTCCAACTTCACAGGTCTCATGATTTTTTTCTTTCTTCGTTTAATCAGGAATACACCCTAAATTTACATTTGATATAGTCTGTGAAGTGGTCAATTTTTTTGTTTGTTTCGGAAACAAACTCTCTCCATGGAAACTTCGCCAGGGACATACCCACACTAAATCAATCTTTTGAGGTGGTGTCGCATGGGGGGGGGGGAATAAAACTTCAATTGATATTTATCCTCTTTGATGATTAGGGGACAGGAGTGCAAAAATGCGAACAGGAGGGCTACGTGGAAAACTACTAAAATTTCTATGAGCGCGAGGTTTGTTGCTCACTCAATGAGCGAATCATGAACTTATATGAACGTGAATCTCAAGAGACGTGCTAATATTCAAAAACAACAACATTATTATTAAAGGCTAATAGCTATATTTTAAGGTTGCCTTGGTGTGTTGCATTAAGTATTATATTTTCAAGATAATTACTGTCGCGAGTATTTTATTTAAGAACATTTTTTTTTTTAAATTCGTAGGTACGAGGGTCGAGTATTATATAAATCATAGAATTTTATGATCAGCAAAATTCTTTATCATTGTACAAACATCTTAGAAGTCATGTTTCCACACAGAGATGCGGGCAAAGTGGTAAATTACACTTTTTTTCATCCTCATTTTTTGGAGTTTTATTGCATGGTTAAAGTGGGCCATTTTTCAGATTATTTTTTGCAGCATGTGAATCAAAGTTACATTTTCTGAAAGTTTGTAAAAATAGTCCCGTAGATGGAGGATATAAATGGTTTACGAAAAGTGTTCCATTTTGCTCTCATCACCCCTAACGACAGTAACGACGTATACGTTTCGATTGATTGTGTCGGGTGTTTTTAAATATTTCAGATTGGCGGTCTGTCAGTGCTGTCCATTGGGATTTGGACTTTGGTTGATAAAACTTTCGTCAATGAGCTCCTCGGAACGAATCTATACATCGGAGCAGTTTACATCCTCATTGCCACAGGAGCTTTCGTTGCCATTATCTCACTATTCGGCTGTTTAGGAGCACTCAAGGAGATTAAGTGCATGCTCCTCACTGTAAGTAATGAAGTACTGTTCATTGGAAATCAGAGCTTGGCAAATCGCCTCCTTCGGATACGTAATCGATTAATTTTAAAGAAAATAATACAAGTTGATCGAAGCAGTGATCATGTCTGCCGATTACAATGAAACGAGAAACTGGTATTAATATTCATGAACAAAACAATTTATAATATCGTAACTCATTAGTTTCATTGAAATTTCAATGAAATTGAAAAGTCTCAATGATTTTCATTGAAATTTTTTCAACACGAGCATAATCAAGTCCCATTTTCCGAACCCTGCTTGCAAGCTTGTATTTATCGTCATATTCGGCATAGGTGCTTTTTTAAATGTCTTTATTCAACGAACATGTTTTTTCAATGAGGCTCTTGCAAACTTTTGCTATACGTAGGGGATTGAAGAAATGATTCTTGCATGAAATCCTGTAAAAAGGACAATGATTCCACTAAACAATCGCGAAAATTCACTCTCAGGATCGGGCTTAGTGGCGGAGAGACGCAGGAATCATGGGAGATTCCTATCTAAATTGAGACATCTCTGTGTTCCCGTAGAGAAAGTGACAAATTAGACAGGAATCTCTGCACCGATTGAGAAAATGTAACAGTTGCGAGTATTATACAATATCGTGCATTACGCAGTCATAAACTAAACCGCAATGTAATCTTTTGGTCAACCGGTGAAATTGTTGGTGAATTGAACAATGGCGGATCCAACTGTGTATTATTCCCATTTGAATGTATGAGAAACAATCGATTGTTAACAGGGCCAAGGCCCCCTCACGAATCGATTGTTTCTCATATGTTCAAATAGGATGAATTCGTGGTTGTCAAATTGCTGGATCCGCCCATGGAATTGAAATGTGTCATAAAGATACACAAAGCGACTGCTCTGAAGCGCGCGGTGAGGAATATAAAGACATTGTTTTTAGAAAAAGTGTATATTTTAATCACAATTGGATAGTTCACAAGATTTGCATTGATGTTGTGGTAATATCGTGAACCGAACAAAACTTAAAATCACTTGCCAGTGAAATAAGCTTAATACTGCGCCAGTCAATCACCGAGCTTGGTGTTTGATCAACACTTCTGATTCGTTTTTATACCGGTGAACAATGCAGTGAGAAAAACGCTGAGAAAAACTGTCGAAAGCGGGGTTTTAGCGACATCACCTTTTTGCCCATGTGATGAGTCATGTGTTGCAAGGAGTGAAACGGCTCAAGTGCAAAAGATATGAAAACCCTTAAGGGCGATCGACTCCATTTTCCAAGCTGAATCGATAGAGTGGTCACAAGCGGGGTTTTGGCGACATCATCTTTTTGACCATGTGATGAGTCATGTCAGTAGCGCAACGAGAGTTTCTTCATCTCTCTCTTTTCTCCATTAAGAAACGTATGTTAGACAAGGATGGACAAGGGGATAAAACCCCCTCTTCCTGTCCTTTTCCTACTTTTACATTCAAATGGGAAATGAGAGAGATGGAAGAGATTCTGGTTGCGCCAGTGAGTCATGTATTGCTATGAGTGACATGGCCCAAGTGCAAAAGATATGGGAACCCTTGAGGGCGATTGACTCCATTTTCCAAGCTGAATCGATTGAGAGGTCACAAGCGGGGTTTTGGCGACATCACCTTTTTGACCATGTGATGAGTCATGTCAGTAGCGCAACGAGAGTTTCTTCATCTCTCTCTTTTCTCCATTAAGAAACGTATGTTAGACAAGGATGGACAAGAGGATAAAACCCCCTCTTCCTGTCCTTTTCCTACTTTTACATTCAAATGGGAAATGAGAGAGATGGAAGAGATTCTGGTTGCGCCAGTGAGTCATGTATTGCTATGAGTGACATGGCCCAAGTGCAAAAGATATGGGAACCCTTAAGGGCGATCGACTCCATTTTCCAAGCTGAATCGATAGATGGGTCACAATCGGGGTTTGAGCGACATCACCTTTTTGCCGATATGATGAGTTTATTTATTTCTATAAATTCTGGAAAGAACACTTAGTTTCCGGCCTCACTTTTATTCTGCTGGCATTTCAGAATCAAAATTTCGCGGATCATGCCTTATATTTTTTTTTTCGAGCGCGAATTTAGATGTAAACATCCTACATCCCAACAAGGCGGACGCGGAATGAATTTTCTTCAAAATCCGACAGAGTTTCCGTTCTAATTGTATTATTCTGTGTTTCCATGCTTCATTTCCAGTAGGTATAAAAAAAAAAAAAATCCCGAGCCCTCTTTTTCGCAATTTATTATAGAATTTGTTTCTCCTTTTTCCAGTATTTCATCGTCTTATTTATTTTGTTCGTCATCATGCTGGTTGGAGGCGTGCTGGGCTACATCTTCCGAGAAAAAGTGAAGACGACGATGCAGCAAGAGATGTTCAGCACCTTGAGACTCTACAATGACAAGAGGGCCATCACGAAAGTCTGGGACGACACGCAGGAGAATGTGCGTGTATTTGTGTGTGAGTTAGTCACTCGTGCCCAAACCACCATTTTATCAAACATTTCTATTTTTACAAAAATATATTCCCTCATAATTCACAGGGAAACAACTAATTTTGAAGGCATCACAGCCAACATACACTTTAAGAGGAAACTGCATCTGTGCCAAAACTCGTAAAAGAAAGTAAATGGGCCGGTGCAATGTATAAAAGGTATTGCAGTACAGGGCAATATTTAGGCTGGAGCGGTCTATAGAAATTTCAATAATTTCGATCAATCGATTATTTCAATAGTCTCGATCAAACGATCGAATCGAAGTGTTTCGAAAATGTCGAGGTTTTGATTGACCAATCGCTCAAAAATAAGAAAAAATTTAGCTCGATCGAATAATTTGGAATTTAATTTAGTATTTTTGATGACAAAAAAAAAATGACAAAAATTCGATCAATCGAAACGTCGACATTCGATAGACTTCAGTTCGATCAATCATTTTTCCAGTCAATCGCACGAGCCGCCTAAAGTAATCATGCGCCCATGCGGAGAATTGATCACTGTGCGAAATTTCCTTGTGACATTCATCGCAATTTCGGTTAGAAAATGTGAAACAGAATTCTCGTTTAGGTAACCAAAGTCCAAAATTCCGGTTGATTCCGGGCACTGGAATCATGGTTATTATAAAGAAAATTCTACTCAGTACTTACTTAACCAGAATTCCGGTAAATGTATCAGAAAAATGTTTTTCAATCATCCGGGTCATTTGATATAGGGGACATAATTATAAATTTTATTAAAAAATATGATTCCTGAAAACTTTGATACGAAGAGCAGCTTTTTATAGATGGGATACATGGACAGCATTAAGACAGTATAGATAGAAGCAACGGATACCTGTGATAGAAGTATTTGTAAAAAATAAAAAGCATCTAAAAGCAAATCAAGTGCTCTGTTTCGTTTAAAACTTTCTTTGCCGAGGCCTAAAGATATATTTGGAATAATATAATGCGGCTAAAGAGTAAATAATGCCTTTGTTTTCTTTTTCCAAGAAAACAATGGGGCTATTGCACACTTTTGCTATAAGCGATTTAATAGTCGATTATGGCGTAAAAACCTCAACAAATAACAATGCCGGCACTGAAAACTTCCAAAATCCACTCCTAAACTCAATAAACGCGGTTATTTGTGCGAGCGTAATGGTGGCCGAAGGCACTAACAATGGGAGATTCCTATCTTAATTTCGTCACTCTTTCTATGCTGACAAGGATGATTCACAGAGTAATTAGTCATCAGAGTGATGATCCACATCCGATGAATGGTACCGCAACACCAAGTGACACCGGTTTCAAATGAAAGTAGTCTCTTATTGGTCACTTCTTGATGGAGTTTCAGAATTGTTAGATGGGAATCTCCCATTGTTAGTGCCTTCGGCCACCATTACGCTCCCGCAAATAACTGCGTTTATTGAGTTTAGGAGTGGATTTTGGAAGTTTTTAGTGCCGCCATCGTTATTTTTTGAGGTTTTTACGCCATAATAGACTATTAAATCGCTTATAGCAAAAGTGTGCAATAGCCCCATTGATGAAAATTATATCAAGCAAAATATTAAAATATATATGTTTAGGAGCAAAGAATAGAGAGAGAGGGAGATAGAGGGGGGGGGGGGGGGTCATCGGTTGAGAGAAGTTCAATGATACGCACAATACGCTTATACACGCATCAACTGTCTGCACTAGACGACATTTTTTTCCAGAAGAAAATAAGTGCATGAAAAGTACGATGTTTATATTAATTTTTCACTGCCAACGGTATCTCCTGAGTGAAGAGTTGTGAGTACCTCTGTTTCATATACATAATTCCCTTATTCTCATTTTTAATTTTTTTTTGCAGTTACGCTGTTGTGGAGTCTACAGTTATCAAGACTGGAGGGGGAATACACCTGAAAGCTGCTGTAAAGTCATAAATGGCAAAGTAAGTGTTTAGACAGTAAACGCCCGTCAAGTAGACTTAAATAACTATCAGTTTTGATACTTGAAATAGTGGGGGGGGGCAATTGTCTCCCTCCGCGGGTAGGGTAAAATAACGAAATCTTTTTCACTCGTATAAATGCTTTTGAAGCAATTGTTAAAAAGCTAAGCATTTTTATGATATTCTGAATAAATTCAAAGCAAACCCGATTAATTAAAAGATCAATTTTACTTGTGAATCGATAAGCGATCAATTCTCAGCTTTGATTTCGAACAAAGCATGCAGGTTTAATATTTTCCAAGCGTCTGCTGACCAGGCGCCACTAAACCCACAAGAAGTAGCCGGTGTAGGACGGTAAGTAACAGTTTCAATAGAAGTGAACTTTCCATTACATTACGCAGTGTATAGTCTTGCAGTCTAAAAGCGCCTTCAGAAACACAGAATACCACGAGCAATGATGAATAAGCTCAAGCTATTCGACAACGAAAGAAAATCTCGCTGTGCTATTACGGTACAAATAGTGAGATGAACCATCGAATTTTTCCGTGAATGCTGATCAGAGAAAATAAGTATGTAAAATTCTGATTTTTTAAAAGATGGAAAAAACTAGTCGGAAGTATTGGCTGAGTTGCCATACTGAGCAAAAAATTCGATGAATAAATAAAAATAAAAACAAAACAAAATAAAAAAGTAAATTGCACGCGATGGCAATACCGAGAGATAAAGGTTGAGGTCTTCGGTTTCATATGTTTCGGCCCTTTTAGCTCATGCAGGCACGAAATGCTGCAATGACTTGTAATACCATCTATTAGTAAGTGTAATAGAAGTCTTTGATAGACACCGGCTTAGGTATTGTAAGTGTAATTATTTCTACGGAAATAATTTGCCGTTTTGCGGATATTAACCCTTGTGAGTCCGGGGAAGGGGGGCGAAACGACCCCAGACCAGTTACTTTTTGCATGAAATTCTCGTTTTTTGTTTTTGTTTTGTTTTTTAAATAAATTTTGGTACTTTTATGACATTCAAGAACTGCGGCAGATAAAGCCAACACTCGTGTCAATTGTCACGCTTTTTGGATAGCAGTAAAATTGTAGCTTTTTGTGATTTAATTACGCTTTTTACGCTTCTTATAACTGTTTACGATATAGTTCAGTAACTGATTTTTAGGCAACTCCGTGCTTTATAATATCATAGTAGTTATCCTTTATATTTGAATGGCAAAAAACAGAAAAAAAAACAAAAAAGTTAACAAATCACATTCCAATTTGTTGCAATTTTTGAATTCGTAATTTTTTTTTTTTTTTTTTTTTTTTTTTTATACAAAAATCAGCTATTAATATAAAAAAATTGAGAGATCCGATGAAAAATAGTCTTGAAACATTTAGTAAGATATACTTAAGAAATACATAAAATTCTTAAAGTTTCAAAATAAAAGCAATTAAGTAAGCATATTCGGAGAGAAAACCCGTTTGGGTTTTTTTCTGACACTCCTTAGCTTCCCCCGGTATCGAAAGTTGGTCAAATAGCTGGTTCTTAAGGATTGAGTGGAGCTTTGTTACTAACGATTTTACCGGTTGATAAAAAAGATTACATTGTCCAGTTCAGCAGTGCAAATATGGTCTTGAAAAATACTTTGATCAGTAATCTTGGAATGACCGGTGAGTTAAAAAATTCCCCGGCAGTAAAATGACAGCTCTGTTCTATGTATAGTTAGTTGAATAACTTGATAAGAATGAAATTAATGAAGCAATCAATTGTTCTTTTTTAATTTCCTTCAGAGGCTCCCCTGTCGAAATATCCAGACGAGTTACAACACGTACACGGATGGATGTTTGAATGTGACGACGATCTTCGTCCAGAATCACGCCGAGATCATCGGTAGCGCTGGAATAGCTGTATCTTTCCTTTTGGTAAGTATTTGCCGATTATAACTGCATTCAGTGATAGACCGTTTTGCTGTGACGTCACGAAAATAATTGGATCCAAACGATCATAATTCTTCTTCGCTTGCTCTCATAATTAGGGTTTCCTCTAAAAATCGGTTCCAAATATTCAAATCCAAATTCATGCTAGCAAACAATCAGCTGGCCGATCTTTGAAATCATTAGATAAGGCCGGTAGACCGGATAAATGAAGGGCAGCTATTGGTCCCTCTAAAGTGTTCATCGAAAAATATACATCTGTAACCAGGTATCCCTCCGCTACATTCGATAAGCTATCGGCTGCTCGAAACAAGCTGACAAAAGCCGCGATAGCTTATCGAATGTAGCGGAGGGATACTTGGATCGAAAAATATACATCTGTAACCAGGTATCCCTCCGCTACATTCGATAAGCTATCGGCTGCTCGAAACAAGCTGACAAAAGCCGCGATAGCTTATCGAATGTAGCGGAGGGATACTTGGATCGAAAAATATACATCTGTAACCAAGTATCCCTCCGCTACATTCGATAAGCTATCGGCTGCTCGAAACAAGCTGACAAAAGCCGCGATAGCTTATCGAATGTAGCGGAGGGATACTTGGTTACAGATGTATATTTTTCGATCCAAGTATCCCTCCGCTACATTCGATAAGCTATCGGCTGCTCGAAACAAGCTGACAAAAGCCGCGATAGCTTATCGAATGTAGCGGAGGGATACTTGGATCGAAAAATATACATCTGTAACCAAGTATCCCTCCGCTACATTCGATAAGCTATCGCGGCTTTTGTCAGCTTGTTTCGAGCAGCCGATAGCTTATCGAATGTAGCGGAGGGATACCTGGTTACAGATGTATATTTTTCGATCCAAGTATCCCTCCGCTACATTCGATAAGCTATCGCGGCTTTTGTCAGCTTGTTTCGAGCAGCCGAACATTCGATAAGCTATCGCGGCTTTTGTCAGCTTGTTTCGAGCAGCCGATAGCTTATCGAATGTAGCGGAGGGATACTTGGTTACAGATGTATATTTTTCGATGAACACTTTAGAGGGACCAATAGCTGCCCTTCATTTATCCAGTCTGCCGACCTTATCTAATGATTTCAAAGATCGGCCAGCCGAATTGCATTCTACGTACTATGACTTCCGAAAAAAACTACCCTGGTTGAAATTTTTACCATTGTAAATCTTGGCCTTTAAACAATTTCGCGGATTTCAAGTGTTTAAGAACGAAACAGAAAGACTTTCTAAAGTACGTCATGAAAAATCGAAAATACTATTGAAAACAACGGAAAAATTTAACAGAAGGAATTTGAATCAGGGTACTTTCTTTTGAAAGTCGTAGTACCTTAAAATATCTGTTATTTTTAAATTAACTTTTGAAATATTACTGCGGTGAAGTTTCGAGACAATGATGGGTTATGATGACGATTGAGTGTTCTCAGTGTTGCCAGATCGAGGGTAAAAAGCCGTATCGTCCCCATTTAAATCAATGTAAAACGTACGGCTTTATTACCCAAATCTGGCAACACTGAGTGTTCTAGAGGGACTTGCCGTTGGTGCGATGTGCCCATAGGAGACCGTGCGTGAGACAAGAACTAAATATAGGACTTCACTTGATATAATCGAGATGGTAAATCACATTTGAGGACTCGGTGAGTCGAAAGTAAGAACTTTGAGAGCGAAAGTAAATTTGAGAAAATTTGAGAACGAAAGTAAGAACTAACCCAAAGCAGGAATTTTGTATCGATGTCACTGTGTTCCTCCCCCCCCCCACAAAAATCCAATATTAGAAACCAATATCAATATTAAGGTGACTGAAACATTCAAAACACGTTGAATTTACAAGGGTTACTTTTCCGAAACAGCAGGATTTATCGATTCATTCTCAAATGAATGATCAAACTAAACTTTAATTTATTTTTAATTTTATTTTTTTACTTATTTTAATTTATTTTTATTAAATTTATTTTTTTATTTATTTTAATTTTTTTTTTTTTTTTTTTTTTTTTTTTTTTTTATTTTAATTTATTTTAATTGATTTTTTCCTCTCTCTCGTTTGTTTCAGTTATTCGGACTGATATTCGCTTGCGTATTGTTCAAAATGATTGAATGACACTTGTTCTTTGAAGAATGGCACTGAAATCAAAATTACAAATCCATGCCTACGAGACGGGAGACGAGCCCATGTTCACGACTTTACGTGCAATGTACATTCTTATTTCCGGCACTTCTTGAACATGTGGCTCACGGTGACAAAACTTTAAACAAGTTTTATTGAATGACCAGGTTAACTTCTTGGTAACCAGCTCATAGATTCATATGATGCATTGTGTAATTAACAAACTTTGTCAAGCTTTTTTTCATGCAAATATTTTTTACAGTCGACGTCAGGCAGCGCCTTCGATTTTAACTCTCGTAGGCAACCTGCGATGTTTCATTCCATTGGATAAGTTTGGCAGGTTGCCTATACTTGCACCAAAATCCAAGGCATCTTCTGACACACTTATCAGATCGTCGACTGCAACTTATAATTCTATTTAAATTGTCGTTAGTTGGAAGCATTTCATGGCCACCTAACAGATTATGAATGTAATCGAGCACAAAATAAAATTTTAAAAATACGATTCCAGAAACCCAGTTTCGATCTTTGGAATAAATGTCTCAAGGACGCAAGGTGGCATACCATGAGAATCATAACCAGGTCATGCAAACCGTTATAAACGGACAGATTTTTGCCTGCTAATTTTACTACAATCGTAAGGTATTATTAATAAGGAATGTTGTCAATCAACACAATTGAACCTGCTAAACACATCTGTTAAAGATGGTATGACTATATTAGAGCACAAAATAAGTTTATATTATGGTTACCAAGTTTACGGATCATTAAATAAAATTTACGTTTTATTTTTGTCCAGTGGCGGCTCGTGTACTGTGGCAACAACGAATTCTCTGCTTTTAAACCTAATGTAAAGAATCGATCTTCAGGGGATTCGATGAATCGCTGAGAAATCGATACTTTTGCATAGGTTTAAATGGCAAAAAAGCATGGTTGCCAAATAGCACGAGTCACCACTGTTTTTTTTTCAATCGCACAAAGCGTTGTTGTTTCATTGTGTTTATAAGTTACCACAAAACAATCTATTTAAATTATTCAAAGCTTTACTATGTATAAGTATCGGTTGGAATTTTACGTCACCGATTTAAGATGAAACCTTGTAAGTACCAATTGACACACGAAGATTTTCTTCCATCTAGCTCATTTGCCTTTTAAATATATAAGTCGCAGGCAAGGAGTCAAACCAGGGGGCTGATTCTACTCTTTCGGACGAGACGAGGCGAGATAGCGCGAATCGACCAATCCCATTGGTTTAAATGGCGTCACGTGACAGATTTCGAGTCATTCTAGGGACAAAGGAGTCATTTTTCTGAAATGAACAACTCAAATGACTTCGAATTTGTCACGTGACGCCATTTAAGCCGATGGAAATGATCGATTCCCTCTATCTCGTCTCGTCTGGTTCAAAAGAGCAGAATTGACCCCCAGGCATTCAATCAAATGCCAAGGCAAAAAGTCAATATTGAGTTTTACAGATTTCATCAGTTGAAATGAATTTTTGAGCTCTGCAAAAAAAAAAAAAGTTAATGACTATTTGTCTATCATTTGATACGATATCTGGATGATAATTGCCTGTGACCAAAAAAAGTTGAAAAAGAACAAACATGGGAAGGACAGGGGTGTTTTAAGTTAAAACATCCCTAAAACTTTTAACCTGTCATATATCCTTGTCTATAGTCTGTTCGTTCTAACTTGAGACCTGGCGATTCAGGTAGATTTGCCTTCTGTGGCAAAGTAGGAGTGCTCACCCAGTGGCGGAGCGTGCAATTTGGCAACCTTGCACTGTGTCCATTTAAATCCATGTCAAAGGTCGAATGCCAAGGTGTTCACCGAACGGCGAACACCCAATAGTTCGATATTTTTCGTGGGTTCGAATGGACGAGCTGTAAAGTTTGTTTGTTTCCAAATTGCACGTTACGCCGCACCACTGGTGCTCACACTGCATCACCCTCGTCAGTCGGCCAAGGCGACAGGGCTGCTGCCCGACACTCGGACTATGACAACCTATTGAAGTGTTGCCATTCTCCAATTTCCGAAATTCATTAATCGCTGGGTCTCAAGTTAGAGCAAACAGACTATTTATTAGTATGTATATTTTATTGGAGAAAGGAGAGAGGTAAAGTAAAATTTATCGGTGCGCCACTGCCTTGTACACAATATTTGTAGTCACTACATGTTTGATATTATTTAAAAATAAATTTCCTTTTTAATAATTCAATTTTTAAATTCCGTATTTCCATTACAGTTTGTCCCCTCGATGTACGAGGGTCATCCAAAAAGTAAGGTTCCCTCGTCTATTTCTCCAAAAGTAAGCACGATAGATCAAATCTGTAAAAAGTTTTTTTATTTCTGATACTCTTAGCTTTCCAGCGGTACCAAGTTTTTTAAATTTGGACCACTGGTTCACTAGAAATTCAATTTTTAGCCGGACAAGTCGCGGCACGATCCGTCCACCTCTCGACGCGCTGACGGAGATGCACATCACGTTGTCGCACCATTGTTGTCGCTTTCCACACCTCACCAGGTATCACTGATAAGACAGGCACAATCATCTGTCCACTGTTTTGAAGATTTATCAATGAAAATGAATTTACTGATGAAATTTGGGCAGCTCCATTATGATCGACTGATCATTGAATCAGTGTTACGCGTATCATCGTGGAGTTGCCACTGCAAAATGTTTCTCAGTGTGAAATCCGTGCCGTTATCCCTTTTTTTGTCGCGAAAGAGAAGAGTGCGAAATTTTTCCTCATCCTCCGTATTCTCCAGATCTTGCTCCCAGTGACTATCATCTCTTCCCGCAGCTCAAAAAACACCTTGGTGGACAGCACTTTCAAAATGATCAACAGGTGATATCCGCAGTTAATGACTGGCTCCGTAATCAACCCAAGCAGTTCTTCGAGAGAGGCATTAAGAAACTTCTGCCACGGTATGAAAAATGCATCGATCGGAATGGTGATTACGTGGAAAAATGAGGTAAGACTCTTAAATAGTCAATTTTAAGTTTCCAAAAGGCACCTCTCCATAATTGTTTCCGAATCGCAGGAAACCCAAAACATTTGACGAGATTTATAGCGCGTCGAGAGGTGGACGGAACGTGCCGCGACTTGTCCGGCTAAAAATTGATTTTCTAGTGAACCAGTGGTCCAAATTTAAAAAACTTGGTACCGCTGGAAAGCTGAGAGTATCAGAAATAAAATACTTTTTACAGATTTGATCTATCGTGCTTACTTTTGGAGAAATAGACGAGGGAACCTTACTTTTTGGATGACCCTCGTATTTGGCGGGGGTTGTTGTTGAAACACCGCGAGAGATACTGAATCATAACGTCCGTGAGAGTCCCGCGAAGATTTGAAACGACACGCTCCTGATGGATTTATAAAACATTTGAGGCCAAAGGCGGATACAGAAAGCCGGAAGCCATTCCCTTAAAGCGAGGAAACGCCAGAGTTTCTGGGGAGGGAATGGGTCTGTTGGTCTGTTGCAAACTTTTGCTACAGCGCTATAGAGTGTGCAATCTAATGTAAAACCGCCTGAAAAGTCCATTGGTGGCATCAGAAAACAATGAAATGCAATAATAAACTCACAAGTGGCGTTAAATGAAATCAAAGATGGCGGCAAAATATCGAGCAATCTGTATGCATGCACGACGAACATTCAAGGATAGCCAACCTCACAATATCCATCACAACCAATCACAACGTAAATAAACACATAACCTCTACCTGCAGTGAGGTTGTCAAAGTTGGTAATCCTTGGATGATCACGGTGCATACATTCAGATTCCTCGATATTTTGCCGCCATCTTGGATTTCAATAAACGCCTCTTGTGAGTTTAATATTGTATTTATTGACTTTCTGATGCCACCAATGGACTTTTCAGGCGATTTTACATCGGAGTAAACACTTTTTATCGCTGTAGCAAAAGTTTGCAACAGACCCATTAAGAATGGGGATGAGAACGAGACGCACTTATAGGTGCGACAAATTGAGAGAAAAGATCAGTTTTTCCCCCCATCCGCTGCCCAGCGATTCAGCGGCTGGCATCCGGCAAACCGTCTCTCTCAATTTCGCTGGATTCCATTCGCTGCCAGCGGCAAAGATTACTTATACATACAGATATGGCATTAGCCCGAATTTTGTTAAGTTGACTCCGGCCGTGATACAACCGGGCATACAGAGGGGATCATAAAGATTACAGAGAAAATATTACATTTTCCATGTTTGTCTGTTACAAAACTGTTCCGTATTCCACGTTCCACTGTTCACGTTCCGTGTTTGTTCTAGTTCCGCAAACAAACACAGGAAAAGAGGGAAACATAATCTTTTCGAACCAGAATTCTGTAATCTTTATGATCCCCTCTGTATGCCCGGTTGTATCACGGCCGGCGTTTTATCCATTTTTCACTTAACACGGGTGAGATGGCTAATGCCATATCTGTATGTATAAGT
This sequence comes from Trialeurodes vaporariorum, assembly GCA_011764245.1. NCBI lineage: Eukaryota > Metazoa > Arthropoda > Insecta > Hemiptera > Aleyrodidae > Trialeurodes > Trialeurodes vaporariorum. The sequence goes on from VMOF01000035.1 coordinate 64,497,561, forward strand.
AATCTTTGGCCAGCGGTCCCGGCGGTCTCCTGAGGCCGCTGGGTGTCCGCTGAATAGGCCTTTTACATCTGTGTTTACACTGACGGCGTCTGTTCGAATTCTTACGTCTCAATAACCTCAATTCCTCTCAAAGGGTTGTGAAAGGTACGGGAACCGATATTTGTGTCGAAAAATTATCAAAATGAAACAATAACACACAAGAGTTCCAAGTATGATTCCAACTTCAATCATCGTCCTTGGAACTACTGTTTGTTACAGTTTCGTTTTGATAATTTGCCGACAAAAATATTGGTTTCTGCACCTTTCACAAACTTTTCAAATTCGAACAGACGGACGAGACGCCAGCACCGTCAATGTTTACTGTTTATTTGTTTATGGAAGTCAGCTGTGATGACAGTCAGCCATAGTTATTTGAATGTGCCACGCTAACCCCGCGACATATCGTGCACGTGGTGGAAAGATACAGAGTGAATAGTGTCTAGTGTTTTTCGCAATTTGTGAGCTTATTAATGAATTTTGGTGTTTTCTGATGTTGCCATTGTCATTTTTAAGGCTTTTTTAAGTATAAATTGATACTTTAAAACGCTCTATAGCCAAAGTGTGCAACAGACCCATTATTTCGATACATTTTGAACACATTTTTTGATTTTATCGAAAGTAATTTGAAAGTTTTTTATTTTTCTTCTCGAAAATAATTTGAAAATTTTTTACGCAATTCCTTTGATCTCGGTCGGAAAAAAAGTTATTGCAATAAAATGTCTCAAAGAAAAGCGACTGGCCATAGTTGTTTAAGTATTTTCATCAAAACCATGTCAGACGTTAGAATTTTAAAAATCTGACTTCATATTTGAAACCAGCTACCTAAAAAACCCCATGAACATAATTTTAATCATGATGAAGGGAGGGAAGACTTTTGTCTATAGCTGTTTCGGTCATATCCCACACCCACACTGCGCGACGCGCTGCGCCGCACTATATCCATTATCCAATCGCGCGGAGGACGACTTTATGTTCGGAGACTCAACAAAATAACAAGAAGGGGCCTGATATTTTTGCGGCCTTTAAATCGCCAACTTGGCTTAGGGCTCTCAAAACTACCCCTTTGCTCTTCCGGGGTAGCGCCTATGTTATTATACATGGGAAAATAGACTTTCGAGCAGACCTGGTCTTTTTGCAGCCTTTGAATCTCAAACGTGGCTCATGGCTCTAAAACCGTGCTCTTCCGAGGCATTGCCCACGTTATTTCAAAGGGGAAAAAGAGTTACGAGAAGACCTGACCTTTTTGCGGCCTTTAAATCGCTAACATGGCTGAGGGCTCTAAAAATGTCCCCTGTGCTCATCCCGGGAAGCGCCTATGTTATTTTTGCATGGGAAAATAGACTTACGAGCAGACCTGATCTTTTGCAGCCTTTGAATCGCCAACGTGGTTCAGGGCTTTCAAAACGTCCCCTGTGCTCTTCCCGGACAGCGCCTATGTTATTTTGCATGGGAAAATAGACTTACGAGCAGACCTGATCTTTTATCGGCCTTTGAATCGTCAACGTGGCTCAGGGTTCTCAAAACGTCCCCTCTGCTCTTCGGAGGCACCACCCATGTTATTTGAAAGGGGAAAATAGTCTTACGAGCAGACCTGACCTTTGCGGCCTTTGAATCGCCACCATGGCTCAGGACTCTCAAAACGTCCCCTTTGCTCTTCCGGGGCAGCGCCTATGTTATTTTGCATGGAAAAATAGACTTACGAGCAGACCAGATCTGTTATCGGCATTTGAATCGCCTATAGTCTAAATTTACATAGACGATACATGCACCGAGTTTACGTAAACAAGGTAGCTTCCGATTTTTGTTTGTTTCGTTTGGATACATACTGTACTTGTATTCTTTTATGATTTTCTATTCTCCAGAAACAAAACCGGGCAGCAAATTGAGCCAATATTTCATGGACATTTAATTCCTTTCAACGGAAAATCCAACATTTTGAGATTCCGATGGAGCTCATGTTTAAACGCATTAGTACCATCTATGTACTATTAAGTGGATGAAAATGGTGTATAGAGTAGCGCGATATGTTCAAAATGGCAGTGGTTTCCTGAATTAGTGATGAGTGATATGGATTTTGAAAGATTTCAATTTTCACAATAATCGCATCGTTTTTGATTTCGTAGTATTTTACGGTGGAATCAATGGGAAATATTGGATATTTGTGTTGTAAAAGTAAGCAACAGACCACTTGTATACTGCTTCCATCGACTAAATACTAAATACGACTAGAAGGTGCCACCGCATTTATGAGAATATTTCCGTAATCTCATAGTGTTGGTTTTTCCATTAAAACACATGAAATATACCGGTTGCATTGTCTGCCTGCGGTTTTCCCAGACTGCAGAAGACTATGAGACAATACAAAAATTGCAATAAGTATATAAATTAAAACAAACAACATTTCGAAGCCGGCGCGAATTCGGCGGTTTCGTATAGGCATGCATGTAGTAGTTAGTCGGTGACAATAGAATAAAGCACGTTTCGAGTCGATTGTTCAAAATGGACGGTTCTTTGAAGTGGTTTCCTCAGTTAAACAGCATGGGTTTTGAAACTTTTCAAGATATAAGCGTCGTTATTTTCGTGGAGTTTTACGTTAGAATCAAAACGCCATAGTGCTGCGGCAAAAGTACCTACTCGACAGACCCATTGAGCACTTGAGTGCGTTCGCCGTTGGTCTCTCCACCCCTCACTGCCCAAGGAACGAAAACGTCAAAGGAAATAATAAAGGCCATTACTATTTAACTTGAAAATCTTCAAATTTCTTTTATTACGGAAAGTAAGAAACAAAAGTTGCAGTTGATTCTCTTTAAATAAATTATGTACAAACTTTAAAGACTTCAAAGTTCTTTACAGACGATGCGGTCTGCCGACGAAACTTTTACTTTACCTCGACTCAATGAAAAGGCGCGGAGAGCGTGCTTTGAAATGGAGAAACTTCCGCAGAGAAATAGAACTGTCTTAATCATAATTATTACAAGAGCATGCGTTTTCTTCTTCTTTTTCTTCTTCTTCTTCTTTTTTAATTGACGGCGAAGAGTCAATTTGTTTCACATTATTCCTGTGCTCAAAGAGGACTTGGTAATCTAGCACCATAATAAAAAAATTAAAAAAAATTATAAAAAAAATAAATAAAAAATATCGAGCACTTTATGCAAAGATGTCTCAGAAGCCCTTACCAGGCCCAAGCTGTGGGGGCGCGTGGAATCTAGCAACGTTGCATTTAGTCCATTTAAATACATGAAAAAGGTCGAAATACTGGGAGTGCATAGTACATGCACTCCCTCGTATCGATATTTTACACGGCTTTAAATGGCGATGCGTGCAATGTACTATGACTTTCAAAAGAAAATATCCTGGTAGAAATTTTCGTTCTTCCATTCCTCGACCAGCATGGGCGGAGCCAGCAATTTGGAAACTGTGGATTCTTTTCATTTAAATGCATTAGAAATAATCAATTAGAAATTGGGCCATAGCCCACTCAAGAATCGATTGTTCCTCATACATTCAAATGGGAAGAATCCGCAGTTGCCAAATTGCTGGCTCCGCCCATGTCGACCAGTTTTAGACATGTTTGCAGTTTTTAAGTATTTCAGAGTCTAATAACAGCATTGCCACTTGAAAGTATGGCTTAAAAAATCTAAAACTCTTTGCAAGAGCCCCATTCGCGTATCAGGAGAGGACTAACAACAGTTACGTTCCTCTTTCACAACGTTGTTATTTCAAAGTATATTCGCATGTTAACGCGTTCAAAACTTGAACGAGGCAACTTTTTTTCTTTTTTTTTTTTCTGTGTCTGGAAAATACTCAGTGCGAAACAATTGCGTGCTTTTGCTCTATGAGTGCTCTTCAAACATTATTCCATCATTAGATTAGAGTAATTAGATTAATGCGTTTTTAACATCAGTATGTAGAATGAACTTAGAATTTGAAAGTTTGCAATCGCCAGCTTAACATTTGTTTGAACGTTTCAGTGCAACTTTCTGAAGGTCTGATACATCCGGTTCCTTTTCTGGGAGGTCGTGAAAAATATTCGAGCTGTTTCTTTAGTGTTTTCGATGGCAATAATTTACGTTAAAAATGCTTCCGCAAGTCGAAAGTCAACCAGAAAAAATTAAGCTGATTTCAGTAACAAGTATAACTGAAAAAAAAAAGTTCCTAAAACATCAAGCCATTAAAATTAACCGCAAGAGTGAAGAAAAAAATAAAATGTTTCTCGTCAGACCGCAGCGTCGATGAGGTAGTCAGTCTTGGATTTTTACAATTGTATTATATACATTTCTTCTGACATTAAAACATTACAAATAAATTAACATGTACTAAAAGAATAAAAATGAAAATAAAATAAAAAATATAAGCTATGTTAAAAGTATAAAAAAACAGGTTGTGCAAGGTTTTTTGATTTAGGTATTCACAGTTACATATCTACGCTCTAAGTGCTGCTGGTTAGAGTAAAATTAAAAGCTTCGCCACGTGGCGTATTGTTCAGAAAAAAAAAACGTGTACTGGTCTAACAACATTGACCAATATTAGGTACTCGATGGAAACATGAACAGAATTACAGGTTGCCCCGTACAACCTAACTTTATAAAATAAATGGCGCCACATCGGATTGATTGGTACCAAAATGTTTGCGTGACGAAAAAATGTTTCTTTGTGAATGAAAAGGAAAGAGGATGATAAGTATAGACGCTATTCATTTAAAAGCTATTACGACCTTAGAAGAGTTCTAGAGATCATGGAACCAGTGACCTGGGAGCTGATCGGGGACTTCATAGTTAAACATATAATAGATAAAACTGAAATCAAGTGACACGATTGGGTGAGAGATCGATTCAGGGTGGATCTTTTTCGAAAACCATTGTCCAGTCGCTCGGTAAGTAAAGGTTGCTCCGTAGACACCTTTACATAACGAGCGACTGAACAATGGTTTTCAAAAGACTTCCGCCCCACATCGGTCTCCCACCACTTGTATTCAGTTTTATCGATCTGTTTAACTATGCCCCCGATCAGCTCGCTGGTGAAACTGAGATTATATACCTAAACAGACGTCAATTTTTAAAATAATCGATAGATCAACCGTTTATGCGACAATGATTACTGACAAATAGAAGATTTAGTACCTATACACGTGCTTTCTAGACGGAAAAGTACATTTCTGGTAACCAGTGCACTAACACCGATTGATTCTATCAGATAGCTATTATCTACTCCGATGCAGCTGCTGCACATCGATTTACTGGAGGTGTGCTTTCATTTTCGCCTAGAAAGCAAGTATTTTACTAATTTTTTGTTATTTTGGTAAGAAATGTTGTACAAACGATTGATCTTTTCGATTAATTTCGACAATTACCATACATTCAATTGAGGAGTACTTCGGTAAAAGGCAGTGGCGTAGCGTGCAACGTAGCAACGCTGTAATGTATATTCATTAAAACCCAAGTAAAATATCGAATGCGAAGGCGTTCACCGAACACCCAATAGTTCGATTTTTTCAATGGATTTAAATGAACATATTACAACGTTGCCAAATTTCACGCTACGCCACTGGTAAAAGGGCGTATGAAACAGAGGGTGTGCTAGTGCTTAACAATCCTGATTTCAAAAAGTCATTACATATGATTCTGAGAAGAAAAATTGAGTTTCCTTTATTATGTTACAATCATGGCATTTAGTCTAATCGTCAGATTATTAAGAAATCCCAATCCTATACTTCATACTCACACAATAACATTTTTAAATCAGGTCAGTGGCGGCTCGTGCAAATTGGCAACCATGTGTTTAGTCATTTAAACCTATGCAAAAGTATCGATTTCTTGGGGGGTGCAATGCACCTCCTAAACATCGATTATTTTACATAGGTTTAAATGGAGAGGATCCGTTGTTGCCAAATTGCACGAGCCGCCACTGAATCAGGTTCATACTGAGCACGAGCACATTCTCGGTTCTAACCGCCTTTTTACCGAAGTATACTCCTCAATTCATGACACCAGTTCACCCACCGCACTATGGTCCGAGATCGTCAAAAAGTGGCCAAAAATCAGAAAGTGAATTTCCCATAAATTCATCATTTATAAACTTTTAATACCAAATTCAATTACAGAGAACATTTTTAACAAGTAATTTAAACTTGAAAGTGTCACCATAAAGTCTTAAATTAACCTTAAAAGGTCGAAAACGATGATTTTTGATGACTATTTTTCACTGGATTTTTGGCCACTTTTTTTCGATCTCAGACCATAGTGCACCGGTCCGACGAATTCTAGAACTCCCCCCCCCCACCCCTTCCAAAACTTTCTTAGGTCAACACTCAACAGCCATACTGATATTGACAATACAGTGAAAATGTGGAGGTTGGTGACATCTGCGACAGATCGTTACTATTCAATCGATCGATTCTAACATTAGGTGATGACTCTTATTACTGTGGAGGGGAGACATCTTTACAACCTGAATGATACCTTCAGGAAGATTCCTCGACTGGCTGCGACTCTTCGACTTCACCACTGGTGGGTGGCCATTTTGATATCATTGGTGAATACGTGAATCAATCCAAAATCGTCGTAAAGTTACGTAAATGCTTAAAATATGATGCTTGAATAATGAACACACTCCCGATTGATGATTAAGGTTCATTTTTCATCCGTTCATGTTTTCATCATTCTCTGAATTACACTTAAACTCTAAACTTAGTTTTGCACGCAGGTTTCACCTAAGGATAATCATAATCTTTACAACATTTTGAACAAAATATAACAATCTCATTAAGGTCCTTGGGACAAAAAACTAAACAAACAACTTGGTAAATTTCTCAATTAATAAAACAGGTGCTATACGCACGAATAAAACTATCAGTTATTGCAAATTTTCGTTAAATGTTTCAATTAGAGCATATAAATCCTTTAGAGTTTTATCGGTATTCAAGTAAAATAAGGTTGGAGGTGAAACCACCGACCAGTATAAAAATAATCATAAATCTTTGTTAGGGGGAGGTAAAAAGGTTTCAAGACAGTTTGCCCAATTTTTTTTTTTTTTGCCCTCAGCTGGAATGTCCGGAATGTTATTTGCCATTTTCCCCCCTTTTTTACATTTTAAAAACTATCACTTTGCGCATCAAAAGTTTCTATGATGTCCGAAAGAAATTATATAGAAATTATATATATATATAAAGGATAGTTCCAAAATAATTATAATTAAACCTTGATCTTTTTTGTCCGGAACATTTTTTTTTTTTTTTTTTTAAATCATTCGGTCGAAATTGCGAAAGTTTCAACAATTTCGCGCCATTAGAAATGCTTTCGGTAAAAATGAGGAAGCGCGTGGCTTTTCTCGTTGCTTACCTATGGACCGCTTTAGTGACGAACGGGAAATTTTAAGTCCAAGAGTCTGATTGGCTTAGACGCTTTTTGTAAAAATAAAACCAGCATCTGAAATCAGTCATCAGTTCTTAATAATTCCCCGCTTCCCACTAAAATAGCTAATCTATTGAGGATGAGCCTCCCTAAAATCAAAGAACAATTGCAGATGTTCAATTGCTTAAGTTTCTGAACAGGTACCCTAATCGTCCCACCTCCAAAGGACGAATTAAAAAATAATAAATAAAAAGTAAAAAAAAAAATAAGAATTTTTTTTTTTTTTCGGGGGAAATTGGACCTTCCAGAAATAATCATTACCTGCGTTTGGACAACATAGGATAGGACTTTTTAAAATATTGAACATAATTTTTTTAACAGTCAAAGATTAGAACTTGGACCAAAAGCGCCATTTGACAGCAAGTTTTGGACAAAACCTCATCTACTAGGTTGGCTAAGTACATAAATTGACAACAAAAAACACGACTGAATTATTTTGAAAGTAAAAAATTGGACAACCTGTTATGTAACCGGTAAAAGTAGCCTTGTACAGGCCGATCGTGAGCCATATCGCAACAAGCAAGCAACGCACCCGAGATATCTCTTCTATCTCTCTCTCTCTCTATCGTTTTCCCTTAAAACGTGCAGGTTGAAAAAGGACAAAAAAGTTGGGTCAAGCTATTTAGCTATCCTTTATTCAGCATACATTTTTCATAAGGAAGGAAGAGAGATATAATGAATTTCTTGGTGAGTCACCATGGATTGTTCCAGTAGTATGGAGTGCGAACTTTGAATGTGACGGATCAATATTGAATCGAATTTCAACCAATCACGTGTTTGTTCCGATACATACATCGAAGTATTATTCATTACTGTACCCTTTCAATACCAAGACCAGGTTACGGGTTTTTTTCATCACAGAGATCGAAGGCAATCGAAATCAGAACCAAAGAACCTTTTTTTCTGAACGGTGATTTCATCCATGAGGATACATAAGATTCAGACTACCTACTGAACCCCAATTTACGATATGGCTCACAAGAGGCTTGCAGTGTGCTCTTTTTACAATTATAACATTTCAGCAGACGTGTGGAGACATTATTTTCTAAAGATATTGCGATTTAACAAGTAAATACTAAAATTCAGCATGGAAACATGGGAAAAAATATGAGTATTTTTCTTCGAACTATCGTAAACGAATTTACATCTATTCCATCGTCTCTCGTTTCTGCTCCAAAAGTCATTCTCTCATTGCAATTTATTTTCTTCCTTGCTGATATCTTATCAAATAATATTTGTCTTTTTTGAAACGTCATTCAATACATGCACCCGAGTAATCGGCGTATATTTCAAAACTGAAGGCTCCGCTGGCTCAATGACTGGAAATTTATCTCAGCTCTTCAAAATATATAGTCAAAAGATACATAATTTTCAGAGAGCGGCGAAAATATTTGCTCGGAATATTTTGACTCAACCCTTTCGATCACAATGTCAAACGTAATAAACACTGAGAGAATTATTTTTTTTTAATCCATGGTGTATTTTGTTTGTGTTAAAGAAACTGCATAGTAAAATAATGACGAAGGAGAAATTCCTTTAACCCAAGGAAAATGTCTGCTGCTGCAAGTAAATAGTAAACGATTCCTTGCTGTGACAATCAGTATAGCGTCGCGTGAGCAGCGATATATCGATTCTCCTCCATTTAAACCCATGAAAACAATTGATTTTCGAGAAGTTCACTGTGCACCTCCCAAAATCGATTGTTTTTGTAGATTCAAACGGAAGAAGAATCGATTGCTCGCAGTTTACGCGGCGCTACTGGTGACAATGATTCTCCCAATGGCGGCTCGTGCCATCTGGCAACAATGTCTTCGCCCCATTTGAATCTATGTTTAACAATCGATTGCTGGTGAAGCGCTGCTTCACTTTCGAATCGATTGTTTTACATACAATCAAATGGAGGGATGACATTGTTGCCATATTGCACGAGCCGCCACTGGATTCTCCTTCATGCAATCGCAGAACTTTATTACTTCACGCAAGGAAAACCGTTACAAGTAAACGTGTTTCCTTGTTTTGAAAGGAATGATTTCTCTCAGTAAAGAGACGATCTTTTACACGGAATCTTATGGAAGTTAAAAAAAAAAAAAAAAAAAAAAAAAAAAAAAATACTCGGAGATGAAGTCATATAAAAAAGCTTGCTCAATTTAATGTGATAGGTCTTGGGTTACTTATGACTGTTTCATGACTCGTGAATGAAAGGGTTAAGGTCTTACTCGAAGAGGTCAAAGTACCAAAATGTTAAATAACAATCGATACACACGAAAGGGTAGAAACGTATGAAAATCTACTTCTTATTGTGACAGCGAATTTTCGCGCATGTCAAAGATTTCATTTTGTTTTTGTTTGTTAAGAAATAACGGTAGGTAAAAAAATGAATTTGTCTATCTAAATTAGATTCACTTAATTACAGACAGTATTTATGATAGTCATCTAACATTAAGGTAGGAGGAGACTAAAGAACATAGGAGAGTTAGAGTCAGCAGCTGGAGTATTGACATCGAGGACACAGCGTGGGCTAAGTTCACATCCAGGCACTTTCCTGAAAAAGAAAACAAAAAATGAAAACAAAAACATTTTTTGTTTTTACATTTTGCTAGAATAATTTGTTTTAAAATTAAAATCACACAAAAAAGAATTGATTTAGATAGATAAGAAAAATTCAAGGAAATTAATTCTGCAGGCACAACTAGAGATAGTACACTAACGGCACTTTCTCTCAAAATCTAGAAAGGTAAGTGCAGGTAACTTGTAAAAACGGGTTGCGCCGAATCGTCGACGAAGGACACATGCGATTGCTTTGCTTGTATAGTAAAGTCTCGACTTCTTAGTTAGATTTTAATTCAGGTAGGTGACCAGGTAATACGTGTATTAAAATTAATTGAAGTATTACAGGTGACCTACTCGACCTAAAATCTAAGGAGTCGACTAAAACGTCTGACATTATTTCATTCGCCAATGGGGCTCTTGCAAACTTTTGCTGAAGGATTGAAGAGTTGATTCTTGCACAAAAACCTTTAACCCTCTAAGGACCAGGTTAGTTCATAAAACAGTGCACCCTTCCGTCCATAAAAGGGAGGGTAGTTAACTGTTCGTACTCGGAGGAGTTGGAATTGCCTATACGACAAATTGAAGGCCCCGAGTGAGATCTTATTTTGTAATGTCTACTCCCAGAATTGCGTTTATTCAGAATCATGATACTGGAACTATGTGAAATAGACTGCAGGAGAAAAACGAGTATACTCCGGCTTGGTCCATAAATGATTAAAAATGACGATGAGTACTTACACGGAAAAATCACGAAATTCACTCTCAGAATCCAGCTTAATGGTGGAGAGTCGCAGGTATCATGGGAGATTCCTATGTAAATTGAGACACATCTCTGTTTCCGTGGAGCAAGTGACAAATTAGACAGAAATATCCCATGATACCTGCGTTCAGCCGCTATTACAAACTTGCCGTAATAGCATAGTTGTGTGAATTTATTACTGAATTTTAGACTCTCTCAGTGTGATTTTCGCTGGTTTCCACATCACATTAGACTTTTCATTCGCTCACAGCAAAAGTTTGCATGAGCCCCATTGTAAGTACAAAAGCAGCGTTCAGTCGGATCTCGGACGGTCGAGAGATTGAATTCTAGAGGATAACTGTAAGCAAGAGGTCACAAGATGTGCAGAAAACAGAGACAAAATAGAGACCCATTACAAAGCTTGCGACAAGCAGGGCTGCCGTTTTGCGTATAATCAATGCTATTTTTCTATTCACCGATGATTCCACCGGTTGAGAAAAGATTACACAGTTCAGTTCAGTGTATGACTATAATGCACGAAAATACTCTGATCTGTAATATTCCCTTAATCGGTAGAAACTCCGTTGATTAATTAAAATATCCACAAGTTTTATAAAGTCATCGACGACTCCACCGATTGAGATAAGATTACAGATGCGAGTATTTTAGTTTATTACAGTCATGCACTGAACTGAACTGTGTAATCTCTTCTCAACCGGTGGAATCATCGGTGAATAAAAAAATAGCATTGATTATACGCAAAACGGCAGCCCTGGCGACAAGTGTCCAATTTTCCTGCTCAATTTTGGTCGGAACTCACCGAAACAACAACAAACAGTTGCCTACTCTTGAATCTTGAGTGATTGCCAACGGTTGGGCTTTCTTCATGGTTTAAATTAACAGGTTTTCGACAGAATATCAGTTTCTGACGAATTATTTATAAATTGTATGCCTTAACTCATTGAAATTTTGACTTCGAAGCGATTTTATAGTAGATTTTGATTGGAGCAATGTTCACTACACAATAGTAGTCGAATCTTGGCAGTTGTTCTCTTGAGTATGCACCCATTTCACTTGCCTCACTTTCATAACAGAGTATGTGCAGTGTCTCTATTTGTCTGCCAGAAAATCGTCAAATTTTGCATCGATATAAACTAATGTTTCTAAAACGTAAAAACCAGTTATGGTGGGGGGGGGGGGGGGTTACCGCACCCCGAGGCTCCTGTCATGAACACGGAGCAGCGAAATTCACCCCAACTCCTACCATCCCATCCATTCCTGAGTTAATTTGTAAAAATCGGGAGAGAAGGGACTCCAAGCTCGACTTCGTCTCGTCACAGTCGTAAGCAAGATCACCGCACAGTAGTCTTAGATGGTCCAAAAGTGACCAAAAATCAAAAACTAATTTCTCATCAATGAGGCTCTTTCAAAAATTTGCTAAAAAGGATTGAAGAGTTGATTCCTGCATAAAAACCTGTAAAGAAGACGGCAAGTACACTAAAAACTCACGAAATTTACTCTCAGAATCGGGCATAGTGGCAGTTCAACGCAGGTATCATAGGAGATCCTATATAATTTGAGGCATATCTCTGTGTTTTCGTAGAGAAAGTGACAAATTAGACAGGAATCTCCCGCATGATTTTTGTTTTGTTTCGTTTTTCATATGCTTGAATATCCTTGAATTTTGATGAACTCGCCAAATGTACTTAAAAATCTTTGAAAATGACTGGCTTCAGCTCGTTAGCTCGCCATTTTGTCAATAACTTTGTTTGTGTGCCTCAGGAATGTTGTGTCACTTTGGTTGCAAAGTCGTGAAGAAAAAATGCAGGATGCAGCTGCAGGAATTTTTTTCTCTCTTTTACTTTTTTGTACACTGTCCTTCTCTGATTTTAGAGCACCCTTATGTGAGAATTGACTTGAGTTTTTTCTGCCTCTGGAAAATTTGTATTAAAAATACTACGTTTGTTGCTTGTCGGAAGTCCTTGAAAATCCTTGGTTTTAGAGAAAGTGACATAATAGACAGGAATCTCCCATGATACGTGCGTTGAAGCGCCATTGCGATCTTACCGTTAGAGCAGGAGTTTTGTGAGTTTATTACTGAATTTTAGAATTTTTCAGTGTGATTTCCGTGACTTTCGCTGGTTTTTACATCAGATGTGACTATTCATTTCCTTACAGCAAAAGTTTGCAAGGGCCCCATTCATCACTGATACACTTACAATACCAATTCAAATCACAAAGGCCACTATGAACAAGTAATGGGGCAGTTCCAAGGGTCTGAAATGTAGTGTTTTTTATTTTTACGAAGAACATGAAAGTACTTAGTGAGCTAAGAACAAAGATGCCTTTGGTTTCTAATTAAGTCCCATTGTTCCGGAAATGAGATGTTGGCCCAAAATACATTGTTTTAAACGGGAATTATGCGTAGTGACGTCACTGCGCACAGGATTTTTTGCAACTTTACACGTGTGTATATCTCCAAAAGTGGGACACTTTAGAAAAAACCAAAGGCGCGCCATTGTTCTCAGCTCATCAAGTACTATCATTTTCTTCATAAAAAACATACAAAAGACATGTCACTGGAAAGTTTTAGTTAAAGGTTAAAAGTGCGAAAAATATATGTTTTTTTTTATGAATTTTTTTTCCCCGCCAATTTTTGGCCAATTTTTTTTCGATCCCAGACCTTAGTGCGCCGTGCCACGCCACGCGCCGCGCCTCACCGTTTACCCAGTTTTTAAGCTTGACGCTTGGGTCTTGGGTACCTACCCTGCCTCGACACGGAGGAGACGGTGCTCGCGAAAGAAACTTGAGATCGTTATTTCTTTCTTTTTAATCCACCCCCCCCCACTTCCTCACCACCCCTTTTCACTCCACAACCCTCTGGCCACCTTTCAAGCCTTCCTGGAACTGTCGCTGACGGACGGACGAACGAACGCAGGAACACGAACGGGACGTGGTCACTGGCTTCTGCCACCGTCATATGACGCTGATTAGGTGCTACTCGAAGCGACGCTCAAAAGATCAAAAAATCGACTTTCCCGGACATCGGTCTCAGGGACGTGCTATGTCTTTTAAAAATGAAGTATCCTGATAGAAATTTTCATTATTTCATTTCTCAATCTTTTCTCTTTTGTTGGACAGTTTTCGGGTATTTTAGAGTCTCACAATATTACCTCTCGTGACATTACGCATTTAAAAATGGGGCTCTTGCAAACTTTTGCTATGGGGGATTGACGAGTTGATTCTTGTGCAAAACCCTGTAAAAATGACGATGAGTACACTAAAAAATCACGAAATTCACTCTCAGAATCGGGCTTAATGACGGAGAGACGCAGGTATCATGGGAGATTCCTATCTAAATTGAGACTTTCATCTGTGTTTCTGTAGAGCAAGTGATATAATAGACAGGAATCTCCCATGATCCCTGCGTCTCTCCGTCATTACCATCTTGCCGTCATAGCAGTTGTGTGAGTTTATTGCTGAATTTTAGACTAGTGTGATTTTCGTGATTTTTGCTGGTTTTTACATAAAATTGGACTATTAATTTGCTCACAGCGAAAGTTTGCAAGAGTACCGTTTGGTTTCAATCTGAAACCTTAAAATACGCTGCACGTTCTTTAATGGACAAATTAGTTGGGACCAATCGTAGTGGCGGCACAGAATAATACAACCAGAACGGAAACTATCGGATTTTGAAGCAAATTCATTTCGCGTCCGCCATGTTGGGATATAGGATGTTTACATCTGGATTCGTGCGCGAAACAAAAAAAAAAAATATAGGACATGATCCGCGAAATTTTCATTCTGAAATGCCAATAGAATAAAAGTGAGGCCGGAAACTTAAGATTTTTTTCCAGAATTTACAGAAATAAATGAGATTCAACACAAATCACACTCGTCCGCCATGTTGGGCTATATGACCACAGCGTTGACTATTGGTGCCGTTAAATTCCAAACTTGCTTCCTCTGTCTCTTATGGGAGTTTCCGTTCTGATTGTATTATTCTGTGGTGGCAGTTCGTGCTATTTGAAAAATTCAAAATGTACATAAAAAATAAATTAAAATACACATGTTTTAAAATGTCTTTTTGCCATTTGAACCGAGGCAAAAGTATCGATTTCTCAGGGACTTAGGAATCCCTTGGAGATCTTTCATTTTATATAGCCTCAAATGGAGAGAGAATTCCTTGTTGCAACACTCCACGAGCCACCACTGGCCGATTGTACGATTAATATGGACGAATGTTCCTATATAACCGGGACATTAGGGGTCCCATTTAAAACAAAGTAAACAAGTTCCTGAAGCGTAAAACAGATAATTTGTCCGGAAAAAGCTAATGTTGGGTCCACTGCGCGTCACTCGCGTGTCCGAAGACGCTTCTTTGCGTAACGCCGCGCGCGCGTCCCGTCGCGCGGTCCGCTCCGTTACCATCTTGACAAATTTTCGTTGAGCTAATGACGTGATGGGACAACCCCCTCCCAACCACCCCCCCTCAACCATCCTCACCCACCCCTCTCCCTTGGATTTCTCCCCCCCCCCCGAGACTATCCCTTGAGCTTTATCGTGCTCTTCACTTGGAACCCCTTTCATCCTACAGAGTGGAACGAAAGCAAAGACATCTGCAGATGGTTATTTTGAAGAAAATACAACAACAAAAATTCGAGGGGGGGGGGGAAGAGCAAGATGGCAACTCGAACGATATACAATATTTAAAAAAAAAAAAAAAAAAAAAAATCTGGACTTTTCTAGATTTATTTACCGTGAGTGAAAATATATCAAACTACACGGCGAAATAAGGAATAAGGAATAATATTTAACAAGTTATTCGATTACTCCAACGCGATACGGCCTGAGACTGTTAAAAAGTGGCCAAAAATTAGAAAGTATCAATTTATCATCAATTTATCATTTATGAAGTGTTTCAAGACCAATGGGTCTGTTGCAAACTATATTGCTACAGTGATATAGAGTGTTAAATCCATTGGCGGATACAGGAAATTGTGTTTCTCTCTCTCCTTCCATTTGAGCTGATGTGTTAGAAAAGGACAGTAGAGGGGGCCATCACGTGACTTTGGCCCCCTCTTCTGTCCTTTTCTAACGCACGTTTTTAAATAGGAGAGAGAGAAACACAATTCCCTGTATCCGTCCATGGTTAAATCTTAAGTAAAATCACGTGAAAAGTCCACTGGTGGCAGCAGAAAGTCATAAAATGCAGAGTTAAACTTACAAGAGGCGTTTAACTGAAACTCAAGATGGCGGTAAAATATCGAACAAACTGTGTGCACGCACCGTGAACATTCATGATGGCCAACGTTAACAACCTCACAGCATCGGAGGTTATGAGTTTGTTTGCGTTGTGATTGGTTGTGATTGATGTTGTGAGGTTGGCCATCTTGGATCTTCATGGTGCTTGCATACAGGTTGCTCGATATTTTACCGCCATCTTGGATTTCAGTTAAATGCCTCTTGTGAGTTTGTTATTGCATTTTATGACTTTCTGCTGCCACCAATGGACTTTTTCACGCGATTTTACATGAGATTGATTTATCTACAGCGCTGTAGCAAAAGTTTGCAACAAACTCATTGTAATCACAGAGAACAATTTTAACAATGAATTTAAACGTAGAAATAAATTGGTCATGAAGTAAGCTTAAAATGTCGAAAACAATGAATATTGATGACTACGATGCACTGCATTTTTGGCCACTTTTTTCGATCTCAGACCTTAGAGCGTCGGTCCCGATTCCATTAGCCTGACAACACACTCAACTGAAGTTGCGAATCGACGCATTGTACCTTCTCTACTTTAGTGAAGCACCCAAAAGTCAGGAGAGGGATCTGAAATCGACGACAAATATTTGATTTGATTTTCAAAGATCCAGGAAAAGGATTCAAGGACAGTGGCGTCGCGTGCAATTCGGCAACAATGTATTCTATCCATTTAAACTCATGTAGAAGATCGAATTCAGGGGGTGCGCACAGTGCACAAGGAAAATTCGATATATTTAATGAGTTTAAATGGAGCAGTTGCATTGTTGCCAGATGGCACGCGACGCCACTGTTCAAGGAACAACAAAACGAGAGGACAAACGTGATTCAGAAACCGTGAAACTTGGCGTGATGAATGTCGACTGTATCAGTGACTTGGATGTCATGAAATCCCAAAATTTAATTAAAAAAAAAATCAAAAAAAAAAAAAAAAAAAAAAAAAAATCAAAGTTTTACAGGGGGAAAATGGCCTGTGGGTGGTTTTAGACCCCCCCCCCCGGCTCACAAGGACTAAAAGAGTTATGATGAAGGAGTCACTATTTTCCGAACAACCCTCGTGCGTAATTTTTGCCGCACCCTGTATATAATATATATGTTCGCCCGCCGCGGCCGTCTCGCCGTCCGCGAGTTGTCGTGGAAAACCGTTCTTTCGGTTTTCAAATCCGTCTTGTCATATACATTTAAAAACTGCTCGCTCTTTCAAGCGCTGCTCACTCACACACTCAAACACATACACACATAAATACAAAACTATCAAACGCACACAGACGCACGAAACTACACACGCAGCGTGAAATGTTATCCTTCTGACAAAGACCCGCTGTCCCGCTGGTGCCAAAACCCTTCCGCCGCGGGTTGAGATCCTCCGAGAACGGAGGAGGTGGACGAGTGAGACTGAGAGTGAGCCATTATTATTTCTTAACGTCAATCCTTTTATCTTTTCTCCGATTTCCTGTCCGTCCTGAAAACTTTCACACTAATAAAATATGATCCGCTCCTTCTTTTAATTTCGACTTTTCTCCTGTGGCGATGGCTAACGGGGGCCGGGCGTCTCGTCGCGTTTGGCGGGTTTCGGCCGCTGCGGTATGAAGGGGCTTCGTCGCTCACTTTGTAAAATTATATTTCCTTTCCGCTCCGGCGGTTTATACCGTTTATCGTTACCCCGTAGTGGAATAAGCACGATATTAATATCGGGACATTAAAGTCGTCTGCTGTGATATATTAGCGCGGTTCCTTATTTTCCTTTTTCGTCAGTCTCCAGCCGGACTATAATAGTATTTTCCCTTGAATTATCGACTCATATTATGTACCCTCGATTTCTCCGAAAGAAAAGTCTGATCCTCCTATGTACAGATTTCGGTGAGCGGTAATTACGCTCCATTTCTCCGAACAATCCAACAAACATCATTCGGTCATTAATTGGACGGTTTTTTGCAGAAAAAGCACCAGATGTATACAAAATTGATATCAGTTGGTTCCTTTCTGTAATAAGGCCTTTCCAATTGTCTGGATATACCTCAGGGATGCGAAGATAACGCGTTTTTTTTTTTGTTTAATTGTTTACCATTAATTTTTGGTCCTAAGCACAACTGTGTTCTTTCGCCATAACTCATTCTTCACGATCGTGCTGTTCTTAGATACAGAATAAGACAAGATATAACTATATTTGTCTCACTCTCAATCACCCGAAAATAATTTTCAAAAAAACCCTGACGAGTCTCTCGAAATTGTTAAATGCAAGATTTCCCCAACAGCAAATCTTGTATCAGAAAGTCTTGAAACCAGAGGTGGGCATATATTATTCGACGGATTATCTGTCTAGTTTGGCTACGCAGAGAAATCAGATTATTCGACAGATTATTTGGTCAATTGACCATACCTCCTTACAGGCAATTTAATTGTCGATTCTGATGTAAAAACCTCAACAAATAACGATGGCAACACTTCCTAAATTCACTCCTAAACTCAATCAACACTTTCATTTCACCGAGCGTAATGGTGGCTTAGGGCAGTAATAATGGGAGATTCCCATCTAACGATACTGTAACTCCATCAAGAAGTGACCAATAAAGGGACGACTTTCATTTGACACCGGTGTCTCTAGATGTCACGGTACCATTCATCGGATGTGGATCACTGCTCCGACAAATTATTACTCTGTGAAACATCCTTGTCAGCATAGAGAGAGTGACGAAATTAAGATAAGAAAATCCCATTATTACTGCCCTGTGCCACCATTAAACTCGAGCAAATAAAAGCGTTTATCGAGTTTAGGAGTGGATTTTGGAAGTTTCTAGCGGTGCCATCGTTATTTGTGGAGCTTTTTACACCCGAATCAACTAAAAAATCACTTACAGCAAAAGTGTGCGACAGACATATTTCAAAAGCACATTCCACGAATTCTCTCCATTGGTATAGCCCGTTTGTGAAAAACAACAACGATTAACCTATGTATAGCAAAAGGTTACAACATACCCATTTCGAGTTTTTACACCATTCAAATATAGGCAACCCGCAACCCCCCCCCCCCCCCAAATACCTGCCACTTCCCTCCTTCAGTTAAGCTCATCGAGAGTAAGTTTCGCTGGCGAGATGATATCGTATCAATCATGGCGAAGTAATTCTATCGAGGAAGAACACGACAGCCCGTCAAAAAAAAAAACTCAAATTAATTCATTTTATATTAGACTGAAACTGTGGTAGGGATCTTCACTCGCGTAAGAACTGTCTTGAACCTTCTGCTCACGACAAAGGATCCGACGGAAACCCAGGATACCTTGCGAGCTAACGATGACGTTGACGGGGGTTGAAACATGTTATGTTACCCGCGGGTACAAAAAACAAAAAACAAAAACTCAATAAAAAGAGAGAACATGCGCGCTATGCGCAGGTAGAGAGGTTCTTTGTTTTACGGTCTACTACGATGAAGAAGAGGTAATAACAGAAAACCAGGGTTGCCATTTGCTGAAAGTGAAATAGCTAAACCAAAGTCCCAAAAATATTAATAAAAAAAAATTGAAAACTGTTGGACAGACAATAGACGGTTTCAGGGCGAAGTCTACGGTTAGTCAACAATCACAAAAATCAGGGCCGTAGCTATACCTCTGAGGGACCCGGGGCAGAATGCATTTCGAGGGCCTCCCTAAAATTGGGGAAGGTAACTAGAGATGTAATGAGGGATCACACGGACCCTCTTGCTCCTTCCGGGGCACCGCCAATGTAATTTTAAATGGGGAAACAGACTTACGAGCAAACCTGTCTTTCTGGTGGGCCTTTAATCTCTGACAAGGCCCAGGGCTCTCAAAACGTCCCATCTGCTCTTTCGGGGCACCGCCAATGTAATTTTAAAGGCGAAAACATACTTACGAGCAAACCGGTCTTTCTGGTGGGCTTTCAATCGCTGACAAGGCGCAGGGCTCTCAAAACGTCCCCTCTGCTCTTTCGGGGCACCGCCAACGTAATTTTAAATGGGAAAACAGACTTACGAGCAGACCTGTCTTTCTGGTGGGCTTTTAATCGCTGACAAGGCGCAGGGCTCTTAAAACGTCCCCTCTGCTCTTCCGGGGCACCGCTAGTATAATTTTAAATGGGGAAACAGACTTACGAGCAAACCTGTCTTTCTGGTGGGCCTTTAATCGCTGACAAGGCCCAGGTCTCTCAAAACGTCTCCTCTGCTCTTCCGGGGCACCACCAATGTTATTTTAAATGGGAAAATAGACTTACGAGCAAACCGGTCTTTCTGGTGGGCTTTCAATCGCTGACAAGGCGCAGGGCTCTCAAAACGTCCCCTCTGCTCTTCCGGGGCACCGCCAATGTAATTTTAAATGGGGAAACAGACTTACGAGCAAACCGGTCTTTCTGGGGGGCCTTTAATCGCTGACAAGGCCCAGGGCTTTCAAAGCGTCCCCTGTGCTGTTTCGGGGCACCGCCAATGTAATTTTAAATGGGGAAAGAGACTTACGAGCAAACCTGTCTTTCTGGTGGGCCTTTAATCGCTGACAAGGCCTCGGGCTCTCAAAACGTCCCATCTGCTCTTTCGGGGCACCGCCAATGTAAATTTAAATGGGAAAACCGACTTACGAGCAAACCGGTCTTTCTGGTGGGCTTTCAATCGCTGACAAGGCGCAGGGCTCTCAAAACGTCCCCTCTGCTCTTCCGGGACAACAATGAGCACAATGGGACAATGGCTCATCGGTCGCAATCGGTTGTGAAAAAACTCGCGCAGAGTTCCAAACTATCTCACTCACTTTCCCGTGACCGCCATGTATACCCATGTCTTTCTAGTTTCGAAGCTCGTATGACCTTGCTTTACGACATGTTGTTATCAAAATCACATTGAAATGCTTATAGGAATTCATTTTTGCCAAAAAAAATTTACAAAAAGATGTCTCTGTAAACGATTTTTGAAATTAGAGTGAGACGGCAGTGCATGGGGGTTACGTGAGGGCAAGAGACAGTTTTTTTTTATTTGGAACGCTCATCGCCAGATGGCGTTATCACCAAGTCATCACTAAAATCGTCTTTATGAAACAGATTTGGGAGGAATATTTGGTCCATTTAATAAAGATCGCACTAGCTTTGAACAGTTCGAAATATTTCTCGACGGAGGACTTATGTGACATCTTGTAGGGTACCTTCATTTTAAACCAAATATTACTCCCGGAATTTGCCGTTGTTCCATAGTTGCCCAGAACGTCCGGGTCTATGAGGACGGTACTTTTTTTTAGTGTAAAATTTACGTTTAAAAGTTCCAGTTCCCAGTTTCTGTTAGGGGCTAGCCTGGCTCAAGGTACCCATATTTATTAAGTATATGCTCGACTTGCTTCCCGTGTCATTTTCATTAGCGCTCTTCAGCGAACCCGACCAATCAGAGTGGACGCCTCCTTAAAAATTCGTCTACTTCATGCTTCACGTAGCGAGACTCTTTCATAAGCACGGACTCTAGCATGGTTCATGGCAGATTTTTAAGAGAAAAATCAAGGATTTTTAAGGTCTTTTCAAGGACTTTTCGCAAGATTTCAAGGACTTCCGACAAGCAAAAACGTAGTATTTTTTAAACCAATTTTCCAGAGGCAGATAAAACTCAAGTTGATTCTCACAGAAGGGTGCACTAATCAGAGGAGAACAGTATACGAAAGAGTAAAAGAGAGAAAAAAGTTCCTGCTAAGTCCTGCATTCTATCGCACGGCTTTGCAACCAAAGCGACATGACATTCCTCAGACTTACAAACAAAATTATTGTAAAAATGGCGAGCTAACAAGCTAAAGCTGGTCATATTCAAGGATTTTCAAGTACGTTCGACGAGTTCATTAAAATTCAAGGATACTCAAGCATATGAAAAACGAGAAGAAAAAATCAAGAATATTCAAGGACTTTTCAAGGCGCCATGAACCATGTCTAGAAACGTTCATGAACCGATGCGTTTGTCCTAACCGCATATGACAACAACGTCAAGGCAAATAAGGAAAAGATACATAAAAAAAAGTAGAAGGGGGGGGGGAGGGAAAAAAACATATAGGACGCTGGGAACGTTTGACGGAGCGTAAAGTTTGATGGCGATCAGAGCCATACACCTGCAATAAATTTGGTAAATTGGTTGTGTAACATGTACGGCAGTCATTGTCTGTCTAAATCGAGGGACGAAACGATGGAGGGGAAAGAGGGCCGCGAAAAAAGAAAAGTCTTAGATAATGAATGAAATGATAAATGATGGGAGAAACGAAGGAGCCGAGAGAAGAGAGCCCCCCTCCGTGAACCCTCGGATAGGAAACATGAGAACGGTAGCGGGAGTCGGCGGGGGGGGAGAGGGAGGGGGCATAAAAAGAAGGGACGTTGTTGGTGGAAGGACAGGGAGGGAGCGTGAGGGTGAGAAGGGGGGAGGGGTAGGGATAGGAAGCTGTTATTAATTTATCGTGTCAAGATGACTTGTTGAGGGTGAACCCAACAGATTGATTAACTGTCACCTACAAAACAGTCGAGGAAGCACCATCAAAACACGGTCGAGAGAAAATGTAGGAGGGATGAGGGATGGGGGTGGGAAAAAAAAAAAAAAAAAAAAAGACAGAAAAAAATTGAGGAGAAAAATAAAAGGGGGAACAAAACATGGAGGTATGAAGCTAGCTAGGAAGAGTGTGAAAGGGGGGGGCTCTCTCCCGCTCGCTCCAAGAAAAGCAAAACTTCTCAACGAAGTCAACATCACCTGGGCGAGAGAAGGAAAGCTACGTGACCGCTACAAACACAAATGAACACACTCACACGCTCTCCATGTGTCTTATGTCAGTGGCGCACCGAAGGGGGTGGTTTCAGGGTCAAAACCCCCCCTAAGCATAAAGATGTTGCCCTAAAAAAGGTCATCTTCGGCCAAAATTGCTTTCAACCCCCCCCCCCCCCCCCATAAGGCCTCAGAAAAAGGAGAATTTGCGGTGAAACCCCCACCGAACAAAAGTTCTCGGTGCGCCACTGTCTGATGTACATTGGAGAGCGTTAGTATTAAAAATGGCCCCCCAATTTCCCTTTACTTTTAAATGTTCATGGGCTTATAGCAATGTCATTGAGTTCAATCGAACCATTCCGGAAAAGGGGCCCATAGTACAAAAGGTGTGCTCTTCAAAGATAAGCTTCTATTCAATCACAATGCTGACATTTCAGTAAGAGCACACTCGTTGTTTCATGGAGAATTTTTCCCGGTAAGACCTAAATTTGTTGCATTTAACCCTTTAATACACGACTTATATTTTCTGAAGGGAACGAGCACCATACCTATAAAAGAGTTCTTAGAGCTGACTTAATATCGAAGAATTTTGTTGAGCGACACGATTTTCTAGATTTTTTTTTATGAAATTACAAGGTTTTTGTTGGTAACGAGGCAATAGAGGATTGAAAAAAAAATATGTCAAGTTATCGAACGAGAGACAGCAAAATATCCTCCGTAAAAACGTGCCTACACATGACAGAACTGACAGAACTAACGAACCGAGTTGAAAGAAAATTTAAGCGGTGGAAAAATTAAACCTTCATTTTCGCAGCGTCTAATATTTCAGCAACTTTTCTCAGGGAGTTAATTAAATTGAGGCGCTTTTTAGAATAAAGCCCCTAATGATGTCATGCACGAGAGATTTATATGTTAAGCAGCGGAGTCAAAATGACGAATAAAAAAACTAAAAATGAATAATAGAAAAATTTAAAATGAAAAATAGCAAAACAAAAATGAAAAATAGAAAAAATAGAAATTAAGAAAGGAGTAATAAGTACCTTAAAAGTAAATTAATCCAGCGAAGCGATGACTGATAAAGCAAAGAAAGGCAGGAGCCCAAGCAGATGATACCAGCAAAGGCAAGGCGAAAGAGATAGGCAGAAATAATAAAACTAAACTACGAAGCATTAATAGAAGAAAGTAAAATCAAACGTAAGAAATAACTAAAAACAAAAGAAACACAACACAGGGTATATTCACTGAGCAGGGGAAAAAAACTACGTACGGCGGAGAGAGAAAAAAAAACTTCAAAACAGGGTGAAACGATAGAGAAAAACAATATTGAAGAAATTTGCGATTGCAAAAGTGAGTGACAGAGAAACAAACAATTGAGCAACTATAACTGAACATGCCAGTAGCGCGACGAGAGTTTCTTCATCTCTCTCTTTGCTCCATTAAGAGACGTATGTTAGACAAGGATGGACAAGGGGATAAAACCCCCTCTTTCTGTCCTTTTCCTACTTATACATTCAAATGGGAAATGAGAGAGATGGAAAAGATCCTGGTTGCGCCAGTGGAACACGCTATAGGCGAGAAGGAGCGCGTTAATTTCAGCTAACGTCGGCGCACACGGAGAAAAATTTATATTTGGGGCTACCAGAATTACTTCTACGTAATAGTTAAATGTTCATTCGCGCATCCTTAACTAGATTTCTGGTAATATTCAAAATACATTTTTCGTTGAAACTAGCAATATCTTCACAGATACCAGAATTTACATTTAACTATTCTGTAGAAGTAATTCTGGTAGCCCCTAATATAAATTTTTCTCCGTGCATTTGTGACACGAAATCGTAAGGGTCGGCCCTCGGAATATCTATAAAACTTATAGTGCGAAAAAAAAATTAACTTTTTCACCAAGCCCAAAGTTACTTCGTTTTCGTAAGGCAATAAACACGTTTAATTTTTAATTGACATCAAAATCGACCTGAAATAAAATTATGGTTGACACAAGAATATCGTTTTGAGCGCCTTCGATTAGATGGATAGGCAAACTCAACACCGCAGAGTAGGAATATTTAGCTTCCTACTATATTTAGGCGAACGAGCGTTGATTATTTCTGAGAAATTCTTGAGGTTTCCTCTGCCTCGGAGGGGGGGGGGGGATAAAGACTGACGACGAAGGTACCTTCTTTGGTGCTCTGAAAAATATTCAGATCAATTTCCATTTTCCATTCATTGTCGCTGATTAAAATAACTGATTTTAATTTCTCTTTTACTGTTGATCTGCGTTCCGATGTTTCACAATGGGGCTGTTGCACACTTTTGTTATAAGAGATTTAATAGTCGATTATGGTGTAAAACCTCGAAAAATAACAATGGCACCACTAGAAACTTCCAAAATCCACTCCTAAACTCAATAAACCCTTTGATTTGCGCGGGCGTAATGGTAGCATTACAGTAATAATGGAAGATTCCTACCTTAATGTCGCCACTCTTCCTATGCTGACAAGAATGATACACAGAGTAATTGGTAATCAGAGAAATGATCCACATCCGACGAATGGTACCGTGACACTTAGTGACACCAGTGTCAAATCACGAAAATAGTATCATATTGGTCACTTCTTGATGGAGCTACAGTGTTGTTAGATGGGAATCTCCCATTATTACTGCCCTCGGCCACCATTACGCACGCGCAATTAAAAGCGTTTGTTGAGTTTAGGAGTGGATTTCTGGGACCAAAATATGTTTGGTCCTGAGCATTGAATTGCGTGCATCTTGCGTGCGGTTTCGACCAATCATGCAGAGAGCTTACGCATGGTCACTTGATCGTGCGTAAGTTACTCTCGGGACCGAACATTATTTGGTCCCGGAAGTTTTTAGCGCTGCCGTCGTTATTTTTGGAGGTTTTTACACCAGAATCGAATATTAACTCGCTTATAGCAAAAGTATGCAACAACCCCATTGGTCGAGCTATGAGAACATGTATGATACGAATAGTTAGAAAATACGATGCGTTGTTTGGTTTTTGAATAACATCTTTTTTGAAGGGGCCAAAGTTGCCGCATTAGATTTCAAATTCTCGAGTTTCTAAGAAAAGAAGTGCGGTGCAGGCACTCAGGCAGTGTTGCCAGCTCGGGATGAAAAAGCCGTACGTTTTACATTGATTTAAATGGGGATAATATGGCTTTTTACCCTCGATCTGGCAACACTGGGTGCAGGTAGAATGAGGCAACTTCTTCATGCACGGTTGGGAGCCTTTAACAACTGAATAAAAGCAACTCAGCAAGAAAAACACCAGAAGCCTGCGCCACTAAGTGGCATTCATTTGGGGCGAAAACGGTCAAAATTGTTACTATTGAGCAAGAAAAATCGTTTCTTGTTGGCGACCGGCAAAGCAAAGGAAAAGTAGGGGAAGTATTTACTGGAGTCAAATAAATCATGTCATTTGGGCGACACCAATATAAAGGGAAATACATAAGTATATAGTGAAATTTTGTCGAAAGAAGCTTCGATACTTTCTACAGGGTGGCCGAAAATTAGCTTCTAAGTGGTCATATAATTTTTCAGCAGGTGAAAATTTTTGAGATCGGTTTTTGCCATTATACATCATTTGAAGAGGTAATTGATGAGAAGCAGTTTCAAATTCGGGCCTTATCCTCAGCAAGGCTCTTCCAAGGGGTACTATGGGCGATTTCTATCTAATTTGAGGTTTTCACCTCTGTTTCTCAATAGAGAGAGGGAGAAAAAAAATTAGACTTGAATCTCCTACGATACCTTTATAGCTCTGCCATCTTTGCTCATAAATGGCGGAGTTACAATACCTGTCCAATGGGTCTGTTGCACACTTCGGCTACAGCGTTTTAAAGTATCAATTCCTATGTAAAAATGCCTCCCGGCAGGCCGGTAAGACGAAGTAGATTCCATGCTTGGTTAAATCATTTTTTCACAAATTTAAATATAGGTTATAATTTTTGTTGAATTTTTCTCTGAATTTTTCTTTTTTACTTAATCAGCTGCTCAAAATCCAAATATTATTGTGAAAAAGATTATATTACCAATAGAGAAATGTGTAATCTTTACAATGCAAGTGAGAAATAAAAGCTAGGTTATATAAGTTTTTCACAAATTTCAATAAATAGCTTATGTTATGATTTTATTTGAATTATTCAATTCTTTTTTTTATCAGCTGTTCAACATTTAAATAAAAATGCCCATGAAAAAAAGATTATAGTACCAAGATAGAAAAATGTCTAATCTTTGTAACGCTAATGAGGAATAAATCTGATAAGAGCAGCTGATAAAACAAGAAAATAAATAAATAACGTACCTAAGCAACAGTGTACGTGTAAAACAAAGAAAGAGCAATTATACCAGTACACCATCCTTGTCTTTCACTTGTAAAATCCCATAAGAAACTAAATAGCTCGTAAAACACGTAAAACACAAGGAAAATTCAAGGAAAAGAGCATATGAACTAAAAACATCTTCCACGATATATACTAACATTTACGATACAAAAAAACAATTTCTTCATATAAAAACACCGCCAAAAAACCCGAAAAACACATCACTATAACTCGCTTACAACGCAAAACACGAAAAAATGACTCGAGTAAAAAAGTTGCGTAACAAAACGGCTAATATAAATTTTCCCAAAAAAAATCTTCAAAACAAACACTCCTAAAAATAAACCTCAAAAACACATTTTACGACTGAAACACGGCCCATAACGCGAAAACTAACTGTCGGATTTACACCATCTTCGAACTCATCCAAGAATTAAACCCAACGAATAGTTGAGAAAAATTTCAAAAATAAAAACCAAAAATTACGAACAGGATCGTGGGACATAAAAACGGTAAAACTGGCTGAAACATATATATATATATATATATATATATATATATATATATATATATATATATATATATATATATATATATATATATATATATATATATATATATATATATATATATATATATATATATATATATATATATATATATATATATATATATATATATACACAGAAAATTTTAAATAGCCCGATACTAGTTATAAATGAGAAGATTGTGAGATTGCGTACATTGGTCAAACTCGCCAAATTTTAAGTAAAAGGTTGAATGGTCATAAATATGACCAGAATGAGAAGACGGCCCTGCATCAACACCAGAATGAGTTACAGCATAATTTTGATTTTGAAAATGTAAAGGTTTTGGCGAGGGAGACTAATGATTTTTCAAGATCACTTATTGAAATGATCTGCATTGTTAAGGAAAGAGACATGGTTTGCAACTACCGGGCGGACGTTGATAAGTTGGGGGTTGCATACCATCATTTTTTCCAACCACGGCCACTGGAGTGAGTCCACTCTATGTTCTTTTTGGTCTGTGTTTGTCTTTTCCTCTTTGATCATTGCTTTTGTCAGTTGCTCTATCACCTTGTAGGCACTCACTGCGTTTTGTCTTTTATTGTTTTTATTGATTGAAAATGGACTTGTTCTAGTCCGAAACGTCTCGTCTTAAATTTTTAAGTTTTCGTAGCCTTGTGTCCCATTTTTTTTTCTTCTCATTTATATATATATATATATATATATATATATATATATATATATATATATATATATATATATATATAACAACTTTAAACGGGATAAAGGCTATTATTAATCAATAAGACGGGACGTTTCGGGGTATCACAACCCCATTATCAACCGCGAAAAAAAAAAAATAAAATAAAATAAAAGTGAAAATAATACAAGGCACAGGTGGTCAGGCCATTGAAATCGAGACACAGAGTATACAAACCTAGACGGGAACCCTCAGCGATCACTATCACCAGCGGTCTCTGGAAGGAAAAAATGGTGATAGCAAGCGCTGAGCTTACCTACATCTGCGCGGGAATTACAAACCCGGTCACCACATTTCAAAATATTGATCATCTCCAAGACAGTACGGGCATAATCATTACTGTCGGAGTCCAGAAAGAGTCCAGAGTTTTCTGGACTCCGACAGTAATGATTATGCCCGTACTGTCTTGGAGATGATCAATATTTTGAAATGTGGTGACCGGGTTTGTAATTCCCGCGCAGATGTAGGTAAGCTCAGCGCTTGCTATCACCATTTTTTCCTTCCAGAGACCGCTGGTGATGGTGATCGCTGAGGGTTCCCGTCTAGGTTTGTATACTCTGTGTCTCGATTTCAATGGCCTGACCACCTGTGCCTTGTATTATTTTCACTTTTATTTTATTTTATTATTTTTTTTTTTTTCGCGGTTGATAATGGGGTTGTGATACCCCGAAACGTCCCGTCTTATTGATTAATAATAGCCTTTATCCCGTTTAAAGTTGTTATATATATTAGTGGGCTAATTAAGAATTGTTATATATATATATATATATAATATATATATATATATATATATATATATATATATATATATATATATATATATATATATATATATATATATATATATATATATATATATATATATATATATATATATATATATATATATATATATATATATATATATATATATATATATATATATATATATATATATATATATATATATAAAATTTTCAACGGGTGGTATTTTCTCACTCAGGGGAGCATGAAACGTGCTCATTTGATAAAATTTCCCGAAATATCCAACATCGCACCCTCTGCAATAAGTAGATTCCTGGAATCTACTTAAAAGCCGAGAAAATAGCAATGGCAGCATCAGAAAACACTAAAATTCAGTAATAAACTCACGAATTGCGAAAAACACTGGAATTGAGGATATTGAAACGTAAGAATTCGAGCAGACGCCGTCAGTGTTTACTGTTTATTTGTTTATGAAGTCAGCTGTGATGACAGTCGGCCGCGATTATTTTAATGTGCCGCGCTAATTTCGCGAAATATCGTGCACGTGGTGGAAAGATACAGGGGTGAATAGTGTCTAGTGTTTTTCGCAATTTGTGAGTTTATTACTGAATTTGAGTGTTTTCTGATGCTGCCATTGCTATTTTCTCGGCTTTTTACATAGGAATTGATACTTTAAAACGCTGTAGCCGAAGTGTGCAACAGACCCATTTGTCATTCTCTCCTGTATAAAACACAAACTTATGATAAGCTCACCTCACCTCACACATCTTCCTATTTGTTAGCCCAGCACATAAGTTGCAGTACATACTGTCTCCATTAAATCGACTCGCCCAAAAGATGAGCGATTTTCTGTTTTTTCGCTCCCCCCCCCCCCCCCTCCCCCCCAAACGAAACGATTTTTAGGGCTCGCCCAAACACTAATCGCCGAAATAATATACGCCCGCGCCACTAGTTGCACTTAAAGTCCGACAACGGCGGGTTGCAATTTTATTGGGATGAGAGGGTGGGGTGGCGGGGGTGGGTAGTGACTGGAGGGGATAGTGGAGCGGGAGTCGGACTGGCGAGGCATTGTTTGGTGGTGGTGGTAATGGGGGGGAGGGGGTGTTGCGCTGCGATTTGAACGTGAGGAAAGTTGTAAGTAGCTGTTTGATGAATAAATGAAGGTCGATCGGGGAGCTTTTCCACCTTTGCGACTTCTGTCTGACCGCGCGCACACACACACACACACACACATACATTATACAACACTTCCATCGAACTTTCCACGCAGTCAATCGCTGACCGTTGCGTCGCGCGACTTCATACTTTCATATCGCACACGCAGACACACGCACACACACACATACGCACGCACGCACACGTCATTGCCCATTCGTCAAAGGAGAGAGTGTTTGGTGCCTCCGAGTCCTATATATCGCCTCTCTCGCACCTCGCGACCCCGACAAGTCACCTCTCACCACTTCGCGGGGCTCGGACTAAACCATTCGTCGCGTAGTCGCCCGGTCAAAGTTTACGAGAGTGCTCCCCCACCCCCCTTTCTCCTCCTACACCTCTCCCCCCTTTCCCAACTTCTTCAAAGCCTTTCCTTTCCTACCCCTGCCTGCCGGCACTCTGCATCGTCCGGAGACCACCGATTCGTTATTCAAATAAATAAATGAAAAAGTTTCGGGATAGTCATTCGATTTTGGCTCGCTCGTCGACAGTGTTGCCGCAACGGTCACGGTCGGAATTAAACAGAGACAACTTAGAAACGGTGCACTGACGGAAAACAACTAAATTAAGCGAATACGAATATATCCAACGAAATTGCAGAAAATCATTGCCAAGCTCCGCATGACAACAGCGCGCGGATGACGCGAAACTGGATCTTGTCTTTTGTACTTTTTCGGTGTTTTCAAGCATCGATGGCATCAATGGGGCAGTTGCAAAAGTCTGACATGTTGTGTTTTTTATGAAGAAAATGATAGTACTTGATGAGCTGAGAACAATGGTGCCCTTGGTTTTTTTCATAAGTGTCCCGGTTTCGGAGATACACGCACGTGTGAAGTTGGACAAAATCGTGTGTGTAGTGACGTCACTACGCGGAATGGAGCTGTTGCAAACTTTTGCTACAGGCTTATTAATAGTTAATAATGGGGTATTACCCAGTAAAACTAACGATAAACGCACTAAAAAATCATGAAATCCACTCCCAAACTCACAAAATGCTTTTAAACGCGAGACCGTAATGGCGGCCGGGGCCGCGGTATTCATTGAGGTTCCCTATCTTCAATCAGCGCCATCTACACGAGGTGTTCTCGCAACACCACACAAGAAGAAGAAGAAGCATACGATTGCCATAAGAAAACCGCGGCCTCGGCCGCCATTACGGTCTCGCATATAAAAGCATTTTGTGAGTTTAGGAGTGGATTTCGTGATTTTTTAGTGCGCTAATCGTTAATTTTACAGGGTATTACCTCTTAATCTACTATCATTAAGCCTGTAGCAAAAGTTTGCAACAGCTCCATTCCCATTTAAAACAATGAATTTCGGGCCAAAATCTCATCTCCGGAACAATGGGACTTGAGGAGAAACCAAAGGCATCTTTGTTCTCAGCTCATCTAGTACTTTCATTTTCTTTATAAAAAAACTCAGCATTTTAGACCTTTGCAACTGCCCCATTCGATTTTGAATTCAAGTCCGGAGATGAATTCAAAATCGATTTGACGCCATTGATGCTCGAAAACATCTAAAAACACGATTGAGTTTCCGCAAATATGTGGAGTTGGCGTGGTATTGTTAATCATATGCGATCGCGAAAATTCGCTTTGAGTCGTCTTCGTTCGGTAATCGACTAAATTAGTCGTTAGTTACTTAGGTACTTACACAACTATTAGTGTTGTATCAAGCTAGTTCCTGAGGAACTAGCAAATAATCTAGGTACTTAATTTAATTAAATGGGAAAGAAATGAATGGCCTGAGACCAGACTTGTGCAAAACTTGGTCGAAACACAACTACATCGTCGAATTAGTTCGGCGAAGTAACTAAATTAGTTGTTAGTTGCTCAGGTAGACAACTAAATTGTAGTACCAGGTTAGTTGTCTAGCAAATAACAACTAATTTAGTTCCTTGCCGGACTAATTCGGCTACTTAGTTGTTTTTCAACGACTTCGTTTCGACTCAGTTTTGACCAAGTCTGCCTCAAACAGTGAATCCGGCATCATTGTTGGTAGACTCTCTAACTATAACTTGAGACTCAACACCCCCCCCCCCTAAATTAGAAACGGTGTCAAACTTGGTCGATTGCTCGGACTCGTGGCCGGAGGGGGGGGGGACGAATGAGGCACGAGGGAGAAAAATACGAGATCTGTTGAGGGGAGGGGGTGGGGGTTAGAGAGGAAAGAGCGGACGGAATAGATGTTGGGGCTCTGAGACACGGAGTCAGGAGAGGGGAGGGGAGGGCGGAATTATACACGGGGTGGGAATAGGAAGAGAGCGTTTTTCAGTTGGTGTTTGTTCTGGTCGCCGAAATCGACTTTGGCATGCAGACCGCGTTCGCTTTTTCCGGCTATTCCACTTTCCCGGTCCCAGCTCGCACGGGATATGCTATCGCGGCCCACCCACTTGCCAGATTTCCTTATAGACGCACTCGAGTTCCAGGAAGGAACGTGTGTGCGTTCCTGGAATTCGTGAAAGTGGAATACTTTGTACCTCTGAGGCGAAAACATTTGAGTCGTCGGGTCAGTTCTGGAACGGATATAGGATGCTTGTCCCTTTCCGTCTTTTCATCTCTCTTTCTCTGTCTCTGTCTCTTTCTCTCTCTCTCTCTCTCTCTCTCTCTCTCTCTCTCTCTCTCTCTCTCTCTCTCTCTCTCTCTCTGTCTCTCTCTCTCTCTGTCTCTCTCCTTATCCTTTCCTCTCTCTTTCCCTCCACGAATTCTAGAAAAGGATGGAGGGCAAAACCATCAAGTGACTTTACCCTTACTCCGTCTTTCTCAAGCACAAGCGTTCAAGTGAGCTGAGAGAGCAAGAGAGAGAAAGAGAGAGAAAGAGAGAGAGAGGGAGAGAGAGAGAGAGAGAAAGAGAGAGAGAGAGAGAGAGAGAGAGAGAGAGAGAGAGAATGTTTATTTGCCATATAGAAAACAAAACAAAAAATACAAAACTAAAATTATACTAAATTATGGCTAGGAGAGTAAGTTAGGGCTGTAAAGCCCTTTCTTCCACGTACCCACCTAGCTCACTCCATAAATTATACTTTTAAACAAAACTATACACAATGAGAGGCAATTAAGTGGGGGGGGGGGAAATAAATTAAATTAAATTAAATCAAATTAAATTAAATTAAATTAAATCAAATTAAATTAAATTAAATTAAGTACATGCTCAAATCAAACAATCGAAAATTTAAAGAATCAAATCATAAATCAAAGATTAATCGCTCAAATAAGTATAAATTAAATGATACAATAAAATCAGGGAGAGAGAGAGAGAGAGAGAGAGAGAGAGAGAGAGAGAGAGAGAGGGGGGGAGATAGAGGGAGAGAGATAGAGGGAGAGAGAGAGAGAGAGAGAGAGAGAGAGAGAGAGAGAGAAAGAGAGAGAGAGAACTCTTAGGTCCGCCTCTGGATCAGTTGACTATGCAACTGGTACATAATCAAGGAAAGTTGCGGTACGCTCAAAGTTTATAAAAACAGGCAAGTTCATAAGGCGCAACTGAAGAA
This sequence comes from Trialeurodes vaporariorum, assembly GCA_011764245.1. NCBI lineage: Eukaryota > Metazoa > Arthropoda > Insecta > Hemiptera > Aleyrodidae > Trialeurodes > Trialeurodes vaporariorum. The sequence goes on from VMOF01000035.1 coordinate 64,531,342, forward strand.
AATGGACAAGCAAAAGGAACGCCAAACTCTCATTATTTATTATGAATAAATAATAATAATAATAAAAAAAAAAAAAAAAATTAAAAAAAAAAAAATAAATACCCACACGTACCCATGACGTACTTATAAGTCTGAACAAGATTCTGGGAAGACGTCTGTGAGTACTCTTTTTGATTTTTTTCTCGTTTTCAGAAACACATTTCTAAAATCTTTGTTGGTTACAAATAAGTTACGCAAGAAAAGTTGTGTATTTTGAACCAAAAGGTGCTGTAAGCCTGTAAGGATATTATAGCAGTTTCAAAAGAATAATAAATGGCTTTTAACAAAGGGGGTTCCATAAAAATTTAAAAATTATAATACCGATAGAGAAAAAATAAGAAACGAAACTAAATATCAGGAAGGGGGAGAACACATCGAACCTGACATCGAGTGGGAGAAAGTCTTTAATCGTGCAGAGGGTTGGAAATATCGAGCCCTAAAAAGACGTTCCGCAAAAAATCAACCTGATAAATTGTCATCGGGATGACGCAACGGCGCGAAAAATGGCTCCACGTTTAAAAATATTATCGCAAGAGAGGAAAAAAATAATAATAAAAAAAAAAAAGATCAAAACTTCACTTGGAATGATTTCCAAACAGGACAAGGGAAAATTGGCTCCTCCGTTAAATGGCAAAATATTTATGAAATGTTTTAGCTTTGACAATTTTTACCGGCTCAAAGTTCCTTTATCCCCCCTCCCCCTTTTCTTTCTCCCTTTCATACTCTGTGCGTCCTGTCACCACGACCACACAACTTTTATCTAGAACTTGCTTCGACATTTCGACTTTACATTACCGATGATCTTTACGAGTGACTTCTTGCTCACGGATAAGAAAGAGGGAAGGAGGAGGAGGAGGAGAAAGGTAGAACTTTTTTTTAAGAGAGGGAAGAAAAAAGTCGCCAAAATTTTTTTGAGAACGCGCTCAACTTTGACGCGAGCGGTTCGGAACAAAGTGGGTAGAAACATTAGCGATCTCCAACCTATTTGTCTTCCTATCCCTCTATATTTCTATTTGATTAGATGAGTAAAACAGGATGAAGGAAGGTGCCAGGAAGGGTAGGGTGTGTCTTATTTTTGAAATTTGAGAAATTTTAAGGGTTCCACCTCTCAAAGTGTTCTATGTTGGCTCAAAATAGACCCATTTCAAGGATTTTGAAAAATTTTAATTTTTAGAGGTCTCTCAAAGGGCCTAAAGGGCGTAAGTTGAAAATTCGCCAAAATAGACAAATGAGGGGTCAATCCCCACTGAAAATAGCGAGTTACGGCCCTAAAGGGCGAAAATTTTGTCCATTTTGCCGTATCTGCAATCCTTAGGCCAGAAACTGCCATGTTGCTTCGCGCGCAATCCGACTTCAAACGCGCGCCGCGCCGAGCCGCGAGCATGCGCCACGCGTGAGCGGCGGCGAGACGCGACTGCCCAGCGCAGTGCTGCTGTTTAGCGCGAGATACCTCCCGCGCTACGTAATAACGTATTTTTCATTTACCTGATTAACATTTCTGGAACCTGAAACACGAAAATAGTTTTTCTTGCGATGTACCTCACGATAGAAAGAAAATAATTTTATTTAAGTGTAAGCAGATTAACAAAATAAAAGGGGAGGGGTGGAGAGGAGAGGAGAGGAGAGGACAAGATTCAACACAAATAGAATGTAAAGGAGCGTATACAATGATCACAAAATTAAAATTAAAATTAAACACGTTTAAAATCCAAAGCACACCCTACGTCTGAAGCTTCAGTCGCTTGCGCATTAGAAAATCAGAGGAGACGTGGAGGAGGTTTTGAAAACTTGTCTCATTTTGTTGTCAATTTTTTATTGTAAGTCGACATGAGTTTCACCGCCCTTTCTGCGTGATCGTTCACCACTTGCAACCCGTTTACGACTTTCAACGCACTTTTATAATCCGCATTCTCACCCTAGTTGGCCAGATCAATATCAAGGAACATTTTTGGAAGATCTAAAATTTCAAAAAACAGCACTATTAGTTGTGAAAAGATCTTCTAATTCTGCGACTTCTTCGGGATACACAGACAAACGATGCGGTGGGTCTGGCAAACCATGATTATTCCGTAAGTTTAAAACACACAATAAAAGGTAAATGGATAAATGGTGTAAATATTGCATTAACCTAGTCAACAGCATTCATCTCTCAATCTCTTGCTTAGTAATTTTTTTTTTTTTTTTTTTTACATTTTCCCTCTGTATTAGGATATATTAGGTTCGCCCATTTGAGCTGGAGAGGGGAGAGCATAAGAATAATTTATTATTCATCACACTTCACTGAAAAAAAAGTTAGTTCAGCCTACTGAAAATTACTGAAATTTTCCGCAATAAATTTATTTGTTGTGTTTACCCATCAATTAGGTACTCCAATTAATAAATTGGTACTTGGTACTAATAAAATAGTATACCGGGTACCACTCAAAGTGGTACGATGCACCTAATTTTATTGGTTGTGCCTACCCAATAAAATTAGTACCGGTTACCAATTATTGGTTGGAGTCCCTAATTTATGGGTAAGTACAAACCATTAAATTGGATTGCGCAAATGTCACTAATTTTTAGCAGGCCGAACTAACTTTTTTTCTTTTCACCGTTCTTTACAATGTAAAGAACACCTAAGTGGAAGAGGGAAGTGATAAAAATATATCCTAATACAGAGGGAAAATGTAAAAAAAAAAAAAAAATTACTAAGCAAGAGATTGAGAGATGAATGCTGTTGACTAGGTTAATGCAATATTTACACCATTTATCCATTTACCTTTTATTGTGTGTTTTAAACTTACGGAATAATCATGGTTTGCCAGACCCACCGCATCGTTTGTCTGTGTATCCCGAAGAAGTCGCAGAATTAGAAGATCTTTTCACAACTAATAGTGCTGTTTTTTGAAATTTTAGATCTTCCAAAAATGTTCCTTGATATTGATCTGGCCAACTAGGGTGAGAATGCGGATTATAAAAGTGCGTTGAAAGTCGTAAACGGGTTGCAAGTGGTGAACGATCACGCAGAAAGGGCGGTGAAACTCATGTCGACTTACAATAAAAAATTGACAACAAAATGAGACAAGTTTTCAAAACCTCCTCCACGTCTCCTCTGATTTTCTAATGCGCAAGCGACTGAAGCTTCAGACGTAGGGTGTGCTTTGGATTTTAAACGTGTTTAATTTTAATTTTAATTTTGTGATCATTGTATACGCTCCTTTACATTCTATTTGTGTTGAATCTTGTCCTCTCCTCTCCTCTCCTCTCCACCCCTCCCCTTTTATTTTGTTAATCTGCTTACACTTAAATAAAATTATTTTCTTTCTATCGTGAGGTACATCGCAAGAAAAACTATTTTCGTGTTTCAGGTTCCAGAAATGTTAATCAGGTAAATGAAAAATACGTTATTACGTAGCGCGGGAGGTATCTCGCGCTAAACAGCAGCACTGCGCTGGGCAGTCGCGTCTCGCCGCCGCTCACGCGTGGCGCATGCTCGCGGCTCGGCGCGGCGCGCGTTTGAAGTCGGATTGCGCGCGAAGCAACATGGCAGTTTCTGGCCTAAGGATTGCAGATACGGCAAAATGGACAAAATTTTCGCCCTTTAGGGCCGTAACTCGCTATTTTCAGTGGGGATTGACCCCTCATTTGTCTATTTTGGCGAATTTTCAACTTACGCCCTTTAGGCCCTTTGAGAGACCTCTAAAAATTAAAATTTTTCAAAATCCTTGAAATGGGTCTATTTTGAGCCAACATAGAACACTTTGAGAGGTGGAACCCTTAAAATTTCTCAAATTTCAAAAATAAGACACACCCTAAGGAAGGGGCTATCACTTGACATTAATCCTCATCTCCGATGGCGGGTCCAGGAATATTTCCTGGTGGAGGAGGGGACATGCCAATGAAAATTTGGAACGTCGCCGGAAGCAATTTTGGGATATTTCCTGATAAAAGAAAAGGGCACAATTTGAGACATCAAATCCCGAGAATGTTATTTTTTAAGTTTCCTTGTGAATTTCAATGATTTCAGTCTGACTCTTGAACTGGTCATATGCCTAAGACTTGTGCTAGGTTGCATGCCTATTGTTGGATTTTCTATAAGGTTCTATTACGTAAAAGTATACTGAATAAAAGTTCAATTTAAACTAAAAGTGGTTCATGAAATTAGATCACCACGCTATTACCCCATTCAACAACATTTTTTAAATGTAGGTATTGTGTATTATCTCACTAGGTATTTTAGGCGATTCTTCCATCTCTCGACGTTAGCTTAATATTAACGACCGAATAATTAAAAAGATAGATGAAAGAAAGAAAGAAAGAAAGAAAGAAAGAAAGAAAGAAAGAAAGAAAGAAAGAAAGAAAGAAAGAAAGAAAGAAAGAAAGTTAGTTTAGTTAAATACGTTTTTATTGAAGGGGAGCCTTAGCATCTCAGGCCATTCACTCCCCTGTATAAATACATGGTACATATGTAGATTTCTAGAACAAGTTACAATTGATCATTACACGGTTAGACCCGTTGATTGAATAAAGTTCAACATTTTCACTTGGTATTTTTCCTCAGAGACCCAAGAGGTCCAGGGGAGGTCAGAGGTTTGATTCAGATTTTGATTTTTCCTGTTTCCCTCAAAAAGAGGGCAGTCTATCAGGACGTGTTTCACAGTAATGGGGGTGTTGCACTTTCCGCATGTTGGTGGGTCAGTTTTTTGCATAAGGTATCCATGAGAGAAGGAAGTGTGGCCTATCCTCAGTCGAGTAAGGACCACTTGCTGTCTTCGAGTGAGGGGGTGGTGATTTGAGGAACCCTCTTTTTTTCCTGAATTGCTACTCATAAAAAGGGAGGCTCGGAGCTCATTGATCCAGGGTGACAGAATCTTATTTCGAAGGCTTTTTAGGCAGTCAGGAGCGGTAACTGTGTTTCTGTTAAATGGCCCGATTGAAAGGGCTGACTTCCTTGCTGCTTCATCGGCTCGTTCATTTCCTTTGATACCGACATGACCCGGAGACCAACAGAATATCAAGGAATAGCCAATAGATGTTAGGTTGTGATGCATGTTCTGGATTTGAGTAATGAAAGGGTGAGGGTTGGGTAAAGTTTGGAGAGATTTTAGGACACTAAGAGAAAAGAAAGAAAGAAAAAAAGAAAGAAAGAAGGAAAGAAAGAAAGAAAGAAAGAAAGAAAGAAAGTAGTAGTAGTAATTTAAAGACAGACAGAAAGCAAGAAAGAAAGTAGTAGTAATTTCCTTTTATTTTTAAGAGGTGACTAAACATCTAGGTTATTCACACCTCCGTAATGAGGGAGATTATACAAGTAATAAAGAAAGAAAGAAAGAAAGAAAGAAAGAAAGAAAGAAAGAAAGAAAGAAAGAAAGAAAGAAAGAAAGAAAGAAAGAAAGAAGTAAACAAATGAAAAAACTAGTCACTTGGTAGCACACTTTGTGAATTGCGCTGTATCAATACCTCCTCCATTTGAACTCATAAAAAAGAGTCGATTGATAATCGGCTCGAATGTAATTAATCGATCATCAATAGATCAAAATGTAATAATCGATATTTTTGCGAAGGTTTCAATGAAAGAGAGAGACGATAATCAAATGTTCACTGGTCACCACTGAGCCAGCCCCTTCATTTACGTTCAACGCAATCGCAACAATGGACCGATTGTGCGACCCTCCGCGGTATAGAAAACCATCGCGATACCAGCAACGAAAGGCCATCAGATAAAGAAAGACAGCTTAAAGTTGGTGAGTCGCCGTCGAGCGAGGAGGGACAGAGAGAGAAAGAGAGAGAGAGAGAGAGAGAGAGAGAGAGAGAGAGAGAGAGAGAGAGAGAGAGAGAGAGAGAGAGAGAGAAGAGAGAGAATGCGAGAGAGACAATGTGAGAGAAAAAGGGAGGAGCGGTAATGCGTCAAACTTTTAAATGAACTGTCTTCTCTGATCGACAAATGAGAGGGAAAAAAGAGAGATTGAGAGAGTGAGAGAGAGAGAGAGAGAGAGAGAGAGAGATGGTGGGTGGGAGGGATGGAGAGGGAGAGTGAAAGGGAGGGAGAAAGAGAGAGAGAGAGAGAGAGAGAGAGAGAGAGAGAGAGAGAGAGAGAGAGTGAGTGAGAGAGTATGAGAGAGAGGAGAAGGGGAAGGGCAGAAGGAGGGGAGAGGGAGAGAGAGAGAGAATGAGAGAGATGAGGAGGGGCGGGGTTTCGGGGTGAAAAAACAACAACAAAAACACCGGCGACAAGGACCGGCGACAAATTAAAACAAATCTAATTTATTTCATAAGCGCGGGCATCGCAGCAGCGCGGCGCGCGGCGCTAAGACGAAGACTGCAAAACTGAAATAATTACGACTAACGCCACTCTTTCAAAGACCGACCCCTGGCTTTATCTCCGTCTACGGTTCAACCAAGCGTGGTTTACAAAACTTCACCGCCCCCCCCCTCAGCCCCCACTCCGCCAATTCCGCGAGACCGCGAAGCCCTCCCCCACAAATCCTCCCTCTCTCTCTCTCTCTCTCTCTCTCTCTCTCTCTCTCTCTCTCTCTCTCTCTCTCTCTCTCTCTCTCTCTCTCTCTCTCTCTCTCTCTCTCTCTCTCTCTCTCTCTCTCTCTCTCTCTCTCTCTCTCTCTCTCTCTCTCGACCGTGATTCATTCCCCGCTACTTGTTCAGAGTCCTCATTGATCATAGTTCTTCCCGGTTAAAAATAAAAATTTCGCCACCGAACGGAAAAAGTTCTCACGATAATTAAAATGTTCCTGAACTCATTGCGCGGGCACGATGGTTATTGTTTCAGCGAGGCTACAAGCCATTAGCTACTCCCCCGCACTTTCATTGCTATTGCGGAGCAGGGTTGACTAAATGTCTAAGAACAAAGTTTTAATTCGAAATAATGATGCAAAGAATAGAGTGTCTTTGAAGCCTTTTCGGGTTCTGGCAAACTGCGTGATCTCAGATTTTAAAAATTGAAAGAAATAGATTATGAGTTTTTGACTTCGATGTTTTTGAGCTTAAGTGGTTGCTAGCTTTGACAAATATCTCTATTGATGGGTCTGTTTGCAAACTTTTGCTACATCGTTATAGTAGGTCGTCCTCGTGTAAAATCGCGTGGAAATCATACTGCAAGCTGGATGAGTCTCAAGAGCCACTCACAAACAGAGGCGTAGCGTGGAATTTGGCAACGTGGTATTACCTTCATTTAAACCCATGTAAAAAGTCGCTAACATTTGCAAAAACGTGCACAAGACTTTACAACTCCTGGTTAGATAGATAACTAATCCTGCGCGACTGTGATGGTTTTGCATACCCTACAGATTGAAGGCACGCTTACTCAATAATAGTCGTTGACTTCATTTAATCGATCAGGGACCAAATAGTGTTCGGTCCCGAGCGTAACTTACGCACGGTCACATGACCGTGCGTAAGCTCGCTGATTGGCCGAAACCGCACGCAAGATGCACGCAATTCAATTCTCGGGACCTAACATTATTTGGTCCCAGCGCGCTAACAATTCTTTCGGTGCTTTATTTCCGTTGGTTAGAAACTCTGGGGTAACGTAATATTTGCCTTGGACCAACGAAAACGGCCCTCTGCTTGAAAACAAATGTGTAAAATCGCATCTAATGGCGGCAGGCACCCATTATTTGCTTTTGTCTTTAACCCTAAATACGTAGGCAGGGCTTCAAAACCAGCGCAACTGCACGTTCAAAATCAAAAGGTTTGTCTCTCGCAGCAGAAAATCATGTAAAATACTCCAAGATCAGTCTTACATCGTTCTCAAACTGAATTTAAATTTTCTTGCACAAGCGGAAATTGAGTCCAAAGACTGCAGTTTAAATAAAATTATTGCAGGGGGAGCTCTTTTTGAAAGCTGCCTCAGCCTAGACCTCCGATAGCAATAATCTAATACGTAATCGTTTAAATAAATTTCTGGCTGTGCAAAAAAAAAAAAAAAAAAACATCAGAAACGGTAAACTTTGAAACGGTTTTAAAACGGTGAAGTATACTGGTTTTTAAGTGTTTTCATGGTTTTGCCATTTGCTACTGAGAGAGACACAAAGTTTGATTTCAACCGTAGCTCCACCTCCGAAGCCCTGCTTTAAGGCATGAGTGGAAACAGGACTTTGTCTCCTCTCTCTCTCCTCCACTTTGAATAAATGCGATAAAGAAGGACAGATATATGGGCTGAAGATATGTGATAGTCCCCTCTTCTAACCTTTTTCAATAAATGTGCTCAAGTGACCAGAGAGAGAGAGAGAGCAAGAAAAAGTCGTGATCCCATCCATGATATAGGAATCCTATAGTAACACATATGTTCCAAAGACCGGACTGAGAGAGAGAGAGAGAGAGAGAGAGAGAGAAATTCCTGATCCCACCAATAATAATAGATACCCTAGTAAGAGTGCATTGTCATTTTCGCAATCATCTCACATCAGAATGAATGTTTTTTCTGCAGTAGCAAAATATCGCAACGGACTTTATTCAATCCTAAGTACATCCTAAGGTCGGGTTTCCCTCATGCTTTGACCATATAATCATCCCTTGAAAAATATATTTGTGCTGTTGCGGTCTCTCTTTCGTCGTGACACAGCAGAGGACACAAGCGGATCCAAGCACTTGTCTTCTATCTCTTTCCTCATTGGAACGTATGAGTTAGAAAAAAAATGGAAGAGAAGGGGGCGAAAGTGTGTCCCTGATCTGTCCTTTTCTAACACACGCATTCTAAGGAGGAAAGAGAGAGAAGGATGGATTTTTGGATCCGCCGCGCCGGTGGCACAGGAGTATGTAGAAAAAAGAGTCATCGAAAAACTTGCAAAATGGGCCAGATGGGGAAGTGGGGTAGGAGGAGGGGGGGGGGGGGGGTCGGGGAGTTTGATTATGTGAGGGATTTATATTGGCTTACCTGTCAGAGTAATATTAAGGACGAGAGATTCAGGCGAGGGAGCCAGGGGATTCTCCCGTCTGCAGGTGTCGGCGCTGCTGGCGAATCTGAGGGTGGCGCCGTCCTCGGTAAGTCGGTAGACGAAGCAATATCTTCGCGGACCCCGCGAGCTTCTGCTCAATGGCGTCGTGATCAAGTAATGCTCGCTCCCGTTCTCGCTAACCCATCCTCCGTGGCAAGAATAAACTGTTACGACAGAATCAGAAACAAACGAGAGAAAAAAAATCAGTTGAATTTCACCTCAGAAACATGAATATTCGCAAAGCATGAACAAAGGAAGAAGAAAGTGAGAATACAAGTAAGGAAGATGTCCCGATTACCGTCACCCTTAAAAAGAAAAAATGTCTGTAAAATACCTGTAAAAATGTTAATTTTTATAAAATCCAAGATCTGTTTGTACTAAGACCTCTCAAATTCATTCCAGTTTTATTTATAAAAAAAAAAAAAAAAAAAAAAAAAAAAAAAAAAAAAAAAAAAAAAAAAAAAAAAAATTGTTTGTCCCAATTATTGACATATCACTTGTCCTGATTATCGCCATACATATTTTCACTGGCTTTTCATTCACATAATCATGTTTATTGTCATAATGAAACTCTAATAATTTAACCTTGTCCCTTCACGGAGCTAATAAGGAATCGGCATAAACAGGAGGTGCTGGGCAGGTGTCCACTTCTGCTATTGTTTAATTGTTTATTGGACGTACAGTTAAATGAGCATTTTCAAATGTTGAATCAGCATTTTCATAATGTAAAATCAGCATTTAGAACTTGTCCCGCATTTTTTCAACATTTTTTTTTCCAGTGTTGCCAGATCAAATCTTTTCTGGGACGAGCTATAACAGAGTGTCGGACTGAGTGTCCTTTCACTACTTTCTGCTCCATCGGATAGATCCTTCGTGTTGCGGTGGCGTTGGCTTTTTGTTTTTTGTTTTTTGTTTTTGTTTTCCTTTTTAACAGAATTCAAAACCCCAGGGAGCTGTGAGTCTCGGGAAGCGAAGAAAGCGGGTGAAAAAGAAGAAGAAAAACAGGTGACATAATGACCGATGTCTCGTTAGTTTACGAAGTACAAACAATCGCGTCTCATCGCTCTCATTCATTCGCAAGCAATTACAGCTTCGTTTCTAAAAAAAAAAAAAAAAAAAAAAAAAAAAAAAAAAAAAAAAAAAAAAAAAAAAAAAAGGGCACTCCTCTTCCGTTCTCGAAAACGGACCCCCCCCCCCGCGCCACGCGAGCTGGTAGAATCAGCAAAGGCGACATTGTTATTAATACGAGTGATTTATCAGGTTTAATTACGCAAGCAAACAAAGTTTTGCATATCCGGCGACCAACCGACGTAATTTATTGGAGAGGGGGGTCAACTCTAAGTTTTTTCCCCCCTCCCTCCCCTCACCGCACTCCGTGTTTCCATTTCTATCGCGGAGATGCCAGATGTGGATAAAACACCTTGACATATTTTGTTTTGAATTGAATGGGAGGGGGGGGGGGGTCCCTGATAACAGGGGTGTCATTTCAAGTTCGGCTTGGGGGGGGGGGTAAAAATCTAATGACCTTTTTTTATTTTTTTGCTCATCAATATAATTAGTTTCCGTTTTTGAGCCTGACTTCAAATCCTTGGGGGGGGGCGATTGCCCACCCTGCCCCCCCCCCCCAAATGACGCCACTGCCTGATAAAAATAATCAATACCGATAAAATCTCACGGATATGCTACGCCATTGCACACAAAGTGATGGTCTCCGGGATGAAAGCTAATCAACCCTTTCAGACCTGGAGTACATTCCAATGGATATTGGAATAATATTGGAATAACACGTTGTCTTATGGAAAACAAAAAAAAGCAATATGCGCATCAATTTAGATGAGGAGAAAGCACTACGATTAATCATATGTTGGTCAAAAATCCGTTTCTGAACAAAAATAATTTCAGGTCTGAAAGGGTTAAGGTGAAAATCATGCTGAATCGAGTTGTAGATTCGGGATGAGAGATGGAGCCACAAGTCAATGTATCGGAGACCACTTTTAACGGTTATAAGAACATTCGTCCGATGATTTTCGTCTATATTGCGATCAGTTCAAAATATGATGTCCAATAATTATAATTATTGACAAACGGCGAACTTTAACCCAAATTGGTGGGCTCAATTACTAACTTGTCCAAAAAAATGTATCACTCTCAATGAGTGGTCCAAAATTTGTAAAGGCTAGTTTATGTCCAAATACAGAAATAGAAACAGGACGTCTCAGCCAGATACCTTATGAACAAGGCTGAAAATACTACAATGCGGAATATCGTAGACTGATTTTTGTATCGAAATGTAATATTCTAATATATATGGTACTTTTAGCCTTATTTTTGAAATTATTGATGAGATATTTGGCAAGGACATTCCTTGAGATAATTGTCGAAAGTATCTGACACTCCGTTCTCTTAGAGATGAGTATGGCTGCGATGAATGATTATTTTGACGAATCACTAAATCTTGAAAGATCATGATCGCGCAGTCAAAGACAAATAGAGACCCAGCGTGAAGCTTGCAACAGGTGACCTTTTCCCCAGCAGCTCGAAGGTCAGGATCCATCGAAACAACAGCCAATGATCGTTCTTGTTCAGGCAACGGACATAAGTTAGAATCCTCCATAGCCATTTTCATAAAATAACGGTTTTCGATAAATTATTTCAAAATCATCTACTTTAATTAATTGAAATTAAACCCTTTCGCATGCATTATAGTCCCTTATAGAGGACGTTTGCTAACATGGATTCTTATGAAATTTCAAAAAAATTAACATGCAAATGAAATTGTACGAGAAAAATTCATTCGATTCACGAGTAAAGGTCTGAGATTTGTGTAAGTACTATCAACGAATTAAAGATTGTCGCGAGATGTTGACACATGTTTAGTAATAGGTGTGAGTTTGGGACGAATCTGCAACGGGTTCTCCTCCCCCATTCACTCTGGCCTCTCACCTGCGAGCATGTGAGGAGTATGAAGAGTGGCCGAGCCAAAAGCTTGAAGGCGAAACTTGTCTCGTGAAAATCTCGCGACAATCTTTAATCCGTCGATAGTACTTTTTGATAATGCAGCACTGAAAGGGTTAATTCGATAGCATTGAGATTTCGACTGGAGCAATTTTCACCACTCAACAGTAGGCGACTGTTGTCTGTTGTTTTGTAGAGCCCCCGAACAAAAACGAACCCATTTTACTTGCCACTTTTTTATGATACGAGCAAAGATTACTTATACTCCAGATATGGCACTAGCTATCTCGCCTATGTTAACTTTTGTTGAGCGCCTTCATTGCTAAAACACATACACTGGCCCACGGTTTGTTTACGTTTCGGTGAGTGAGGAACGTGCGGGCGGGGTGGGGGTCGTGGGCCAGTCGACTAGCCCCACCCCGCCCGCGCGTCTCTCGCTCGCCGAAACGTAAACAAACCGTGGGCCAGTGTATGTGTTTTAGCAATGAAGGCGCTCAACAAGATTGTAGCTAGTGCCATATCTGGAGTATAAGTAATCTTTGGATACGAGAAACATTGCAAGTAGAGGGTCTGTATCAAAGACATTATAGAAGAAGACTGGACACTGCTATTTCATAATACGGAGGAAAATTGAAGCTAGTCTCGGTACGGGCTGATGGGGGGGGGGGGCTTCCTCGCTTGGGGATTGAACCAACTTTTAGCTCTTTTTGAAGCCTCGCTCTTCAAACCTATTTTTAGTCAATTATTTTTATAAAAAATAGAGTCGAGTCCCACATTTGTTGTACAGTATAGCGTATAATTGGTGTCAATTTACACTGAAAAGAAAGTGATAGTACTTAATAATACCAGAAGCACAACGATATGTGAGTCTAGGTAAAGGATAGCACTATTACTGATATTATTAGCAGTATTAAGTGTTTGTACGATAATTCTAAAAAAAAAATTAAAGAAATTATGTTATTTTGACCATACGCTGATTCTTACACCAAAATTTTCCGGTAAAAGTACTGAGCCCTCCGAGGTTCACATATTGCTGTCTTCAAGTAATATTATTAGAATTTAGGAATCCTTTTTTTTTTTTTTTTTTTTTTTTTTTTAGTGTGAGGCGCCGCACAGTGTGGACATACGTGTATTTTAGCTATTCAAAATGAAGATCGAAAAAATCCACTGTGCGCTTGCTTTTCGACTTCAAAGATGTCTAGATAAGACATATCAAACGTTTGTTTTGATTAAAACCGGACGACAAGGGCACCAGCCGAGTTCGAAGTTCAATTAACACAGGTAAGTATCTCTATTTTCACCCGTGACACTTGTTTTGATAGAATAGGCCTAATGTAAACAAAGCACATGTTAAATGAGTCATGGATTTTTTTTCGTGTTCTTCAAGGTAAGTAGAAGGAGGAAAAACCATGGAAGGTAAGTTTTTTAATCTTAGGATAATTTACATTCTATAATTAATCTAAATTTTAGTATATTTTTGACATATGACAAGTTTCAGCAGAGTTTTTTCTGTTGTACCATTTTGTACCATCTACCGTTTTTGCTCTAAAAGAAAGGTAATTTCATGTACTTTTCAGCTATTTTTGTCTCCCACTGCGCAAATGTGCGCAAATGAAATAAACTTAGTTTTTCTCCTTGTTTTCAGAGAGAAATGGCACCGTGAAAATGGACCAAACAGCGAAAATTCATCAAGCGAGGAGGACAGAAGCCTTGTTGATGCCACCAATACCTCTGAACAGTGGCGGACGCGGGGGGGGGGGGGGGGTTAAAGGGGGCTATAGCCCCCCAGACCTCCGATTTTTAGGGGTGGAGGGGGAGAGGGGAACAATTTTCAGTCAAACGCTCATCAGTGCAAGCTCGTGCCAAAAAGAATCCTGCGTCCGCCACTGCCTCTGAATGTACTGACTCATCAGGCTCAGAAATTGACTAATTTTTTTCATAGTTCTTATAACTGAATTAAATGTTTTGTATTAATACCGATATATCTGATACTTCATTTGGTCAAATGTCCCGCTCAGCCTGTGATGACCCAAATCATAGGAACAATTTGCTTGATTAAATTATTGTAACTTTCTCTATTTTAACACTCTGATTTTGATAAATGTAATTTGATGAAGGAGGACAGTCACTGGTAAAATATAATAAAAAAATAAAAAAATTAACAAATTTTGACTAAATAATTTTCCCGTAAAACCCTCTTGATGACTTTGCATTTTCAAGAATTATTCTTGAATTTATTTTCCAGCATTCCTCTCCCCACAATTTGACTCAAGTTACACTTAACATCAAAGAGAAATAGTATATTATAATATACTCATACTAATTTACGTTACGTCATAAACCCTCTTATGAGCTTTATAATTTTATTCCCTATGAGTTCCCGATTACATATATTTGTGGGGGGGGCGTCGAAGGCCCGAGCCCCCCTTGGATAGACTACCATGTTAGTAACAAATCTTCAAAGTTTTATTCTCCTATCTGTAATTTTTCCAAAATTATAGAATTTTGAATTTCTAAATGGGAAATTTCTATCCAAAATGAGACTTTAATCGACAATAACTTTGGAACAAAAAGAGATAGCGACCTCCGGTTTAAACGAAAATGCACTACTTTTTACACAGTTTTGATTGATGTGTCACAATATAGGGGTTTCCGATGATAATTTTTAAGGGGGGAATTGGGGGGCCCCATTGCCCCCCTTCGAGGGGTCCGCAAAAATTTAAAAAATTACCTAAATATAGGCTACCCTAATGGTGATAAATCCCCAAAGTTTCGTTTCCTCAGCTGCATTTTTTCAAAAGTTATATAATTTTGAATAGCTAGATCGACAAATGTCCACACTGTGCGCCGCCGCGCCAGTTCTTTGAAAATCAGAGTTAACGTGGTCATTGTATACTTTGGTACGCATAACCTCTCTGCTGTACTGTCTACCATAAATATCTAGCTGATAAATTGATCGGAAACATTTGTTTAAGCTTGTCAATTTGATCTTTAACATGAGCTACAAATTAGAACATTGTGCTTTTGAAAACCAATGGGAATGTGCATTCTTCAGTAACAGTTTTTTGTCACGACTCTATAAACCACAATGTTAAATAGGTTCATACCCCCTTGCTCCTTCGCCCCACCCACCACAAAGACCGGCTTCATTTCTCGTCGCTAAAGTGGCCAGTCTACTTTTATAATGTCTTTGGTCTGTATTTGTCTCTGTGATGGACCAAAAAACGAGCTAAAGGTAGCGTTCTAGCATTCATCCCTTCATTGTCTCATAACAGAAAAGATTATGAATAGCAGTAGTTTTCAATATACATAAATAGACTGCATCACAGGACAAAGTAATCTTTTCTGCAAGGATGCAGTAAACGGATAAATTCAAGAACGCTTCCAAATATCGTCGATTCAATTCAGAGGATTAATCTTGATCCGAGCCAATCAGACTTCAGAAAGTTTTTCCTAACAATCGACTGAAATGTGTATCCATCTCTAGAATCACGCAGAGGAAAACGACAGTGGCTTTGAAAAGTTACGAAATCCACTCGCTCACTTAGTGAAAGCTTTTAAAAAGTTGGGCGATAATGGCGCCTTAACACGCCGAGTGTAATGCGGATGGGGGAGGGGGGTTGGATGGTCCAACCTAATTCATTATTGCCTTTTTCCTTTACCGTTATGAAGATGAGTGAGAGTGACATATTAGATAGAACTTCCTCATCCATCTTGAAAACATACCCCCCTCCGACTAGACCCCATTATCGTCCAATTTTTAAAAACCATCCGGTGGCGGTTCACGAGTTCAAAATTAGGGGGGGGGCTTTTTTTCTGCTTCTTGTTTCGTTTTTCCCTTTTTCGAACCATTTTCAAGAAAAATTGAAAGGGGGCTCAAAGATACCCCCCCCCCCCCCCCCCCACGGACCACCACTGAAGCTATACCTAAGTTACGGAGTGGATTGTGATCTTTTTGATGCAAGCATCGTTATTCTCAGCATGATTTTCAGATAAGGTTCAAAATTTCAATCGCTAAGAAAATTACGCAACGACGCCGTCTTAGGGGGAAGGGGGTCCTGAGATTGAAAAAAAAAAAGAATTGCGAAAAATCGACAAAGACAAGTTATAAACTATTATTGTTGACAATCTTTTAAGTTTAATTTAACCTTTCCAGTGACATTTCTATAGGTTTATTTCAGCACCATAGTTTAATTAGAAATGTCTTGTTTATTTTGATAGTTTTAGTGGTGGAACCACCAAGGCATAAATAAGCATTTTCCAGGACTTAGGTCGTAGAATCCATAATCGGAAAAAGGTCGCATTAAAGTTTCTTGATTTAATGACCAACATTTCCGTTCAATATTGCGCTTATGCGCCACGGAAAAAAAAGATTAGTGAAACCATAACCATACGAACCATAACCATACGAATACCTGATTTTGGCACCTGCTAGACGTTATGGTAAACTTGACCAGAAGTATGGTACATTTACCGATACTTTGAGTAAAGTCGACATGCAATCAGGTAACACCACCAAGTACCTAGTCAAAACATAGTATACTTCTGGTTAACATTACCATAGCATCTAGCTGGTGCCAAAATCAGGTATCCGTATGGTTATTTTCACCGTAGTTTTTTCCGTGTACGGAGAAATTACTTAGAACCAGAGTTTTTCGCTTTTTCTCTCTCTCTCCCCCCCCCCAAATGGCAATTGATAGTCATCGCTGTATATAATAAAATAGTGCACAATAAAACAGAATATTCGCTAAAACTATTGCGCGAAATGTGTACGTGCCATTCCGACAACGCTGGTTTCGGATACACGGTTCAGTTCCATCTCGCTATGCTCATATTATGCAGTAATGTCAATAAATAATGACCCCCACCCTCCCTCTTCGCCCCCTTTCCACTGTCCCCCTCCCCTCTTACTCGTCCCATTGGACTGGTAATACTAACTGCTGTTATCATTGCGGATTTATATGCGCCCACCGCGACTCCTCCGTCCAAATGATGCCATTTAATATACGTTTAACACTTTCTGTGAGGGAGGGGGGAGAGGGAGGGGGAAGAAGAATAAAAATAAGAGGGGAAAAAATTGAAATTGCGAAACGCGACAGTCCGTGGACGAAAAAACGTGGAGAAAAACGCGGGAACAGGAGAGAAATATGACGCTACCTTTCGGAAAATGAACCACGTTGAAAAAAAAAAAAAGAAAAAAAAATTATACGCCCGAACGCGTAGTGTATTTATTACGACCGCAATTTTATTTTTTCCCATTTTTCATAACTCCCTTCCTCGTAGTGCTTGTTCTATTTTTGACTGGAATCCCCTTTGCTACCGGTCAGTTTTGAAATCGGATTTATGACGAGCTCAAGGTGAATCTACGCGCCGGTGAAAGGGTTCTAGGGTGGGCAAAAAGCAAGGTCGCTGCCCAACTTAATGGGTCTGTTGCAAACTTTTGCTACAGCAGTGGAAAGGGCCGAGTCTAGTCCAAAATCACTCTAGAGTGCTCTAAAGCGCATTCTGCGGGGATACACTCAGGTTAGGTTACAAAAAATTTTGCGCTTCACGTCATAGCGCGAGATCTCCATTTGAAACAATATATTTTGGTCCGGATATTGTATGGATATGTATGGATCCATATGGATATGTATATAGATATTGTTTGGATATCACCTATTTAAACATATTAATTTTCAATAATTTCTCCCTCATTTGACTAAATTCTATGCTTCGAAAGAGTACTTTTGTTTTCTTTGTTTTTTTTTTCCCCCGAGAGGAGTCGTTATGTACTATAGACGCATTAAAGATTGTCATGAGATTTTTAAGAGCTAGGTTTTGCCTTGATACTTGAAAAATTTGATAGGGGATCCCCCCCCCCCTTGCAATACCTCCCAAGAGACTGTCGTGGGCTTTCGAAAATATAAAAAATGAAAAATATGTCCATTTTGAATTTTAGTCCCATTGACAAGAGGGCAAGTTTTAGCGCAGTTTTTACAATCGTCAATGCTAGTGTTTGCGGATTCTCAACCGATTTCGTTAATAGTTTTATAGTACCATTTAAAGAAAGAAAAAAAAAAAAAAAAAAAAAAAAACTTAATTTGAATTAATTTGAATTTTACTCGTATTAATGAAACTTGGTTGCTAAACATTCAAAGCTTAGTAGAGCAAATTGTCCAAACAAAACTTCTGACAATTTTCAATAGGAAAACCACAGTGTCCCAACAGTTTTTCTATAGTTCCTCTTTTTAACAACTGTGGAAAATGTTTCCATGTCTGTCTTCGGACGTATACTGGCCACTAAAATTTCTGGAAATGAATTAAAAATTTATTGAGAGCAGCCAATTTTCATTTTTGAAAAGTATGTCATTTGCGGCCAAACTTTGGTTAAATTGGCGGTGGGCGTTAATTTTTGGACATAGTACTTTGGACCGATCGTACTATGGACGAAAATCATTGGACAAATGCTCCTATAACCCATGACATTTTTAAATTCAAAAATAGACAGTTGAATACTGACCTGAGACAGTTTCAGACGAAGATTTGCAATCAGTACGAAACTGCATCGTGTCAAAGGCACCGCCGCAACCAATGGTGAGCGTCTTGAAATCGGAGACGCAGGTGGAGCCTCCCACATCGGGGCCACCCCCTCCCCCTTCGGAGGCCGAGTCCAGATCCCTTTGTCGACGTTCAACTCGACCTGCTTCGGCATCGAAACTATCATCACCCTCATCATAATAAACACCCACCCTACTTAAACTAGACCTCTCCTCGAAGTCACTATCAACAACTTGTCTAACTCGACGATTATTTGAATTGCTTTCTAATTTGTCGACGGATAATCCCATCGCATCGCTCGCCTTAAATTTACTAATTGTATCACTTTCGGAATCGATATCACTAACATTAATATTATATTCTTCACTACTAAAAATACTATCGCTGCTGCTGCTGCTGCTAGAAAAATCAATTTCTGAATCTATTGATTTATTTTTTAATTTTAATTTGCTCCTAATTTGGTTCTCGCCCGAACTTCTCTTTAGTCTTAAGTTGAATTTGTTGTTGGGGCGATAGGCTACGGCGTCGAAGTGACCGTGCCTTGCAGTCCAAGGTCCTCCCCCGTTCGATTCCCGTTTACGGAAATTGTTTTGCTGAGCGAAGGTGGCTCCGATGATGTCAGACCTGGAGCGATCCCCGTATGAGTGCGAAGATCTTTGTTTTACTTTCGGACCGGAGACGATGTACTTCCCAGCGTACGGACAGATCTTCTGCTCAGGATTTGAGGCTAGAAAAGAAAGAGAAAAAAAGAGGCATTATAGATAGATATTAGATATAAGCGTTTATTTTAATTAAAATTATGTGGATTGGTATGAATACCAAAGACACTATGTTATCATGGACGTAGCTACTATGGGGCTTTGGGGAAGGGGGGGGGGAGGCTGGCCACCCTCAGAAAATTCGATGTCGAAAAAAATACAGTAGATAGTAGAGACTAGAGAGAAGAAAAAAAAATGTAGAACGAATGACAAAATAAGAAACACTGTTACGGCATTATTTAATATTCTACGATGCATTGTTATTTGAATATACAAGCAGCAAAAAATAATATTTAAGATTCATTTTTCTAATTTGATCGGTTTTTTTCGTTTATGGTGAAGGAACACTTTGAGAGGTACGGATAGCCCGAAATTACATCTGAGAGCGGTTAAATTTGCCAAATTTTCTGGGGGTGTCCTACCTGGGTCGCCCAGTGGTTTCCAAACTTGGCCACCCTCCAGATAAAAAGTTTCTATAGCTACGCCCATGTACGAGGTGTGATCAAAAAGAAACCGAACTTTTTCCACTGTGTGCAGAGAAATGATCCAATCAACGTTTTCTTGGTTTTATCTGATAGCTAATAATCTGACAAACACGCTGGTTTCTACGGATTTGAATTATCTTTATTTGTTAGGCCGCAATATTTCTTTGAATACAGTGTGTTTCTGTATAATCTGCGATGAGCGTTATCATGCTGGAGAAACCACGAATTTTCGGCCCACAGTTCCGGCCTTTTTCGGCGCACATTTTTTCGAAGTCTACGCAGAACATCATTGTAATAATGGCGATTTACAGTCTGATTGGGGGGGGGGGGGTAAAAACTCGTGATGGATGTGACACCTCGCGCATCAAAAAAAGCTGTCAACAGAACCTTCGTTTTTGTTCTGATTTGGCGAATTTTTTTTTGGCCTAGGGGCCGACCTTTCAACCCACTGCGACGACTGAGCTTTTGTCTCTGCATCATACCTATAAACCCATGATTCGTCGCCTGTAACAATTTTATTTAAAAAACTTGCATCGGCATTTGAGCGCTCCAAAAGCTCTTGACTGATTAAAACTCTGTTAGCTTTTTGATCTTGAGTCAGTAACCGGGGAACCCACTTTGCTGCAAATCGCACGAGTTTTTACCCCCCCCCCCCCCAATCAGACTGTGAATCGCCATTATTGCAATGATGTTTTGCGTAGACTTCGAGACAATGTGCGCCGAGAAAGGCCAGAACTGTGGGCCGAAAATTCGTGGTTTCTCCAGCATGATAACGCTCATCGCAGATTGTACAGAAACACCCTGTATTCAAAGCAATATTGCGGCCTAACAAATAAAGATAATTCAAATCCATGAAAACCTGCAAGTTTGTCAGATTATTAGCTATCAGATAAGACCAAGAAAACGTTGATTGGATCATTTCTCTGCACACAGTGGAAAAAGTTCGGTTTCTTTTTGATCACACCTCGTATATATCATATGTATACCGTACCATTGCACTATGGTCTGAGATCGTCAAAAAGTGGCCAAAAAACAAAAATATAGTTTCTCACCGATTTATCATTTATGAACAATCAAGATCAATTTTATTCGCAGAAAATGCCTTCAACTAGCAATCTAAACCTAGCAATGTCACTGAAAAGTTGAAATTAAGCTAAAAGGTCAAGAACGATGATTTTTTTTTTTTTTTTTTTTTTTTTTTTTTATACTGATTTGTGGCCTTTTATTTTCTATCTCAGATCACAATGCATTAGTCCAAGTGAAGCAACATCGCGGACTCAGCCGTACACGGAGGACAAACTGGTAGAATCGACCATCTGCGATGATTTTGGAGTCAGCTAGTAAGTAGATGGTATAAATGCAACGTACATTATGGTAAATTAAGTTAACAAGTTGGTAAATTTTATCATCATTTAGTGAAATTTGCTATACTTGATGGCTGACACCAGAGTCAGATATATGCAGATGGCAAATTCTACCAAACATTTTTTTTTTCGTGGGGTAGACCGTCGAGTCAATTGTTTGGAATTAGCGGTGGAACGTTCAATTGGTGATAAATAAACGAACAGGAGTCTTAACTCAAACCTACTATACTTAAGAAAAATTAGAACCTAAACCCCAATAACCAATCATAGGTTAACTATACCCTCTTTTGTCTTAACTCTCTTCATACGGTGACTCTAAAGCACGGTGTACTGGAGTCCCTTGAAGGAAATTTTCTTGCGGAGTACCGACACGAGCTCAAAGAGTTCTGATTGGCTGTTCATGAACACAGACAGCTCCATGAGACAACGCCATCTAGTGGCGCAGCGAGGAGTCTCCTGGACATCAAAAGAGTCGATTTGCTATCTTGCCAATCTTACACGGAAAAAAAAGAATGGTGTAATTTACCATTCGCATAGCTGATTTTGGCCCTACCAGAGTTAAGATAAACTTGACCAGAGTTATGGAACATTTGACCAGGAATCAGGTCAATTTCAATTGATACCTGGTCAAATGTTCCATAACTCTGGTCAAGTTTATCTTAGCTTTGGTACGGGCCAAAATCAGCTAAGCGAATGGTAAATTACACCATTTTTTCCGTGTAATTTGGGGACAAATATACTTGGCAAGGGCATGCAATACGCGATGCACCAGCTTCCATTTAGAGATGCGTTAGGTATTGCAATGCATATTGCATACCCTGCAGGTCAGATATATATTTTACATCCACTAGTGCATACACATTTCAGTATATTCTGTTTGCTCGGCTTGCAAATTCGCTGAGGTCATTGATACGACCCAAACCTCGGTCATAAGACGCGCGGAGGCAAAAAAAAAACAACCAAAAAAAATTCAGGTCGAGTCTCACTCGTTGCTTTTATACTCGCCATTCGCTGCTTGCTTACTCGCCACTCTCACTCGCGGGGGAAAAAAGCTTCTAAATAATAGATCCAACTCTTATCGCGGGGGTAGATCTACTTTGTTGTATCACAATTTTCTACGCCAATCGCATAAATAAATGTTAATTTTAGGACTTGTCAACTCGTTCTACCGAGTCGGATCAGATAACGGGCGCGCCCGAGCGAAAAGTATAAGGAGAAGGTTGGGAGAGGGGAGGAAGGGGAGGGGGAGGGGTGGAGTGCGGAGTGCGGAGTGGGTGTGAGGAGGGGGAGGGGGGGGAGGGGGGGGAGGGGAAAAAAGTTGTTTTTAAAAAGCGCACGTTTATAGCGCAGTTTTCAGACCGTAACACTTCTCAGCTTGCCTCCTGCCATCGCCCATCGTATCGCCTTCCCCGCTCCTACTTCTTCTTTCCTCAGTTTACATTATAGGTCGCTTTTAAACATCGCTTCTTACTTGACATTTCCCTCCCCCACTCATGCTAGAAACAGTATGCTTCAAAAGTCAGATCTCCGGCGAGACAATTCACGGGAACGGCTGAAAATTTTTCTTCAGTCCCATTTTGTTTCGATCAGTGGGGCAGTTCCAATGGTCTGAAATTTTGCGTTTTTTACAAAGAAAATGATAGCATCATAAGTGGCGGTAGCCACCAGGCCAAGCTCAAAACCCCCGAGCAAGAAGGTGACGTCCGCGGACACTTATTATACACCAAACAGTTCGTTTTCGTCATTTTGTCAATTTAAGCGTTATATGATCTTTTGCCTAGTATGATAGTCCTTGATGAGTTGAGAACAGTTGTCAAGGCGTCTTAGGGACATCGCTATCAGCCGTTGGAGTTGGCGAGTTTGTGATTTTAGATTTAGTTTGTGATAGATTAGATTAGATTAGATTAGATTAGATAGTTAGATTTAGTTTGTGTTTTCGTTTCGTATCTCTTGTCTGCGTCTCTTCAGCCGCGAGCTACGAGGGTCGTGCCAAAAGTAAGTATCATGTTTTTTTTTTTTTTTTTTTTTTTTTTTTTTTTTTTTTTAAATCTATTAATGCTGAAATAAGTCGGTAAAAAGGTTTCGATGCGCGAAATCCTCCGCTTTTCAATGGTTATTTTGGATTTTTGATATCTTCAAAATTAAAAAAATGGCGGCGGTTTTTCTGAGACAACCTACCGTTGTCGCGTGCCCAAAATTTTACGCACTCGGATAAATCGTTATTCAGACAAGAAAAATGGATTGTGTTGAAGAGAGCAAAAAGAACATAAACATAATAAAAAATTCTACTTAAAAAGCGTCTAACCTTATTTTTCGACGTAGTCTCCGCCTCTTTTAAGACACTTTTGGTAGCGCGGCACCAACTTTCTTATTCCTGTGGAGAAAAATTCATTTTCTTGATTTTTAATCCAAGTGTCGACCGCGTTTACCACTTCCGCATTACTCGCGAAACTTTTACCACCGAGGTCAAGCTTTAGACGCGGGAAAAGATGAAAGTCACTAGGTGCGAGGTCCGGAGAAAATGGAGGGTGGGGAAAAATCTCCCAATTAAATGTCTGTAACAATGACTGCGTGGTTCCGGCAGTGTGAGGGCGCGCGTTATCGTAACATTACAGTAGCGTAACATTTTGGGCACGCGACAACGGTAGGTTGTCTCAGAAAAACCGCCGCCATTTTTTTAATTTTGAAGATATCAAAAATCTAAAAAAACCATTGAAAAGCTGAGGGTTTTGCGCATCGGAACCTTTTTACCGACTTATTTCAGCATTAATAGATTTTTTAAAAAAAAAAAAAAACATGATACTTACGTTTGACACGACCCTCGTGTAAAAGACCCCTACCCACAACAATGTTTTGTACCACGTTGACGTTGATTTCCGTGCGTCAAAATAAGGTTGTGCGCAAATATCCACTTAAGAAACAACAGGCGAGTGCCGGCGGTTGAGATAATTGATCAACGTTGAATTAAGGCAAAAAATAAAATTGAACAAACAAAAGAGAAAATTAAATTAATCAACGAGCTTTAATAATAGAGAGGCTATTAATTGCGTGTTATATCCTATCCCAAAATGTGACACCATGGACGATTTAACTCTGGTTTTAATGCCTCACTATGTTTAACCTTAAATCAAACATTGTAATTAATTCAGTGGGAATTGGTCTAAACTATATAACAGGTTTATCGTGCAAATCCTCCCAAAATTAACAGTTATGTCGATTTCAGTGTCCAGATAGCCCCTCTCAAACACTTACACTTTCGTGTAAAACCAAGGTACATGGAGATTAACATAGGTATGGGCAACACTCGACTCAGGGGACATGGCCACTTGGGAAAAAGCAACTTCGCCGCCATCTTGTCTCCTATTTACACCGTGTATCTAGCATTGTTGTTTGTGGTTAGGTTTGAAGGGGAAGTTTATCTGAAGGAAGCAATACTTTATTTATTTAAACGATAAAATGTAATTTTTATCTATAAATTTTAATGTTGTGACTATAAAATGGGTTAACACCATCAATTACGTTGTTCACTTTCCTTTCCAAGACGTGAAATCTAAATTTGAATCGCGCGGTCAAAAAAATGGCGGCGAAGTAGCTTTGTTCACAACCAATCAGAGGCAACCGCAGAGTGTTGTCCATACCCAGGGTTATAGAATAAGAGGTGTGCTCATCTGACTTCGCGCCACGATTCACGAAGTCAGTAGCGCGCAGTTCGAAATCCAGATCCAAGATGGCCGACAAAAGCAGAAAACATTGTATACTTTTTCCAGAAAACATTGGGCTTCCCTCTCCAGAAAAGCAGAAAATAGCCCGATGTTTTCTGGAAAGAGTATACAATGTTTTCTGCTTTTGTCGGCCATCTTGGATCTGGATTTTGAACTGCGCGCAACTGACTTCGTGGCGCGAAGTCAGATGAGCATACCTCTTAATTATAACCATTGGTCCATACCTGTTCTCCATCTACCTTGGTTTAAAAATTAAAACCCATTTCACATAGACTGTCATGATTTGGGGGGGGGGGGATTCCAAGGATGAACCAATGAAGCAAACAAAACCGAGCCTCTGTGAAAATATCCATCCGAGATTTCCATTATGTCTGCCTCCTTATAGCGTTTCAAAAGCACGTCCCAGAAAACGCCAGTATTCTTACAGCTTGTTGAGTAAAATGAAAAGCACAGCAATATTTTTGGGGCACACAGTATCTTCTGACTGACAACCTAAATACCTACGCGTGTAGCGATATTTCTCGACGCCAGAACTGACGAAAAGATTCAACACTTATAGACCTAAAACGTGTAAACAAATAAGCATATTTTGAAAATTCTCAAGGGTAAACAGAAAAAGAGGAAAGTAGAAGAGGAAGAAAGAAATAGCAAGAGAGAGAGAGAAAGATAGGAAGGGAAAAAGGGGGGACCGTTTAATTTTATTTTAAAAGGAATTCATTTCGGGAAGATATCCGATACCACCTGATGGAAATTACTTATTTTCTCATTTTATCTTCTTCCAGCGTAACTTTCAATAACTTAAAAACCTGCTTTCATTCCACCCTCTCCTCTCCGCATCTTCTCCGAGCTTTCAAAAATTCGAGACGAAGAATAATAATAATAAAAATAAAAAGTTGCAAGCTGAAAAGGTTTACTTTATTTTCTCTCCGTTTTGAAACTTTTTTTTTTTTCTCCTTTTTTCCCCGCCCCTCTCCTTCTTCGGGAGTTTTTCTTATCTAACTTTATTTTCTTTAATGAATAGACTTCAACTAGTTAGACGACGGAAATGTTTACGCGTGGACTTTCCCTTCAGCATTGAAAGGCTTTCGGGAGGGGGAGGAGGGGGGGGGGGCTAGAGAGGGGGAAGCTTGTTTTAGAGGTCGCTCTCTGTTGCCACGAGTGACTCCGCATTGCGTATTTAGGGTTGGTCTATAGAGCTATAACTGTCGATTCTGGCCACTAAAATTGAAGAAACAACGTCGATTATTAAGGGGAGAAGGAGGTCCCAAATGAAAAAAAAAAATGTTTTTTTTTTGTTTTTAATTTTATTTGAAAGAGGACGTACCCAGCTTTAAATCGATATGATACATTGTACAGTTTAGAAAAAAAAAATCAATTTTTTATGAATTTTTGAAGTTGAAGAGTCCTTATCAGGTAAGCTGATTTTTAGTTTTTTCTTTTCGCGATACTGAAAAATGTGGTTTTTTTTACCTTTCGATGCATTTTTATCAGAAACTAGTAATGCTATTTTCATAATTTTTTTAAATTTTCCTCAGATAAAGCTCTATAAGCAGAACTAGGATATTTTGAGTATCTCTTTCAATTTTTTTTTACAGACATTCAAAGCTCCAAAAAAAGGTGAAAAAATCGACCAAACTTTCAACTTTGAAAAAAAAAAAAAAAAAATCAATGAATTTTAAAAATCCTACAACTTCATGCAAAATTGCAGCCTTGTAGGTCAAATAGTTCCTGAGAAAAATGCACCAGAAGGGAAGCATATTTAACATGGTTTAACATAGGACCTCCTTCTCCCCTTAAGAGAGAAAAAATAGAGAGTGTCACATTATAAAAAAAATGGTAAAAAACTTGGAAGCTTCTTTTTGAAGCTTTAAAGGATGACTCTATACAGTGCATTTGTGGTCTAAGATCGCCAAAAAGTGACCAAAAATCAGGTGGTCAATTTGTTATCAATTTCTCAATTTTAAACATTCAGAACCACTTTCAATCACCGAGAAAACTTTCAACAAGTAATGTAAGCCCAGAAATGTGACTGAAGAGTTCTACAGTAAGCTTGAAAGGTCGAAAACGAAGTTTTTTTAACTGATTTTGGCCAGTTTATTTCGACCTCAGACCATAGTGCAATGGTGGTTCAAGTTTTCCCTTCGCCAGAAAGTTAATGGCATAAAAAAGGGGAGGGGGAAATGAACCCTTTTCCCTCCAGTGTCGAGCTGTACTCGACAAAACTAATTCCCGCTCCAATCCCCATTGAACTAGTGAGCTCATTTGAAAAAACAATCCATTTTTCCGCCCGACTCTCATATCGATGGGGAGTGTGGCGAGGTGTGCGGGGGAGGGGGGTGTCTCATTCGATTGTAGTTCGTAGAATTTTTCATACGAATCAAAAGACAATTCTATCCACCAAAACTCAACGAGCATACTTGTAATTCATCGAAACGAGATGCGGTATATTTTCAACTTATTGGGCAGCCCATGCGATATGGACTTACGAGACATACTGTATACCGAGAATGTATTCTCTGGAGCAATGCTTCACTGCGCTCATTCGGACAACAGCCCATTTTTCCACACGAGTCTTGTCCATGGAGAATGAGGAGGGGTGAGTTGGTAGTGCTCGTTAAACTGTGGTTCGCAGAATTTCTCATACGTATCAATAATCTGGGGAAAATGGTCCATACAGGTCCATAACCAATTCCCTAGACAAAAATAGATGTGTATATATCCATGTGGACATGTATGGTTAACGTATTTATCATCTATCGGTATGTATATCAACGCATATGGATCCGTAAACATCCATACTCTTTGAGAAATTAATTATGGACCTATAAAGACCATTTTTACCAGTGATAGACTGTTTTGCCGACTAGGAATTAACGAACCTACCTGTAGTTTATCGAAATTTGACCGCGCAAGGGAAAAGAGACCTTAGTTCCCGGAAACAAAATTTTCAGGAGCGCTATTTTTAGCGATATCGAGTTGGGTTGAAAAATGCGAAATTGAGTTTTTGCATGACACCAAGCGCTCTTTAGAAGCCTCGACGACAGTAAGTTTCCGAAACATTAGTTCATTTTTCGGCCGCTAGGTAGCGTAACAATGCATTTTAACGAGAGCAGGTCGAAATAAGGAAAAGAGATCTTCCACCTTCGTTCCTCAATGTATTTTTGCATAAAAGAAACTAAGGTCCCTTTTTGTATTCTTGTTGTAGCTTTAAGGTTAGTAGCTTGCCAATGTTAACTTTGGTCTCATCTCGTAAATTGTTTTAGTAATTTAGTGAATTGTACTTAGCAATGAATGTTTGTAAAACTTTACAAACCTCTTCTTCTCAAAACTACAAATTTTGAACTGTAGAACTCAAATCAACATAACTTCGGTCTGGTTCGTCATTTTTGGGCGTTCCTGGCGTGAAAATGCTCAGAAAACACTCCTCCACGCCGGTTTACCAAAATCTCAATTTTGACTCTCCGAGCACTGAGGTCCCTTATCAGTGGTGTAGCGTGCAATTTGGCAACGATGTACGTTCTCGGTGTAAACCCATAAAAAGTATCGAACTGTTGGGTGTTCGGTGAACATCCTCGAATTCGAGCTTTTACATGGGTTTAAATAGACAAGATGCAACGTTGCCAAATTGCAGGCTACGCCTCTGTCCCTTATCCCGTGCGCAGTCACAAATGAGGTAAGGTTAATTCAATGGGCAACTAATGGTGATTAGAATCCCTATATGTAGAGAGTTAAGACAAGAGGGTAGTCTACTTCTGATTGGTCGATGAATTTTAGGTTCTACGGACGCCGCCATTGGATGCAATTTTGCACTTTTGTTTACAATCGCAGTTGTTTACCAACGGTGCTTTACGGATAAAGAGTTAATTTTCGATGAGTCTGTCACCTAGTATTAAACACGATACACCTCTGGAATGTCTAAAAATCCCAAAAGAATCTTTCAAAGAGTAAATAGGTGTCGATCAACAAAATTAATGAAAGATTACATAGTTAGAAACTCAATGGCACTGTAATCTTTGCAGTGGACCGAAACACAACAACGGGCCTCAGAATGTAAACAAATGTGTGAAATCGCATCCAATGGCGGCGCCTATGGTTTCACTTGTCTTAAATCTCTACATACAGGGACTCTAATGGTAATGAGGCAACTTGGACAGCCTGTGTTAAGGACTTATGGGACATACTGTATGCAGGGAATGTATTCTCTGGAGCAATGGCTCACTGCGCTCATTCGGAAAACAATCCATTTTTCCTCACGAATCTTATCCATGGTGATTGGGGAGGGGCGCGGGGGAGGGGGTGTTGGTTTAGTGGAAAGGGGGAAGATGAAAAGAGGGTGGAGGGTAAAAAACGTTCAAGTCAATCGGGCGAGCTCAATCTGTAATAAAGCCACGAAAAACTCGCATTTATCGTGGGAAGTGTAGGGAGAGCGGGGAGGGGGAACGGGGGAGAGATCAGTGGGAAGGGAGGGGAGGGGGAGTAGGGAGGGGGTACTCTGGCGTGTGCGCGGTGGTTCTTGGTTCTAGAGCGTATCGGACGCGAGTCAAATTACTTTGCTCGGCCATGCAGGCAGAGATTGTGCAGGCAAGCCGGTTTTGTGGATCGTCGGGGGTAGGCGAGTTTTAATCTGCTTACTAGAAATCAAAATTGAATTTGGTAAAACTCTCCTACAAGTTTCGCTGCGACTAACCGACCGAACGACCACCGACCACCGCCCGTTGCCTGCCATCGCCCGCACCGTAAGCCGCTCTAGCTATTAAAATGCCGTTATCGATGACCGGTCGCCACCGTCAACCGTTTCGCCTGCACAGTGGGTCACGAGTCACAACTATGGGGCTCTTGGAAAATTTTGCTATGAGCAAATAAATAGTCCAATCTGATGTAAAAACCAGCGAAAAACACGAAAATCGCACTAAGAAAGTCTGAAATTCGGTAATAAACTCACATAACTGCTAGAACGGCAAGACCGTGCTGGCGGTTTAAAGCAGGTATCATGGGAGATTCCTGTCTATTATGTCACTTTCTCTAAAACCAAGGATTTTCAAGGACTTTTCGCAGGATTCAAGGACTTCCGACAAGCAACAAACGTAGTATTTTTAATACAAATTTTCCAGAGGCAGAAAAAACTCAAGTCAATTCTCACATAAAGGTGCTCTAAAATCCGAGAAGGACAGTGTACAAAAAAGTAAAAGAGAGAAAAAAATTCCTGCAGCTGCATCCTGCATTTTTCCTCACGACTTTGCAACCAAAGTGACACAACATTCCTGAGGCACACAAACAAAGTTATTGACAAAATTGCAAGCTAACGAGCTGAAGCCAGTCATTTTCAAAGATTTTTAAGTACATTTGACGAGTTCATCAAAATTCAAGGATATTCAAGCATACGAAAAACGAAAAAAAAAAAATCAAGGATATTTAAGGACTTTCCAAGGCGCCATGAACCATGTTAATAAACGTGCATAGGCGGTCCGTAGGTTAAAAGCGTTAGATCTTGAAGAATAATAACCTCTTCTTAACGACTCCTCATTAGAAGAAAAACATTTATAAAATCCGTCGTTTTCTTCCGCTATAAATTGCTTTAAACCGTCACTTTTCTAACACTTTTCCAAACAAAACAGGAGAAGCTCCTAACAAAATCCCACATTAACCTTCACGATCACCCATGTTCCCGTGATAAATTAAGAAAAAAAGGAAACATCAAGAAAGTAGTAATACCATGTATGTTCGTAATGTAGATATTCAATTTATCCGAAAAAATACACAAAATCATCCCCACTGTGTCTCACTTACACCGCCACCACCCGGTAAAAAAAAATAATACGATAAAAAGGTTTCATATCGGAAAGCTCCTTTTCCCAAAGAGTGGGGGGGGGGGGCTTTTAGAAGTGGGACAGCGTTTATTTCAATAAATTTGCGTGCAACACCGAACAAAATATCGGATTAATTTAAATAAAATGCTGACGAGAAGATTGCATGCCGGGTAAAAAGGGACTGGATCTAGGTGGACGAACGCCTGTATGGAAAACTGGGAATGCTGTGAATGGAGAGTGAGTTGGGGGGATTGGGGGGGGGTGGTGAGGTTGTGAAGGAGGGGGGTATTTTTACGAAACGGTTTGAAGGATACTTACTGACTAGGGTGGTGTAGGGCGAAGTCAATTTGTCGAAATGACTTCCGCCGCAAGCTTCTTCTTGACGATGTGAATTAGTTCCTGGAAAAAAAAAATAGAAACCATCGGAAAAAAAGAAGTTATTAGAAAAACGTAAAACGAAAAGTGAGTTGCTCAAAGGAAGAATAGTTTTAAAAACGAATAAATCGTAACAAATAAAAACCCGGTCGAGAGTTACGACTTGTGATGTGAAATTATTGGAGAGGTTTCCTTGCTGAATAATAAAGCAATACTCTCTTGACTGTCGGTAAGGCGTTGCAAAATCGCCGTTATTTGGAAATTTGTCTTGCACACATGATAAATTGGATCGGTTCGATAAAAAAACGAAAACAAATCCTCGACCAAAGAGATTGATCCAGCTCCCATAAGGAATGGGCTATCGTAAAAAAAAAAAAATAATCATAATTTCAGGGTCGATAGAGCTCGGCTCGTCAAGACGCGTTTAAAAATGTCCAGTTTTTTTAATTTTGGTCAACTGGGAAGAGGGAGGGGGGCTCAAAGTTAAATGTTCAAAGTCCCATACCTTTCGCCTAAATTATTCTTTTGACTTGTACTTTACGCCAAAAGATTCCTCTTTAAAAGAGCTTTCGATTGATGTGTATGAAAATCCCTTTAAAAAAATGTTTAACCGCAATGTTTTTTTTAATTTTTCGAACAAAAAAATGTGGTTTTTTGGGTCTAAAAAATACGCGCAACGCACGGAGGAGAATAAAAAACTATGGATATAAAAGTCAAAGTCGTGTTCTTTCCAATGGTGCAAATCACTATCCGGAAAAATGACGTGTTCAAAAGTTATAAGCGCTTAAAGTTGCGTACCTCCGAAATTACGGTGCGCTTAGTGCGTATTTTCAATGCTAGTTTTGACGAGCCGTATCGACCCCGAAATTATGAAATTTTTTTGACGATAGCCCATTCCTTATGGGAGCTGGATCAACCTATTTCACTATTTTCGGATAAATGCACCGAAAATTTAAAGGGGGTTTTTACTCTTATTGTTAGACGGTTCCTATATGTATAACCAGTGGAGCTCCAGTTTCATTTTTAACAATGTTGTGCCTCCGGTTTTTTTCTATTATGTTTTTCATGTTTTGTTCTAAAAGAAATCTACTTAAAAATTGTTTCAATTACTTCTTTTCCCCTTTTGGAAAATGTAAAACTAGACATGTTATTTTAAAGTTTTAAATTCAGCTTAAAATGTCGGCAACGACGATCTTTAAATACGTTTTTCACGGATTTTCGGCCCTTTCTTTTGATCACGGTCCATAATATATTCGCCCAACTCTGCTGGTACATTTGAGGCCGTTTCCGGTAAAACGGCCCATAAAACCAGAAGTGTGCTCTTCAAACAAAAATCTCCATTCAATCACAGTGCTGCTTTTTCAGAAAGAGCACACCCGTTATTTTATGAGCCTTTTCCTTTTAGCCTCAGTTGTCTAGAGTGAAGGGTTGCGTGTTGCATACCCTGGCCCTGGCTACATATTTTCGTCCGATTTCAGGAACGTTCATCCATCGACTTATTGTTAGTCCAATTTACGTGTGCCCAATAATATCTACAATATGACCATTTAATCATTTAGACCGTCCTATATCTTTTTGACCAAAATCTTACTGCACATCCATTTTGCATTTTAGACCAATTGATAAGAGGGCCAATTATGATAAGTATTAGCAGTTTTTACAATATGTATTGCTTGAGCGTGTGGAAGCTGAACCAATTTTTAATCGTTTTTTCAATAAATATTCGGTAAAGT
The DNA here is from genome assembly GCA_011764245.1 of Trialeurodes vaporariorum. Taxonomy (NCBI): domain Eukaryota; kingdom Metazoa; phylum Arthropoda; class Insecta; order Hemiptera; family Aleyrodidae; genus Trialeurodes; species Trialeurodes vaporariorum. Next base: position 64,564,050 of record VMOF01000035.1, read on the forward strand.
CAATTTGAATTCATTTTGTCGATGGAGCTTGATTACCAAGCAATAAGTATCCATAATTTAGCTGAGCACATATGGTCCACACGAAAATTATTGTGATAATATCCAATGCGGGAAAAAACAGTGTTGCAATACTTTCTCTGTATAGTTTCTCACCATAATAGTTGCCGAATACGTTTTCATATTTCTTTATTTGCACACGAACTGGCAACTATGTATTTTGGACCTTTCATGGAGCGTGACGGCCAAACATTTTTTTGGACCGGTTTGAGGGGCCAAACAGTTTGGTTTAAAAAGCGATGGGCGTTAACTATTGGTCGTGATATTTTGAAGCGATCGTCATATGGAATAAAATCATTGGACAAACGTTCCTGTAACCCTCCGTCTCCACTGGTAGTTGTCATTTCAGAAGTGTAGGCGCACCCAGAAGGAGAATCTTTGGAATTTCCCAACTTTATTTCTCAAATTGAAATAAAAAATTCTCGTAGAAATGAATGAAAGTTAATTTGAGTTTGGGATTTCCTCAAAAGAACGCTTTAAAAGCAAAAAGTTTAGGTCAGAGGCAGGTTTTGTTTTGATTTGAAGGAATAAAAATTGAAAATTTTCCAAAGATTATCATTGAGCTGCACCTACATTTCTGAAACGAACTCTACAAATTATTTTTATTTTTCGAATGAACTAAATAGACAAGCGAACGGGTCGTACAAAGAGCGGAGCGCTACTGGATTCAAACAACTTGAATCGGATCTAATAGAAGAACTGTTTTTCACCTCGGGGCGCTTATTAATGTTACTCATCACACCAGGGTAGTTCCGTTTCGTGGAAAGGGTGATAATCAAAGGTAACTTTAAAAGCTCTTACATCGCAATATTCCGTGCTCTGATAACAGTCATCAGACAGGTTATCATTAAAGTTAGGTCGCGCATTGAAAAATTATAGCCGGATACGCCATTATGCTGAAAATCGCAGTTTTGTGCTCTGGAGGAATTCAATTTTAAACAATCACGCGATCGCGGATAAGTGAGAAAATGACCGACGAAAAAAGTATGCAGCGCAAACTGTGTCATGATTCGTGCGACAGACCCCGCGAGGTCACCTTGATTGAGTTATTTATGAGTGATTTCACGGTATGATATGACCGTCCGTAGCACTGCACAAGATATAGTCTAATATCGAAGAAAAAAAAGTAGCGAAAATCAATGAAACAAAATATTCATCAAACATCATCGTTTTCAACTTTTTAAGCTTAATTTAAAACTTCCTATTGACATTTCTAAAGTTAAGTTCTTTGTTAATAATGTTCTCTGTGATTGAAAGTTTACAGATGATAAAGTGATATGAAATTTATTTCTGATTTTTTGACACTATTTAACGATCTCGCCATAGTGTGCTGCCATCGAAAAAAGTCATACACATTGCATCATAAAATCGTCTGAAGCTATACCAACTGATCAGAGGCGTTTCTTTCAGCAAAGTTTTCATTTATTAACCCTTTCGCTCACAAATTATGAAAAAAATGTCACTGTAATCTGAAACACATACCATTAAATTGAACGAACTTTTCTCATATGATTCATGTGCGAGTAAATTTTTTTCGAATTTCCACAAGGCTCCATGTAAAATTTCGTCCATTATATGGGACACTGTAAGCGAAAGGATTAAAGAGTATCGCCATACGGGGTATCGCTTCAACTCACAGTCAGTAGATCTACCGTGAAAATGTCTAACAACAGAGTGTCTAATTTTTTAAGGCTACTGCAATAATGTCTTACGTTAAAATTACTACATTTAAAATGTCTCTTGTAAAAAAAGGCTACAACAAAAATAAAATAAATACAACCTTAATGTATAGTCTACATTTATTTTGTCTCTGAATATTTTTTTCTACCTTTTTAATTGTCTCCGAAAGAAAGGCAAACTCACAAACTGTCTACCGTGGAAAAATGACGAATTCATGACACCGGGCAGAAAGGTGGGGGAAAGAAGGTTAGAATCAGTGTCGGCCATAACAGGATTCGACATCCCATAATGTCAAGACACACCAAAAATTACTTATACTCCAGATATGGCACTAGCTATCTCGCCTATGTTAAATTTTGTTGAGCGCCTTCATTTGTAAAGCCGAGCTAAAACACATACACTGGCCCATGGTTTGTTTACGTTTCGGTGAGCGATGAAGGTGCGGGTGGGGTGGGGGTCGTGGGCCAGCCAACTGTCCCCACCCCGACTGCGCATCTCTCGCTCACCGAAACGTCAACAAACCGTGGACCAGTGTATGTGTTTTAGCTCGGTTTTAGAAATGAAGGCGCTCAACAAGATTTCAGCTAGTGCCATATACGGAGAAAAGGTAATCTTTGAGACATACTTGCGTGCCATTAGTCACCGATTAGAAGTTTATCCATCTGATGATGAGGGAGAAGAGTCAGATGATAATTAATTAATAAACCGATCTGAATCTTACAGGCTGAGGTAAAATATGATGATTTATACTTCGAAATTCTGCTTCAAAGTAGACATTTTTTTACGGACGTTTTTCTCCAATTTCGGAGACAGTTAAAAAGGAAGACAAAAATACTCGGAGACAAAATAAATTTAGGCTTTAATTAAAACAGACATTTTTAAAGTAGTTTTTTTTTTTTACAGTTGACATTTTATAAGTAGACGTTTTATCGTAGACATTTTTACTATAGCCTTAAGAAATTAGACATTTTAGCTGTATACCTCCTGACCTTGAACCATCGATTCTGATTGACTGCTGGAATTTAGGTTGTCGCGTAGCTTAAGCAGGCGTTCTCTGTGATATTTCTCTATAATATGACCGTTCCCTCGTAGAAATGACGCATGCGAAAAGTCCAAATTTGCATGGGAAATCATGAGGTCCCATGAGAAGTTCATGTGAACTCATGGGAAATCATGACTCTCCATGGGCTCCTCATAGGAACCCATAAGAAACCCACGATTTCCTATGGGGTCCCGTGATTTTTCCTTGGATTCTTCATGGGTTCTCATGATAAATCATGAAAATGTTCGTAGATATACCAGGAAATCACGACATTTTTCATGGGTTCACATGAGAAACTCATGATTTCCCATGCAAATTTTAGTCATGATTTCTCATGAGTCATTTCTACCAGGGTTGGAACGCCTCCTTTAAGGAGACTCATTTCGTAATTAAAAATGTACGAGCTTATAAGACTTGAATCGGGGTTAAAAACTTCTATCGTACTGTATTAAACTTCTTAACTTAAATTTTTCGCAGCAAAATTTGATGTTTCCAGGGAAACTACGAAATTAATTCTTTGTCATAAGCACCGTGTACACTGTACAAGTCGACGTCTCTCCTCGGTGAACCCAACCAATCAGAGTGGACGCCTCCCTCCAGGAACTCTTTATTTTTCTTCATTCTTCACATGAAGAGACTCTTTTAGATACAAACTGAAAAAAATGTATGAAATTAACATCCCGGATGTTAACAAAATGTGCGACGACCCCATATAAACTGGTGGTAAATTTACATCCAAGGATTTTGAAATAACCTATATTACGTGTGTTACGTGTTTTACAGTTATTTCTACGTCTTAGGATGTAAATTTAGAATCTCATTGGTTTTCGCACATTTCGGGTTGTAAATTTAACACATTTTGTTTTTTTTTTAGTGCAGGAACTCTGATTAGCCCACTCGTCAAGTTGCGAGGACTTTGATCTTAAGTCAACAATCATCTCAACACCGCATCTAATTGATTCACGGTGACTCCTCGGAGAAGTCATGGTAACCGAACAAACGAAAATGCAACGTGCGCAATGTGAATGTTTAGAGAAATGAAGTGTCACGGTTTGCCATGCAGTTGTGTACACAGACAATAGACATAGCCGTGGCCAAGAATTCGTATTTCTCTCTTTATCCCCATTTGAACGCATGCGTTAGAAAAGGATGGATATAGGGGCTGTCACGTGATTTCAGCCCCTAGTTCTGTCCTTTTCTAACAAATGCAGTCAAATGAACCTAGAGAGAGAAAGACAAATTCCTGGATACGGCCATGTACACAGATCAACGGGTTCAGATGATTACCTGTTTGAACTTCGATTACATGACCATCCCTCTTGTAAAATGCCAAACAAACGAACCCACTTTGACTGAAACAGAACAGAACAAAAACAAGAGCTTATCATTATTCGAGTGGTGAAAAGAGAGAGTGCGGAGAGGGAATTGTTCCGCGAAAGGGACCGCGTTCTGCCGGACCGCTGAACAATAGAACATGCTAATGAGCCGATGACCAAATCGGCCGGTTCTCGACCACCGCTCGATAATCTTTGGATTAACTTGTGAAGTTGACAATGATACGAGATGCATCGATGGATGGGATTGAAACGGCGAATGACATGCTCCCGGAGACGAGCTCTCGGAATCGATGACAATCAGGTATTCATTCTTTGACGTGTATGTCATCGCGAATGCAAGTGAGGCACACTGGATCGAAACAAAGATTTTTCCTGGGGGAAAAAAAAAAAAAAAAAAAAAAAAAAAAACCTTTAAACGTTGATACTTCCTTGCACAAATCCGTGTCAATTAACTCATTTTAAACACTAAAATGAATTAGATTCCGCACTATTAAGTTATTATTTTGATATTTATTGTCTATAACGGGTATCAGAAACATATGTAGTCCTTGTGGCCTCGTATTTGAGAGGGGAAAAAAAGAATTTTTTAACCGATAAACATGGGTCCGAAAATGCCCCCCTTTTGAGCTACAGCCCCCATTCAGTTCAAAAAAATGTATGGTTTTTTTTTTTTTTTTTTTTTTTTTTTTTTTTGGAATAGCGACTACAATTATGAACCGAATGTCATGAAAATTCCTGTCACGTGGCAATTTTACGCGTAAAATCCATTAATGGCCTCGAAAAATTCAGAAATTAAGTCTGACTGTACTTTACAGGCAAGCTTGCATACCTTTAACGGCACAAACTGTACGTTACTGATTAAAAATTTGGGAAAAAATACTGGAATTAGATGGAAAAAACCCTTAGAAAACTTTTAAGTCGCCAGCATTTTTTCGATACAACGCGTTTCACGCGAGATAATTGCTGTGTAATGTAGAAAAGTCAGCGCTTCAACTTAATTTTGAGAAAGCGGAGTGTCAGTTTCTAGATAATCATCTGAAGAGTGTCTCTGCAAAAAAATCTCGTCAATAACTTCAAAAAAAAAAGGCTGAAAGTACCAAACAATGAGATATCGCATTTCGATACAAGAATCGATTCACGATATAGTTCATTTTTTGGTACTTTCAGCCTTATTTTTGAAGTTATTGACGAGATTTTTTACAGAGGCACTCTTCAGATGTTTATCTAGTGTGTGACCTTCCGTCAAAGAGTAAACAAGAGTCGCAATTGAATGGAAGGCCTGCGTGGTCAACGTAGATAAGGGATCCGAACGCGGGCTGGCCTGGGCTGGCCTCTGATTGGCTGCAACGGGTGGAGCAAAAATGACTCGGGGTATAGGGAAAATAACACGGGATTTTCGTTCCGGGGCGTTTATCTCGAAACCTAAGCAAAATCGTATCTAAACAATTTATACGAGTCGATTCAGCAGATTTTTCCGAACAATTTGATAGGTCATAAGTGCCACTTTATTGCAAATTCGAAAAGACTGTTTCAGTTTAAAAGTATACGCACAATAGTGTGATTACATGCTTGCCGTGCGTTCGAGCAGTGTTTGAGTAACTCACTATTGTGCGTACTTTTAAACTGAAACAGTCTTTTCGAATTTGCAATAAAGTGGCACTTATGACCTATCAAATTGTTCGGAAAAATCTGCTGAATCGACTCGTATAAATTGTTTAGTACGATTTTGCTTAGGTTTCGAGATAAACGCCCCGGAACGAAAATCCCGTGTTATTTTCCCTATACCCTGAGTCATTTTTGCTCCACCCGTTGCAGCCAATCAGAGGCCAGCCCAGGCCAGCCCGCGTTCGGATCCCTTATCTACGTTGACCACGCAGGCCTTTCATTCAATTGCGACTCTTGTTTACTCTTTGCCTTCCGTTTTCTTAAAAATAAATTACTTTCGGCCTATGTAATTTGACTTTAATCGAACGGTAGCGCTCTGGTTATAGATCTCGGCACTAAACGCGCTGAAAAATCACCTTAAACATATGTTTCTGTTAAACCATGTACTGTGCAGTCGGTGAATTAAATAGTATCAGTCGACTCCTTAGATTTTGGTTCGGGTATAGGCAACCCACAATACTTGTCACAATGAATTAAAGCATTGTGGGTTGCCTATCTATGCCAAAATCTAAGGAGTCGACAGACATCGTTTTAATTCGCCGACTATGTACAATGTCGATAATCTTGATTTTTATTCGTAAAATTATGTCCCGGAAAACCTACGTTTTGATCCCTCTGTGCAAGGGCAAGCAAATAACCCATCGGTTCGGACAGCGCGCGCTCTGGACAATTCGAGAGCAATAAATTATGACATTTATAACAACAACGAACGTTTACCGAGAGCGAGAGCAAAGAGCGTGTCCAGTCAGCCGTCATGATATCCGATAAAAATACTTTCGTTCGTATATTTTTCAAACGATCGTATCATTCCAGCGACTTACGTATATACACATATATATATAACACGTGCGAGAAAGATGAGTCGTACGATGAATCGTATGTTGCTGCACTTCCGTCTAAACAAATATTTTTAAATGCGAGGAGTGTCTATCGTGTTTGATTCTTGTTGTTTGTTTTAGTTATTGCATTTAAGTTTATTTTATTTGATTTTACGACGGACATGAATATTACATGTAAAGAAAGCATCACACAAACGTTTAGGTATAAGTTTAATGGCACCAACGTTTTTCTTGCAACGAGATCCAATACCCTAATTCATAATCAAATACAATTTTTTAAGACCCATGAAATGCAACTGACAGTAATAAGTATAAAGGCTTTAAATTATTCCCTTGAAATACAAGTAAAAAGTAAAAACAAAACAAAAATAAAATATATTTATTTGTATTTTTTTTTTTAAACAAACCCACGCTGCAGAATTAGGGTGTCATAAATCTACGTACAGTATGCATATGCATAAACTAACACCAGAACTGCCCCTTTTTGTATATTTATTGAGATTTTTTTTTAATTCACCGATGATTCCACTGATGGACGAAAAGATTACACAGTTCAGTTCAGTGTATGACTGTAATGCACGATAATACTCGCATCTATAAGCTTTTCTTAATCAACAATAAGGAATCGCCTTCGTAAACTATCAAAGTATCCGTACATTCTTTAAAGTCAGTGATAGAAGAGACTCCAACGGTTAAGAAAAGATTACAGATCAGAGTATTTTGTGTAAAACAGTCAAACACTGAACCGAACTGTGTAATCTTTCCGTCAAATGGTGGGATCACCGATAAATAATCAACATATCTGATATTTTCTTTTACGGTCAGTGAGGGCGAAGACTCCGCCAGTTGAGAAAATATAATACTGATCAAGGGCGGATCTGGCAATATGGCAATCATGTATTCTTCCCATTTGAACTTATGAGGAAGAATCGATTCTCGAGGGGGCCATGGTCCCTTGACTAATCGATTGTTTCTCACGCATTCAAATGGGAAGAATACACAGTTGCCAGATTGCTGGATCCGCCCATGATACTGATGCGAGCAGTGGCGAGGTTTGCGATTTGGCAACGTTACTTTCCCCCATTTAAACGCATTAGAAAGGTCGAATGCCTAGTCATCGCCAATGACTGGAGCGTTCGACTTTTTTGGTGAATTTAAATGGAGGAAATACATTGTTGCCAAATTTCACGCTTCGCCACTGGATGCGAGTATTGCGAGTATTTTCGTGCATTGCAGTCATACACTGAATTGAAATGTGTTGTATGTTGGCCAACCGATAGAACCAACGATGAATTAGAAATTACCATTAAATATACACGAAACGGTAGCTGCGCACAAACAAATCTGCGTCCTATGCGCATGTGGACTATCACTCAAAAGCGATGACTGGATGACAATGTCGAGTCATTATTTTAGTTGCTGTTTTCTGTTGTCACTATCACTACAAAGGCCACCTTGATGATTTACACCCTTGTGGTATGGCAATGGAAATTAGCTACGATGAGATCATTCGCCTTTGCCTTTGATCGATTTTATTATTATTATTATTATTATTATTATTATTTTTTTTTTTTTTTTAAAAAGAGAGGGCGATAATATATTCCTAAGAGACTTTGAATGATGGAACACCTGGGACAAATCTTGATTCAAAAGATGAAAAGTTCATAAAATATATTTAATTAATTAAAAACTTCCCCGCGGGGTTCCGCTCCCCCAACTTTTGTTTAATGAAATATAAGATGAGATAAGATGAGCTAAATATTGCCGCCCGCTCCTTTTTTCCCCGTCAAAACGGATGTCATCCGAACAAAAAAAAAAAAAAAAAAAAGGATTTATCATGTAAGCAGCAAAGTAATGAGTTATTATCAACGAAACGACACAAGAACAAAATAAGTATGTTTTAAAGTATTAATTTCCCCTTGTATTAACCCTCTATTTTTGATACTTCAATTTACTTTCCATTATTATCCGTAGTCATGAATAAAAAAAATTGTAAGGGTGAGGATGTACACGGCAGCTTGAATAGGCGCGTCATATTTATGAATGGAAGTACAATCAACGTATCCAAGTTGCAACGTAATCAACGTTTCCAGTGGGGGGGGGGGGGGGGAGGATGTCAAGACACTATGAAAAATGATTTCTTTCTGTTGTAGGGCGCAGGGACTGAGAGAGAGGGGGTGAGAGAGGGATGGTGAGAAGGGGGAGAGAGAAAAAGAGAGAGAGAGAGAGAGAGAGAGAGAGAGAGAGAGAGAGAGAGGGAGAGAGATTATAGCCAAAGACAATGAAGAGAAGGAACAATCTGAGATACGCACGGTGTAATAAAAGTGGAATCAAACAACATATTGTACAAAGGGACTGTCATAATTGCGCGGGCACGCCTCGGGCCAAGAGAGCGTCTTGCTTGTTGTCAGACTTGAGATGCTCGATTCCAAAAATATATTAAACCGATGCGTGGCCGTATAGTCAGGAATTTGTCTTTCTCTCTCCGGGCCCATTTGACTGCATGTGTTAGAAAAGGACAGAACTAGGGGCTGAAGTCACGTGACAGCCCCTATATCCATCCTTTTCTAACGCATGCGTTCAAATGGGAATTAAGAGAGAAATACGGATTCTTGGCTACGACTATAAATCGATGACGTAAGCTCAAAATGGGGCAGTTTGCAAGGGTCTAAAAAATGGTGTTTTTTTATAAAGAAAATGAAAGTACTTGATGAGCTGAGAACAAAGATGCCTTTGGTTTCTAATTAAGTTCCATTGTTCCGGAGATGAGCTTTTGGCCCGAAATACATCGTTTTAAATGGGAATTCTGCGTAGTGATTCGCACACGATTTCTTACAACTTTACACGCGTGTATCGCCAAAAACTGGGACACTTAGGAAAAACCCAAAGGCACCATTGTTCTCGGCTCATCAAGTACAGTAATACCTCGTTATCCGCGGGGGTTACGTTCCGCGAAAACCTCGCGGATACCGAAACCGCGGATATGGAGGCATTAGTCTTATGGGAATATAGGGGTTAGGGACCAACGGCTGAAAAACGGTCACAAAAAGGAGGTAAAAAAGTGAAAAAATGAAAGAAAGGGAACAGTTTGTGCATAGGTACCTACACAGACTATTAAGAGGACTTTTTTTTTATAATATATATATATTATAAGGGATTAATTTTGAAAAAAAATCAATAAAATATATAAGGGATTAATTTTGATAAAAAATTTAGATTTGACGTCTTCACGGCGAATTTTGATTTTATTTGAAAATAGATATTCGAAAATTGAAGGTTAAGAAAAGTGAATGTTGAATAAAATGTTGCCTTGGAAACCGTTAAAAATACAAGTTTCATCGTTTGAAATTTTTTTCCGGCCTCTCAATCGCGGATAACCGAGGTAAAGGGTCGCGGATAACGAGCATGGGTCTCAAAAAACCAATCGCGGATAACCGAAACCGCGGATACGGAGGTCGCGGATAACGAGGTATCACTGTACTTTCATTTTCTCTATAAAAAAAACACAACATTTCAGACCCTTGCAACTGCCCCATTACAAATCTGGAAAACAGTACTCCTTCAATGAAATTCAAAAAAGCGAGATCACGCATTCTCTATTTCTTTTGTATTCGTTTACTCATTGGGTCTCAGTGGCAGATCGTTCAATGTGACAAGAATGGATTACCTCCGTTTAAACCTACGTAATATAATCGAAATAATCGACATATTTACACTAGACAGACCTACTAGTATTCCGACGTTGCTATTTAATTTTAACTTTTTAATTCCCTTAAAAATAATCTGATGTATAAAATTGCTTGAAATTTTCAGGACCAAGACTTGAATTTTAGAAGGAAAGTTCCTAAAAGTTTCAAGACATTTTTTTGCTTTAGGTCTAATTTTATAATGATATTAAAGTCAAGTAAAAATGGCACCATCTAAAGTTGAGTAGGCTCCTTTATAGAATAAATGAGTTCAATTGTATAAAGAACATTTTCCAAATTTGTAGTTATTGTTGACAAATTAGTGGACGATTTTGTCGAAAAAAAAGTGGATGCATTATGGAAAAATGCATAAATATACTGGGGACATTTATTTTGTGGGCACATAAAATATGTAGATATCTTTAGAATGGAGCTGTTGCAAACTTTTGCTACAGGCTTATTAATAGTTGGTAATGGGGTAAACCCCTGTAAAAATAACGATTAGCGCACTAAAAAATCACGAAATCCACTCCTGAACTCACAAAATGCTTTAATTCAAACGCGAGACCGTAATGACGGCCGGAATCGCGGTTTGCATTGGGTTTCCCTATCTTCAATCAGCGCCATCTACACGAAGTGTTCTCGCAACACCACACAAGAAGAAGAAGAAGCATACAATTGCCATAAGATTTGGGAAAGCATTTTGTGAGTTTAGGAGTGGATTTCGTGAATTTTTAGTGCGCTAATCGTTATTTTTACAGGGTTTTACCCTTTAATCAACTATTAATAAGCCGGTAGCAAAAGTTTGCAGCAGCTCCATTGGGTTATTTTTAAAAGTAGACATAGACATACTTCCATAGAAATTTTGTCAGTGGACCGAAAACAGTAGACATTTTGTCCGTATTCCCTAATACTGTATAGAAGTATAGAAGTGTAGACCTACTGACTGGGAACCTAGTGTGCGACGTGGCGAGGCGCAGATCCCAAGTTAACGGATGTTTCCTCCGTGTTTTTGTGCCCGAGTCACACACGAGAGAGAGGACAATAGCTCGGGGGGGAAAAAGGAAAGAAAAGAACGAGGAAAACACCGTCATCAAAGCATAGTATAACCAGTGCCATGTCGAGGGTGATATCATTATTTCAATGATGCGAGTAATTTGAATGAGAATGGAAGGAGCTCCATCTACGCCCGAATTTTGATCCGCTGGCAAATATCTGATGATATAATCTTGGCCGTGGTCAACGAGCTATAACCGCGCGTTGAGAGGCGACGCCATGTCACAAGCCCTTTTGTATTATGGCAACTGCAATTGAAGCTGTATACTCGATGTTCTAAGAATTGGGTCAGCTGTATCAATTCTATTCCTTTGTTTGATTTTATTCTTCCGTCAAAACATGCCGAGAAAATTAACTTTCTTAAAAATCGCAAAAAACAGAATCGTATTAGCTCTCGAGTTTCAGGATATTAAAAAGGCTCGCCAAATGAGGTAACAATTCCGATTGGCTGTTGGATCTTATTGTTAGTCTGTCACGGTACTCACTGCTCAGTGCTCACGGAGCCGTTCTCTGAGCTTTTTCTCTATACGTATAAGGCGACTGTTGGAACGTCTCTTCCGAAAAGTAGGATTAAAAACTTAACATTTACAGTTTATAAGACTTTAATCTATATGCAGTTTAAAAACACCTATCAATCAATCAGTTTTAAACTGCCGTGCTTTTTTTTTTTTTTTTTTTTTTTTTGGGGCAGTAAAATTTGACAATTTGACGTTTTCAGAGAAATAACCACCACTTCCTTGTCAAAGGCGTCCTGTGTAAGAAAGCCTCTTTGGGCCACTTCTTTCACTCTTGTTCACATGAGTACACTCTTTCATACACTTGGACCTTAGTGTCCCCAGTCCTATCCAGTGGCGTACGCAGGATTGCTCTTGGGAGTGGCTTGCACTGATAAGCGTTTGACTGAAAATTATTCCCTCTTCCCCTTAAAATACAGAAATCTAAAGGGGAGCTCCCTCCCCCCCCCCCGCACGCCACTGGTCCTATCCCAAAGCGGGGCAGCATGGACCGAGGTTTTGCCGCTTTGTGTTTAACCTTAAATCAAACGTGTTATTTAATCAGTGGAAACTGTTCATTTAGACGAAATCGCAAGTGTTTCTGAATGTATCTTGACACATAATTGGAGCCGTTTTCTTAACCCTACACTGCATAGTGTATCACTGGTGATACATGGTGTAAAAAGCCCTATATCAGACATTGTACTGTATATTTTGACTTATTTCAAATTGTATCACCAGTGTCACATCATAAGAAAACATAAAAACGGGCTCAAACATTTTCCAAAATACTACCAGCACTCATTATGATGCATTTACTAATGGAAATCATGGTGGGGTGGAAAATTTGACCCTGTTTCCAATTCAACCCCAATTTCATTATTTTTACCAAGCTTTTGGCATCTGCTCTTTGAAAAATCCAATCAAAGTAAAAAAAAAATTATTTTGTGTGTGAAAATTTTGATTTTTTTCTTCCCGCCATTTCTTATGGTGTTATAACACTTGTAAATACGAGTAAAAAAATGGACAAATGAGACTTTACACCAAAAAACTGTCCAATTATTTTTTTTCCTTTTTTTTTTTTTTGCTATTTTTCCCATATATTTGACTACCTAATGAATTGAAAAATCCATTTTTGGTTGAGAAAAAAAAAATCATGCAGTGAAAGACCCATAAAACAATGGGTATGCTCTTCCCGAGAAGTGTGCATTGTGAGAAAACGGAGGTTTTTATCTGAAGAGCACACGCGTTGTTTTTTGGGCCCTTCTTCTGGAGACGGCAACAATCTCAATAGAACTAACTATCCAGATTCCAGGTGAGAAAATTTAGTTAGTTTGGCTCAGTCGTGTGCAGACACAGTTTCTTTATCCTACTAACCCTTTAGACAGAAACAATTGTATCGATTCATTTCTGTGTCCAGATAGCCGCTCTCAAACACTTTAACCTTCACTTCAAACCAATTTTCGATTTAAGGTTAACAAAATAGAGGGTAAACAAACCGAGCCCATTTGAAAAGTCCGTAAGAGATTTCCAGCATAGCTGCTTCCGTAGTGTATTCTATATTCCGTCTGAGAAAGCCTCTTTAAAAGCGAATTTTATTATAAGGCTCATCGGGAGTGGTTTTCACCCGAACCAACGGTTATGTAATTTACTATTTCACTCGAACTGTTTGTTCGGCAACGATGAATGACACCGATGCTGTACCCTTTCCACAAAAGAACAAAACGAATTTATCTCAACAGTGAGAGAAAACAATAAACAAGCTCCTGATTAGCTAGAAGTGGTTTCGTTGCTTTGACGTTGAGGGTCCTCCGAAAAGTTCCAAACGTCAAACCTTCGCCCGAAACTGACAATAAAATTAGCTTTATGGTTACAGAGCTCGTTGATGAATTTAGAATTTTTGCAAAGAAACTCACCGACCAACGCTTACAAAAGCATAATCAACGGTAATAAAAAAAACGGATGCCATCGAGTCACTGGCGCAACCAGGATATCTTCCATCTCTCTCATTTCCCATTTGAATGTATGAGTAGGAAAAGGACGGAAGGAGGGGGTTTTATCCCCTTGTCCATCCTTGTCTAACATACGTTTCTTAATGGAGAAAAGAGAGAGATGAAGAAACTCTCGGTGCGCTACTGCATCGAGTTGATTTCATTTGACGGTTCAAGTCATGCAAAATCGGACGCCGAGCCTCAGTGGCATGAACATTGAACGTGGGTGCTAATGTCAGAAAGATGACGCGGCGTGAGTGTCGAGATATCAAGAAAGATTGTGAGAATGGAAATCAAAAGGCGAGGAAAAACCAAAATGAAAATACGGTTTCAATTTTTTATTTAAATAACCTCACGCTAAGTGAATAATCAATTCATCTGACGCCGTTTAATTTTTCAACTTTCGCCTTGTTGGATATTCTTTCTATCTCAACTTTTTTATTTTTATTTTTTTATTTTATTTTTTTTATTTCCCTCTGCCATTTACTGCGCGTGACTCCATCTGCGATATTAAATTTATGAATTTGAATGGCGGGAGAGGATTATTAAGAAACGCCTTACTTAAAGCGCCTCCTTGCCAGATTACTAAACGTTATTTATTTATCATTATTCTATTCGTTTTATGTTAAATACTCTGAATATCAAAGCGTCTCCGCATTCAAGGTATCACTCTCGGTCGGTTCCTAAATTTTAAGCTGCCTTAGACGCTCGATAAGGCGTTTTCCGTGCTTTTTCTTCATGAGTTGGCCATATTGGAATAACAAAACTAAGTAGACTTGACAACCGTGCAAAAACGATGTTTCAGTCAAGCAGAACATGAAAACTGATTTATTTTACACAGGAGGTTTACCAGTAAGTCCTGACTGATCACATGTGAGCATCTAAACTAGGTTTTGCGTAGAAAAGATGTGGTCGATTTTTGGGCGCTCAGCGTTCTGCAAGTTAACAAACGCTGATAATATGTGACATGTCACGGAACCTCACAGCCGCTCCGTTCAATTTTTTCGATAAATGAGGTTAAATACCTAAAGTATAGACCCTCCAATGAAGAAAAATGTACCTATGCAGGTATTATGGAGAAGTTTAAAAAAATCGATTGAAGTTCCGCTAGATTGCTGAAATTTCGCACTGTGCGCCGTATGTAAGTTGCTCTCAAATGATTCCTTTTTGGCCTTTATTCCTTCTTCTTACACCTTACGATGAGTCCTTTCGAGAAATATCAAAAAACAACATTCATAAGTCTTTAAATATCAAAAAACAACATTCATAAGTCTTTGGCAACGCTGCACAAAGTATAGATATGGCGAGCCCCGTTACACGTTACCCGACACCCAAAACGTCAACAGCATAAATGCAATTCTGCATCATCTTCGCAAACTTCATCATTTCCTCCTCTCCCGTCTCCTGTCTCCCTATACCTCTCTGGCACAATTAACACGGATTGTTTCTGTTTCTTTCTTTTTCATTACTTCCTCTCTCTCTTCCATTCTATCCTTCTTTTTTTATTATAATTTTCACTTTTTTCCCTCATTTTTATTTTTATTTTTTACTCAGTTTCATAGATTAAAACGGGTCGGTTGAAATATTTCATCGACTCTCTCAACATTTCTTCTTCTTCTTTTCTTCATCTCTATTTTTTTTTCCATCTCTAAGCCCTCTTACAAACCTTTCCAGGCCCCTTGCCCTCCCCTCCCCCCCCCATCCGCACCCCGTTTTAATCTTCAACGGTATCCAGCATCCAGAATGCCCCGTGCGAAACGAATAGAAGAGTGAACGAACAACGTAAATGCGGACCAAAATCAACTTCGCAATCGGGATGGTTCAAACTTCGCATCATGGATTCAATCATTCTTTTATTTATCCCCCCCCTCTGGATCTGTGCATTGGACCGGTGGCTTGTGGGGGGGGGGGGGTCGAGAGAAAGGGAGAGAGCGGGGAGGTGATTCGAATTTTTGAGGCGAACGAAAATAGAAGTCGCGCGTGGCTGACATTGCTGACAACCAAGATTAAGGGAGAGAGAGAGAGAGAAAAAAAAATGCACAGCGATGCGTGATTGCGAAACTTGATCGGGGGGGGGGCATTGGTCTGAGCACAGTGAATCGAAGCTATTTTGGTGAAATGCATTTGGGAATAGTAAGTGTAAGTCTAGTTGATGTAAGATTAATATAATTAACGAAAAATAATAAAAAAAAACAATTTAAAAAAAAAAAAAAAAAAAAAAAAAAAAAACAATGCACCATGGGGCTCTTACAAACTTATGCTGTGAGTAAATGAATGGTCCAATCTAATGTAAAAACCAGCAAAAATCACGACAAGCAACACGAGAAAGTGTTAAATTCAGTAACAAACTCACATAACTGCTTTAACGACAAGATCGTATAATGACAGTTCAACGCAGGTATCATATGGGAGATTCAGCTATGTCTAATTTGTCATTTTCTCTACGAAAACAAACACAGAGATATGTCTCAAATTAGATAGGAATCTCCCATGATACCTGCGCCTCTCCGCCACTAAGCCTGATTTTGAAAGTGAAATTTGCGATTTACCTTTGCGTTTCCGTAGAGTGAGTGACAAAATAGACAGGAATCTCCAATGGTACCTCCGTTGAACCGCCATCATGACTTGCCGTTAAAGCATTTATGTGAGTCTAATACTTAATTTTAGACTTTTCTAGTGTAATTTCTGTGATTTTCGCTGGTTTTCACATCATAGATTGGACTATTAATTTGCTCACAGCGAAAGTTTGCAAGAGACCCATTCCGCTTTTAGGTCCTTGTGGAAACTTTTGACTTTGTTGGTGGTGGTGGCGGGCTTTTTAAAATTCACCTCTCCCAACGCACTCAATTAACTGCCGACGCACGTAGGAGTATTTGACCCGAAAACCTGGCCAAAAACGGAAAATTGAAAAGTCGTCCAAAAAACAAACTATTGATGGTTTTTGAGAGGTAAGTAACCGCTCTATTGCGTAAAAGATGTGTCGGAACATCTACGTTTATCTACTGATTAGGGGACAACATGGAACTGAGCGCTCGACGCACCTGCGGTTGTTCACCGCTCGAAGCGCTGTTACTAATCAGTCAACATTTTCCATGGAGGACAAGCGTTGGGGCATCCAAACATTTGAGCGATTATGGACGTTGTTTTAGATGGTATGTGCTTCATTTTGATGGCAACAATTTCTTTTTACGTGCATTTTTTACCCTTTTACATCTAATTTAAAATGAACATGAAAAAAATCTCTAATTTTAGGCTCTATCTTTTTAAAAAAAAGGCAATTTTGAATACGTTCCGGGCAAAACCGGGCACAACCAAAACAAGGTGGTTAGAGTAGACTCTTTTAGGCAACTGCTCCAACAGTCAAAAATTGCAAGAAATTGCCCCTTTTTTTAAAAAAAAACATGTTGAAGTCAAGCCTTTTTTTATGAAATAAGCGTCAATAACTCGGTAAAAGAATGAGCTATCGACCTTTGGTTTAAGCCAAAATTCTTAATTTTTTACCCCTTTTCCAACCATAAACCGTGCAATAGGAGTTTTGAGTTTAAATTGGAAAATTAACCAAAATCGACTTTCAAATATTCAAGAACACGCAAATATTTTTGGCCAGGTTTTTGGGGTAAATACTCCTACGTGCGACGCATCGGTGGGAAGCATATGGAAACAAAGTGCTCGTCCAGATTATTTTTCTCGCATCACTAAAAACAATGCCATTTAATTGATTTGAACCATTTCCCCCCCCCCCCCCCGAACCATTCGCATTCGCACCACTGTGCTTTGCACTTGTTGTCATTATCTTTAGAGACGGCGCGACGCGAGCGCGCTCTTTTGATTTGCGACAGAATATATTCGATTGGATTACCAATCCTGTATTAATGGGGCTATTGCACACTTTTGCTATAAGCGATTTAATAGTCGATTTAGGCGTAAAAACCTCGAAAAATAACGATGGCGGCACTAAAAACTTCCAAAATCCACTCCTAAACTCAATAAACACAGTTATTTGCGCGAGCGTAATGGTGGCCGAAGGCACCAACAATGGGAGATTCCTATCTTAATTTCGTCACTCTTTCTATGTTGACAAGGATGATTCACAGAGTAATTAGTCATCAGAGCGATGATCCACATCCGATGAATGGTGCCACAACACCTAGTGACACCGGTATCAAATGAAAGTCGTCTCTTATTGGTCACTTCTTAATGGAGTCTCAGAATTGTTAGATGGGAATCTCCAATTGTTAGTGCCTTCGGCCACCATTACGCTCGCGCAAATAACTGCGTTTATTGAGTTTAGGAGTGGATTTTGGAAGTTTTTAGTGCCGCCATCGTTATTTTTCGAGGTTTTTACGCCTTAATCGAGTATTAAATCGCTTATAGAAAAAGTGTGCAATAGCCCCATTCACCGCGCGCCATCCCTCAACATTCAACAATCCGACAATATCCGACATCCGCTGCTCAGTCACTCACCAATCACCACTCACCCATTTCATCCGCGGGCATTGCGTAACAATCAACACGCGGCTCCTGCCAATTGCTCATTATCCAGATTGATTTCCCGTGTCTATGCCGCGGCCGGCGCACTATGGTGTAAGATCCAAAAAAAGAAGTCAGTAGCGAAGCGTGAAATTTGGCAACTATGCATTTTCTCCATTTAAATTCACTAAAAAAGTCGAACGCTCCAGTCATCAGCGATGACCAGGCATTCAACCTTTCTAATGTGTTTAAATGGGGGGGGGGAGGAACGTTGCCAAATCGCACGCCTCGCCACTGAAAGAAGCGGTCAAAAATCAGTGGGGGAAAAAAATCATCGAAAATAATCGTTTTCCACCTTTTACACTTAATTTAAAACTTTCAAGTAACGCATTTTCTAGAGTTGAATTGTTTATTAAAAGTGTTCTGTGTGATTAAAATTGATCTGGAATAAAAAATACGAATGGTAAACTGAAGAGAAACAAACTTTCTGATTTTTTCCCCGCCAGTTTCTGACGATTTCAGACCGTAGTGCGCCTGGCGGCTGTGCTGCGCCAGTGTACCGTTCCGTGTATTATCACTTATTTGAATTCCACGATCCATCAGTAATTCAACCGGTTAACCCTTGCATAAATAACCCGTGAGCAGGGGGTTTAAATCGGTTTTTTTTTTTTTTTTTTTTTTTTTAAATTTTTTGGTGTTCATGATGTTTAAGGTACCGACTTGCGTGATAGTTTTCAAGTTTTTCCTTTTTTTAGCAAAAAAAAATAAATAAATAAATAAATAAATAGATGAATAAATAAATAAAATGAAAGATTATGCTTAGCACTTTGTGATTGGGGTTCATCTAGACCGCCCATGGGCTTCGTTTTTCTTTCCGATTGAAAATTGAAAAAAATATCCAAGTTATTTAGTGTTTGGATTGGAGAGGCTCAAAGAAGGACCCTGACATATTATTGAGAAAACTAACTTCCTTTGCGGCCTTCAGTGGTACCCACGTACACATGCTTGAAGAAAAACACACAAAAAACAAACAAACCAAAAACGAACAAAAGAAAAAAAACCTAATACTGTGCAGGTATTTATTCCACTTATATGTATTTGCAACTAAATTTTTACCAAGATAAATTATGGATAAAATCCTGTTCAATGTACATATGATTTCTTAGGGTATTTCATCTACTTTCAGCACCAATGGTCCAAACTTTTCATATTTTCATGGCAAAAACAACAGAATAAGAGCAAATAACTCGTTGTCAGTCATCTTCTTCCAATTTCTAGAATTATTTTAGAATAGGGCAGTCGCAAAGGACAGAAACGTTGTGTTTTTTATGCAGAAAATGAAAGTCCTTGATGAGCTGAGAACAAAGATGCATTTGGTTTCTGATTAAGTCCCATTGTTCTGGAGATGAGATTTTGGAACAAAACACATTGTTTTACATAGAAATTCCGCGTCACTATACGCGCACAAGTTTTTACAACTTTTGTGTATATCTCCAAAACCGGGACACTTGGGAAGAAACCAAATTTGTTGAAAACTTAGTTCTCAGCTCATCAAGTATTTTCATTTTCCTTCTAAAAAAAAAAAAAAAAAAAAAAAAAAAAAAAAAAAAAAAAAAAAAAAAAAAAAACACGCAATTTTAGACCCTTACAACTGCGCCATTGTCATTTTTTTAAACGCATATATTGAGTTTGCGAGTGGGTTTGGAGACTTTCCGTTGCTTTCCATGTGATTTCCACGCGCGATTTTACAAGCAGGAATCGACCCTCTCACAGCTATAGCTAAAGCAAAAGTTTGCAAGAGACCCATATAGCCGTAAGGCTAAATTGTGTAAAACAAAAAATAAATAAATAAATGAATAAATAAATAAATAAATATACTCAAAACGGCAACCCTGTTTCTCCTCTCGCATTATACGTTATCTCTACTCGCATCATTCAGATAAGGCGATTTTGCGGAATATGCATTTTTAGTATTCAAAATCGAACGATAATCGAATAAAAAAGCGTCCGTTTTTACACCCTCGTTTTCTCCCTCCCTCCCATCCCCTCCTCTTTCCTCATCCGTGATGCGTTTAAAGAGGACAGAGATGGCGTGATGGGTCGACACTCGGACAGGAAAGAAAAAAAAAATGCTTGGATATTGGATACGCCTCCCCTTAACGTGCGAATCTTTCACTCTAACCATTGGCGGATACAGGGAATTGTCTTTCTCTCTCTCTTCCTTCCATTTGAACTTATGTGTTAGAAAAGGATGGCAGAGGGGGCCCATCACGTGACTTCGGCCCCCCTCTTCTTTCCTTTTCTAACGCACGTTTTCAAATGGGAGAAGAGAAAGAAAGACAATTCCCTGTATCCGCCCATGTCTTTAACTGTCCTTGCCATGGAAATGCATGCCTCAAAAACGGTCTAAAAGAGAATAAGAGATAAGCTGAGAAATATTCGAGAGTTCAGTCAAAAAAGTATGAAAACTCCCACTCGGAGCGATAAGGGTCGTTTCAAGTTCACCTTATCACAGAGCTACCTTATTGTGTATTATATGTATAGTGACATTCTTCAATTTACCAATTAATTCGCGGTTTACCGAAATATTGCACAGTTCATAGTCTAGGGTGTGACTGAACACTGAACTATAAAAAAATATCCTGATCAATAGTATCTTTTCTCGACCGGTGCGGTGGAGTCGTCACATGACTTAAAACAAGTTTCGAATATTTTGATAATGTAAATGTGAGTCGACCTAATAACGTCCATACGAATATGAAATGAATATGAAATATTGCGTTATTCAAGTCTGCGAATAATGAGTGTGCGCCTTCAATAAGTAGAGTATGCAAAACCATAGCAGTCGCGTAGGAATAGTTAACTACCTGACCAGGAACCGTCGCGTCGCGTCGACGCGACGGGTATAATGAGCGACTGAGCGCCTCTGCAGAAGAAAGAGGAAAGTTACCGCTTTTGTATATTGAGTGACACTTTCCAATTCACCGATGTCTCCTACGGTTGACCAAAAGTTTACAAAGCTCAGTTCAGTGTTCCACTTAACTGCGCGAAAATATTCCCGCACGTATAATATTTTGTTAACAGGCAGCATCTCCGTCACTGACTTAAATAAAAAGAATGGATATTTTGATGATTTAACGGTGGTTCCACCGATTGATAAAATATTACAGATGCTCATATTTTCGTGCATTGCGTAATTAAATGCACTGAACCAAACTTTGGAACTATGTGAACTGTACCAATTGAGCTGTTGCAAACTTTTGCTACAGGCTTATTAATAATTGACAAGTGGGTAAAACCCAATAAAAATGACGATAAACGCACTAAAAAATCACGAAATCCACTCCAGTACTCATAAAATGCTTTCAAACGCGAGACCGTAGTGGCGGTGATTATACCGCCTTTTACATTGGGTTTCGCTATATGAATAAGCTCCATCCTCACGGAGTATTCTCGCGACACCACACAATTAATTGCCATAAGATTTAGGAGTTAAGTAATCAATGCCATTACGGTCTCGCGTTTGAAATCATTTTTAGAGTTTGGGAGTGGGTTTCATGATTTTATAGTCCACTTTTCGTCATTTTTACAGGGATTTACCCCATTATCTATACTACTGATAAGCCTGTATCAGAGGTTTGGAACAGCTCCATAGGTGGAATCCAGTGGCGTAGCGTGCAATTTGGCACCGTTGCAGTTCGTCCATTAAAACCCATGAAAAAGATCGAACTACTGGGTGTTCGGTGAACACCTTCGCATTCGATCTTTTACATGGGTTTAGATGGACACAATACAACGTTGCCAAATTGCACGCTACGCCACCGGTGGAACTATCGGTGAATCGAAAAAGTCCATTAAATACACACACAACGGCAGCTCTGTCTTTTCAAGCAGTACCAACAAGCTTACGGCAATCCAACTAATACATGTTTGTCTCGGGGTTCGTTGATTGACAAGAAATATGCACGCGGAGGTCTGAGGAGTGAAGGTCGATTTCACCTCATTACGGAAATCCGTATAACAGAGACCTGAAACCACCCCCGAAAGCTTTCCTCGGCTTGAACTTTGAAAAGACCGCGAATGCTCAGGAAAGTTCCTGGTCCGCATTTCAATTTCCCTTGTGCGGGATTTGTCAGACGCTTTCAGATTCAAATCGAAAGCGGATGTGTGGAGGATTGAATTGAGACCCCCGCGCGCTGAGAAACTGTGTGGTCATTGGAGTGATAGGTCTTGTGGCATGTGAACAGCGTTGCCTGATGGGAATGAAAAATGAGAAGAGAGCCGGGAGATCGAACAGGAAGACGACATATGTGTCGCAGTGCTCGGGAATCAGAGTTCATATGCAACCAGGATTGGCTCAAAACAACGAGCTGTGCCAAGAGAGAGAATGAGTCTGTCGCAAACTTTTGCTACAACGATTAAGAGAGTTTCATCTAATGTGAAATCGCCTGAAAAGTCCATTGGTGGCATCAGAAAGTCATAAAATGCAATAATATACTCACAAGAGGCGTTTAATGGAATTCAAGATGGCGGAGAAATATCGAGCAATTTGTATGCATGCACCATCGAACATCCAAGGATGGCCAACCTCACAATATCGATCACAACCAATCACAACGTAAACAAAACAATAACCTCTACCTCCTGTGAGGTTGTCAAAGTTGGCCATCCTTGGATGTTCGTGGCCCGGTGCATGCATACAAATTGCTCGATATTTCTCCGCCATTTTGAATTTTACTAAACGCCTCTTGTGAGTTTATTATTGTATTTTATGACTTTCTGATGCCACCAATGGACTTTTCAGGCGATTTTTACATGAGAAGAAATTCTCTTAATCGTTGTAGCAAAAGTTTGCAACAGACCCATTTACGGGAGGTGCTTTTCAGGCAGCACGGAGACAGACATAATAAAACTCTCTCACAGAGATTTTCACATAGGCTCGGTTTGTTTTCCTCATATTTTTTAACAGTACAAATGAAGCAATAAAATGGAAACTAGACCAACAACGAATTAAAACTTCCGAGACATTCTCCGAACTCTCCGAGTCCCTCTTCCAACTGGAGTGGAGTGTGCTCCTCGTTTTGAGTACTTTTATTATTTTTTCGATTGATAATTACGCTTTGAGTGCACCGAAACGTCTCAGAAGTTTTAATTTGTTGTGGGTCCAGTTTCCAGTCTAATTGTTTATTTGTAAATTGTAATGTGACGTTTTTGGCCATTTAGTTTGTAATTTTTTTAATATTTTTTAACCTTCAAACTAACCCTTCACTGCATGAGATTTTTTTTTTCCCCCAACCAAAAATGGATTTTTCAATCCACCGAGTGATCAGATACAAGGGAAAAATAGCAAAATAAATAATTGGACAGGTTTTCGGTGAAAATTGTCATTTTTCTACTATCATTTTTCACACGTGCTATAACACCCTTAGAAAAGGCGAGAAAAGAAAATCAAAATTAAAATTTTCAAGAAAAAAAAAAATTGTTTACTGTGATCGGATTTTTCAAAAAGCTAATGCCAAAAGGTTAGTAAATATAATGAAATTTGGTTTATATTGGATACGGGGGCTTTTCCCCTGCCATGATTTCCATTATATGCATTATAATGAGTGCTGGTAGTCTTTTGAAAAATGTTTGCGCCCGTTTTAATGTTTCCTTGTAATGTGACACTGCTGTGATACACTTTGAAATAAGTCAAAATATACATTACAATGTCTGATACAGGGCTTTTTACATCATGTGACACCGGTGACACACTATGCAGTGCAGGGTTCAAAAAAAAAAAAAAAAAAAAATAGTTGTGGCAAATCCATTTGAAATTGGTTATATTAATTTACTAATTTTCGGCATTTTACTTTTTAACTGGGTTAATTTTGATGAGTTTTTTTTTCATCAACCATAGAATGAGCATTCGTGCATTTTACACGTCCCTTAAATGCTGCTCTATCCTGTCAAACACTGAAATCGTAAATAAGAAAGGTTTTCCATTTTGCGGGGACTTCGGTTTGACAACATCGTGGAAAGGTTTCCTCGGACGAATGCTGCAGAATTAGGGCTGGCGAAGCGGTGGAAAAACATATATTTTCAATCTGTTCACGTAAGAGTACTTGAAGTTTTATTGAGAAAGTAAAGTAAGCCAGATCTGTATCATCATTAAAACTAAAGGGATAAGTGTAAACACTCCCTCCAGGCTTGCAAAACGGGCGGGGGGAGTAGGGGGGTAACAGGGGGGAGGGCACGCGGAGCGAGGGTTGTAATGAAGCTCGAAAAACTAATCGGGGGCCCGATGAAAATGTCGACTCAAAATGTTTCAAGTTGAAGCTTTTCTTCGCCTTTGGCACTCACTGGCACCACTCCCTCGCCCCTCCCGCATTTCCTTTCATTCCTTTGAGCCAGATTAAACTTGGAAACGAAATTTCGAAAGAAAACTTTTTAGGCTAACTCTTGGATTCACAACTTTTAAGTACCCTCTATACCTCCCGGATCGGATCTCCTGAAAATGGCCGAGCTTTACCGCGAGTACCTTATCTTTCGCTCGAGTGAGAGAGGGAAAAAAAATAAATAATGATTTACTCGCGCAAAAAAAGAACAGGAGAACAGAGAGGGGGGGGATGGGGGTAAAAAGGAAAGAAAAAATACAATTGCACAGGATAGCAAGTTCACAATAAGTTCTGCGGGAAGGATGGTGCATTAACCACGCCGCAACCCCGCGCAATGCCACAAAAGAGAGAGAGAGAGAGAGAGGGAGGGATTATGATGTATTTGTTTTTATGAGAATCTATACTTTCAAAACTTTATCATTAAACTTGCCATCCAAAGTTTCCTCTTCTCTGGAATCTCTAATGACATCAAAACAAAATACTTTTTATTATTATACTATCATTGTTTTGTTTTTTCGACTTTTCCCTACTTATAACCCCCCCCCCCCCCACCCCTCCAACGCTCTCGTATACCTCCCTCTTCCATCATCTTGAGCGGAGTAAATTTTAATTTCTAGATTATTTTTGTAAAGACAAGTTTCGAGACGAACTTTCCTTCGGTTGACTGGCATGAAAACGCTATGAAGAAGAGATACCTGAGAATGAAAGAAGGGAGGGGGGTCTATTTAAATTTCAGTCTGTCAGTTTTAAGCTATAACAGCTGGGGAAACATCCATTCAAATTTCAGACTGCCGGTTTTAAGCCACGGGTATAACTAGTTCAAAAGTGTAGGTGTAGACACATAAAAAACTATTTCTACTCTTTCGATTCAAGCCAAACCACAATGGCTTGTTGTGATCCCCCCCCCCCACAGCGTGTTTGAGTAAATATTGGAGGATGATTATACAACATCTGTCATTCAATGCAATGCTTACATTGATTGTGACAAGTATTGCAGGCGGTCTACCTGAACCAAAATCTAAAACCATCATCTGACCGGCTGAAAATCATCAACTGCACTATGATTTTCAAAAGAAAATATCCTAATTGAAATTCTTACTATTGAATTATTATGCTATTTGCAAAAGAATTTTCGATTTTTCATGACGTACTGTAAAGAGTCATTTTGTTTAGTTTTTAAAAAAACTTGAAACCCATTGTTCTCAGCTCATCGAGTACTACCATTTATAAAAAACACAAACTTTTAGACCCTTACAACTGCCCCATTTGAAAAGCATGAAAGAGGTCGAAACATTGGGGTTGCACAAAGCACGCAGCGCACTTCTTCGAACCGATTTTTTACACAGGTTTAAATGGAACCTAATCCTATAGTCCTTATATACTGTGAGAGTTGCGCCAATGTTGAATCCATTTCTGATTGGCTCTCAGATTTAGGCTGCCAAGAAAGCCCCAAGAGGCAAATACAAATGGCGGAGGGTTTATTTACTTTTCGCGTACTGGCTATCATTATACATTTGAAGTAACAGTGAACGCAGTAATTATTGTTAATTTTTCCTCTGCTTGAATGTTACTGTGGAGGACATTATCTCTTTCAATAACGACCGTTATTGTCGAGAATCTGAACCTAACCTAAAAGACATAGCAAAATAGAGGCAACAGCGCAGAGGCAGATGGCCATCCGCCATTTGCAATTTGCCTCTTGGGGGCTCCATTGATCCGCTTCTTCTTCTTCATTTTGAGAGAGACTTGGCACAACTATCATAGTATATAAGCACAGAATAATACAATCAGAACGGAAACTCTGTAGGATTTTGAAGCAATTTCATTTCGCGTCCGCCATGTTGAGATATAGGATGTTTACATCTGGATTCGCGCGCAAACAAAAAATATAGGACGTGATTCGCGAAATTTTCATTCTGAAATGCCATGAGAATGAAAGTGAGGGCGGAAACTAAAGATTTTTTTCCACAATTTACAGAAATAAATGAGTTTCAACACAAATCACACTCGTCCGCCATGTTGGGATATAGGACCACAGCGCAGCGTTGCCTCTTGGTGCCGTTAAATTCCAAACTTGCTTCCATTGGCTCTTATGGGAGTTTCCGTTCTGATTGTATTATTCTGTGATACAGGGACTCTACCTAATTCCAAAGTTGCCAGATTGCACGCGCTGCTACTGAGCACGAGCTGACAACTGCGTGACAGGTAAGAGACTGGGGACCATTAACTCGACGGAGGGTTGAAGGGATGGGAAGAGATGGGACAGGAGACAGGAGAGGTCACTTGAATAGAGGAAGAAATAAAAAGTAATTTACAGCCAAAACCTATAAAACCGGAGTCGCTTCCTTCTCCCTTCTCTCTTCTCAGTTCTCCTTAGCCGAGAGAGCTTTAATAATTTTACTGCGGACAAGATTCTTTTGTATCATTTATGAAATTCGTCCGAGGAAAGGATTTATTTCCCCGCTTTCTTCCCCTCCGTCCCTTCATGTCCCGTTCCTGACCCCACTGGATGCTCCTAGGAGGATTGCAAAAAAAAAGGTGTGGTGGGGGGGAGGGGGGGGGAGGAAAATAAATAACCAGATGAGATGAGGAAACTTCTCAATCTCGCTCCTGGACTGGTATGCAACACTTGTAGCGACGCGACGTGACGCGACTGGAGTAGAAGAAGTAGAACCGACCGTGCTCCTGTCAATTTTACCTCTCTACATATAGCCGTAGCTAGGATATTTTGTTTCTCTCTCTCTCAGCCCATTTGAACGCAATGTGTTAAAAAAGGATGGATATAGGGGCTATCACGTGACTTCAGCCCCTGGTGCTGTCCTTTCCTACAACGCATACGTTCAAATGGGCTAAGAGAGAGAAACACAATATCCTGGCTGTACGGCTATGCCTCTCTCGCACTGTTGTGTTGAACCTTGAACATGCTTCCTGGCCCAGCATCCGAATTGCCGTTCCGGTAAATCTGTCGAGTATTTGATTTTTAAAAAAGTCGTGCTATACCAGAAATGTGTAGCAAATTTTCGCGATGGAATTGATTTTTTTTAGAATTGATGATTGCTAACTGATACAGCTGATCGGTGAAAAATCTAGCCGATGAATGTCGAAAGTGAACTTTCGAATGACAGCTAGGTGAAAATGAAAACTGTGATAGTAATATTCTAGAAGAAAACCTGTAAATCAGCTCTGAATGACAAGTTCATGTTGAAAAAAAAATAATAAAAAAAAAAAAACGTTTTTAACACTAAAATTATTCTACGCATGGTCTGTAGAATAAACTTCATTTGATAAGTTCGTCGTTTTTTAAATCATCTTGGCGGAAGCAGTCAAAAAGGTGAGAAGATGAGCTTTCTGATACCGGTTACAACAATTTGAAATCAAATTCACCTCCGGAGGTGAATTCGATGTTTCCAATGGGGCAGTTGCAAGGGTCTCAAATGTTGTGTTTTCATTAAGAAAATGAAAGCGCTTGATGAGCTGAGAACAAAAGTGCCTTTGGTTTTTTCGTAAGTGTTCCGGTTTTGGAGATGCACACGCTTAAAGTTGTAAAAAATCGTGTGCGTAGTGACGTCACTACGCGGAATTCCCATTTAAAACAATGTATTTGGGCCAAAATATCATCTCCGGAACAATGGGACTTGATTAGAAACCAAAGGCTACTTTGTTCTCAGCTCATCAACCACTTTCATTTTCTTTATAAAAAACACAACATTTTAAACCCTTAATTGCAACTGCCCCATTGTTGGAATTCAATGGTTTCCATCAATGACACCAACGAAATAATTGAATATCATCAAAAGAAAATCCAAATCCACCGAATATCATACAACCGACGGTGAATGATATTCTATTACGCAAATTCCCTTCTACATTTTTGAGAATTAATTAGGGCGGCGGGGGTGGGATTGAACTAACTTTGTTTCCTTCCAAATTTTACCCGTTGTTCCTTCTTGTTGTTGTTTTTTTTGTTACCCCATTCAATACCACGCCCAAGATATTCGATTTCGCGTTTAACCCTCGAAAACTTGGAGAAAATGTTGATAGAGATAAAGAGACTCCCTATAGCCACCACCGCCAATGTTATTTTAAACGGGGAAAGAGACTTACGAGCAGACCTGTCTTTCTGATGGACTATTAATCGCTGACAAGGCGCAGGGCTCTCAAAACGTCCCCTCTGCTCTTCCGGGGCACCACCAATGTTATTTTAAACGGGGAAACAGACTTACGAGCAGACCTGTCTTTCTGATGGGCTTTTTATCGTTGTCAAGGCGCAGGGCTCTCAAAACGTCCCCTCTGCTCTTCCGGGGCACCGCCAGTGTTATTTTAAACGGGGAAACAGACTTACGAGCAAACCTGTCTTTCTGATGGACTATTAATCGGTGACAAGGCGCAGGGCTCTCAAAACGTCCCCTCTGCTCTTCCGGGGCACCGCCAATGTTATTTCAAACGGGGAAACAGACTTACGAGCAAACCTGTCTTTCTGATGGGCTTTTTTTCGGTAACAAGGCGCAGGGCTCTCAAAACGTTCCCTCTGCTCTTCCGGGGCACCGCCAATGTTATTTCAAACGGGGAAATATACTTACGAGCAAACCTGTCTTTCTGATGGGCTTTTTTTCTGTAACAAGGCGCACGGCTCTCAAAACGTCCCCTTTGCTCTTCCGGGGCACCGCCAATATTATTTTAAACGGGGAAACATACTTACGAGCAAACCTGTCTTTCTGATGGACTATTAATCGTTTTC